>JAWDGP010000556.1:0-210000 GCA_033675545.1 Elysia crispata | reverse complement strand
TGATCATGAATTTCAACGTTGGCGATAAATTTGTTTTCTTTTGTAAACGAGGCTATTAAATGTAATAAATACTTCAGCAGTTTGTGTTTCGTGAAGATTGTGAAAAATTGTGTTTCTACATCATTAATTAAATCATACATGACTGTAGTGCAATACTTAGTGGGTTTTTTTTTAGTACGACATCAAGTGTTGGAAAGAGTCAATTACATGTAACCATAACATCCAATTAACAAAACATGAAAAAACAAGTCAACTTTCACGCATCTAAATTCGAATTTTGTGATGGTGCACAAGGGGAAACGATTCATATTTTAACACTCTAGCTGGACTGCTCGCTCGTCAAACATACGTTATATTTAGAAGTCATTTCATCCTTCACCTTGATATCAGCTGCTGCTGCTGTCCGTCCGTATGCAAACGGAATTTTCCGAACCAGTCATCTCCGCGAAGCGCAACGCTATTTTTTTCCCTAAGGGCGGCGTTTAGGTATGTCGATTGAAGTGTGTAGCAGAACATTGAAGCAAAAGAGCGAATTGTTTCGTTAGTATCAGAGCTAGCTCCATATATTATATGAGTGTGAAAGAATATTCTTTTTCTTTTAACAATTTTAAGATAAAAAAAAATAATAAAGATTCAATTTATCTTTTAAAATATACATGACTGCCTTGAACACCGCCCTAATCTATAAATAGTGGATAGCAGCCATGTCTCTGATTCTCACGTTATACATATTTGGCTGGAAAAAATTATATTCCCCAAATTCAAAATGATTGGCTTCATTATTTCCATCATAATTCAGAAAATCAATGTTTAATCAATGTTATCTTATTCCTAAAATTATAATAAGGTTTAAATTGTGGTTGATATACTATTCATTCTATTTTAGGGTGTATGTGTACTACAATGAATAACTTGAGAAGCCTTGTTCACC
Source organism: Elysia crispata (assembly GCA_033675545.1). Taxonomy (NCBI): domain Eukaryota; kingdom Metazoa; phylum Mollusca; class Gastropoda; family Plakobranchidae; genus Elysia; species Elysia crispata. Next base: position 209,069 of record JAWDGP010000556.1, on the reverse strand, counting down.
ATGTCTGAAAGGCGACTCAGCAACTCGTGACAATGCAACACAGTTTACTTGTGCCAAGAGGTCATGGGGCGTGGGCCCATAGGATGATTGGGTTTGTGTGAAGGTTACCTTCGTGTGTCAAACCGTTTGAGCGCGGGAAAACTTTTTTGGCGCGGAACGATATGAATGGATATTTAATAAAAAAAAAAAAAAAAAAGATAAAAGAAAATACCTCTATCATTATCACCTGAAACACGCACGCAAGATTGGCGATTTCTTTTCGCCCCACATTTTATTGTTGTTTCGAGTCGTCTCCCTTTTTTTTTTTGGTAGAGAGGAATGTTGGCAAAATTTTAATATTGGTTGCATTTGATCAGTTAAAGTGTTGGATTTACTGCATTCGGGCTTACTTCATGCAGGAACAAAGCCCATTCTACATTTTACCATTATAAAAAGATTTTTTTAAAAGCACGTTATCAGGTTTTAAGCTAGAGGTGTACTGCTTTTTTTTCTGGAAATAAAAGCTATGTACTTTTGGAGAATAATGAGCGTAAAAAATGATACAAACTAAAATTGGAATTTTACAACAAATTATTAGTTTTCACCTATTGATTGATGATTATATGGTAAAATACCCATATCTTATTTAAAAAACAACAACAACAGATCAAATAAACTTTTTTTCTAACTTACTACATGCACAGGGTAAATGTTTAATTCCAATGCAATGAGCTACGATAAAAAGTAAAAACGCAATACGGGTATTGCCTAGATCTAATACTCTACTTTCCCAATTTATGTAAATATGCTTCTAAAGGCACATCATGAGGCCATTTAGGTACGCACGAAAAGTGCCTAGAGGTGCATTGCCTTGATCAAATTCATCGTTGTTCAATAACTTGTGGAGTGTATATAATGAGCCTTTGAAAGGATATACAAAGTAAGAACAGATTGATTTCACAAAATTTACTGACTATTCTTGTTGCGTGTATCGTGTTAAGAATCCGTTCATAATTTAAGTCCACATTTTTTTCGTTTTCTGCACTTCTCACGGCCATTTGATTCTGCTTTACTAACCTTGTGTCGGTCGCCTACCTGCAGGTCTTGTTGGCCTTCTTGAAATGTAAAGCTTAATATATAATCACAATCAATTGACCAATCAATTACCTGTATATCGAGGCCTTGCCCAATAAATCAGTTATAAGGTGTAATCCTTATACTATGTATGTGGTGTTCATGGTAGCGTATAAAATGCGATAATAGATGGAAACCTCATAGATGCAAGCGGAGCCAAATCGCATTCTACGATACACTGTTTTTTCCTCTCCACCAATGTTCCTTTCACACAAAATTATTATTGGCAAAACGCAATACGTGTATATTTTTTACAGCCTCGAATTTCTGACACAGCATTATTACATTTTTAAAATTAATTTCCTAAATATTTATCAATGATAATCAATTTCAAGGGGGGAAATTTCTAAAATAAAGTTGGAGCACCAGGGCTCCATCAAATAGTTCTGAAGGAGGGAGTAGGGTTTACTCACAGAAACGGCAAAGCCACAAGCGCGTGCCTGCTGCCTCTTTGATCGGGCTTGAGGGCCCAAAAAAAGTTTTAGGACAAAAAAAACAACACCAAAACGGTGCAAATCTGTACGTTTTGATGAATTTTGGCAGTGGTTTTACTTTTTGTGATTTCTTTCTATGCTGTCTCCTCCATAACCTTGCAATGGACTGTGATGCGTTCACTGAATGTTGATCAGCCAAGATCAGTGTCACTCGCGGTACTAAAAAAAAAAAAGAAAAAGAAAAAAAAAGAAAGAAAGAAAGAAAGAAAATTTATGGAATAAGGCTAAATTGCTCTTGAAAGTTCATTATACTTTTATTTTGATTAATTCATCAAAATCTTTTGTCAAATTTGTTATGATAAACCAAATAACATTTAAAAGACTGTTCTGAGCGGTTTACAATTTTCAATCCGATGACGCTTTTTAAAACAAATTATCGTTATTTTTTAAATGTAAAGATATAAAAAATATCTTATTTTACTTTCATGGAGAGAAAAACTGGAATATAAAAAAAAAAAAAAAATTGAAATTGAAATGAAATTTGACCTAGACTGGCGTAAAGACATATAAAGCATGCCATTCTGTACAGGAACTTGATACATGGAATGATTTAATTGGTCAATATTTTAAGAACAACTGTCATCGTCGCCGACGCCGTTTCTTCCAGAGCGGCGGTTGTGAATATAAACAACCCTTCTGCTCTTTTCTCACGCGTTTCGTACTTCCACACTGTTTTACATAGATCTAAGTTATCGACAAGATCCATTAATTGTCAATAAGGAACCCTAGAAACATTTAAGTAAAGCCTTTTTATTAAAGTGCCACTCTTAATTTGTCTTGCATGAGTTTTACAGATTGTGACTAGTTCTAGAATAATTATAAATTTGTAATAATCCAGTAAATTAAAAAAAAAAAAATTGAAGGTCTTAATATTTTTTCTCTGTGATATTGTGTTAGCAGTTGCAATTTTTACTTTTTATTGGAGAGCAATTTTTCACCACATCAGGTCGGGCACAATATTGTATCTGTAATGGGTCATTTGTACAACATTATGATCTCGGTGGAGAGATAAATGAGGAGAGGGCTGCTGCAAAGATAGCACGCAAATTTAGCTTCCTTTTTTTTGCGAGAGATCTTTCCTTCATTTAAAGAACGTCTTCTTGACAACGTAAGAAGAATTCCAATCTCTGAGTATTCTATATATTTCAAAACTGCACTATGAGTGGCTCTGGAGGAGACATATCTGTTATTGTGTTGTTGTCAAGTTTGCTTTTCTTCAATGTATTTGTCTGGCTCTGGAGGAAATACATTTATATCTGATATTGTGGTAAAACAATTTTTTGTAGTAGTCTTCCGCACCTTTTCCTTGTTCCAAAGTTTGCTTTTCTTCTGTGCAGTTGTGTGGCTCTGGATGGTATGAGTTTTTTTTTTTTTTTTGTGAAGTTTGCATTTCTTGTTGTAGCTGTACTTCACACCTGTTCATTTAAACGGACCTGCTTGTTAGTTATTTAAAAAAAAAAAAAAAAAAAAAAAAAAGGCGTGAAGATGCATTTTGTTTTGTTTGTCAAGGAGCTAAACACGCTGATCCTTGCTCCCATCTCTCTTTTATGACACTTTTTAAAATAAGTTTCGCTCTATGGCATCCATGGCACAAGGACAATTTATTGGTGAAATGCTTCAATACTGTATACGTTCAATTCGATCTAAAAATTATTCAGCGCGTAATATCTAGAAACTGATAGAGGAAGAAAAGGAAAGAGGAGTAAAAAATAATTTTTTTTATATAGCCCGTCCGCAAAAGAGGAATCTCAGGCCGTTTAGCATCAAACTTAAGCCCGCGTCTGCAATGGCGGAAGTGAAAAGATGAGGGACTGGACCCATGATCGACGGAAAAGTCGCGAAGAATGTTGCAGCGGATACCAGGGCGTAAGCTCAGAAGAAGAAGAAGAAGAAGAAGAAGAAGAAGAAGAAGAAGAAGAAGAAGAAGAAGAAGAAGAAGAAGAAGAAGAAGAAGAAGAAGAAGGAGAAAAGAAAGCAAAACGTCCAAGCATAAGCTAGATCTATTTGGAAAGAATGGAAAAGTTTAGAAAAGATGTAGCATCATTTGCAATGTCTTTGCCACTAAAAAAATCACTCACACTGAACAAAAAAGGAATCTAAAAGAGCAGGCAGTGATATGCACTAATTTCCAGGTGGTGTGCAGATAGCAGTTCTTTACTCTAAGGTCATGATTTTTTTTTCTTTTTAAATCCTAGTTCTTAAGGGATAAGTTTTTATTTGGTCTTATTTTGTAATTGAATACATTATTACTGAAAAAACATAAAGTTTTAAAACTTTCCCCTCAATCTCGTCAATTCTCAAGTTTGTAAAAGGTTTGTAACAAAATTGGGTAGGCCCTTCTTCTTTATTGTATAACTTTTCACTGTATTTTTGTTGATGTTGTTGTTGTTGCTCATTAATTTAACGAGTGCCCGTGGCCATTGAATAAACGATCTGTCGTATATAACCAGCGTATTTCGATTGCTTATTTGCAGGTTCAAACTGAGCCAATGTGTCGACGGAGAGAAGAGCTCCTATGGCGTTATGCATCCAGATCAGCCCGAGCACATGTGTGCTTGTTATGTGGAAAAGGAGACCGCTCGAGATTACATGTATTGACCAGAATACGCATTCAATGAGTGAATCAATCATCACACATGTCAACCAATTGATCGAATGTCCCTATGCATAATCTTTCAAGCACGTAAGTAAAAGAAGAAGAAGAAGAAGAAGAAGAAGAAGAAGAAGAAGAAGAAGAAGAAGAAGAAGAAGAAGAAGAAGAAGAAGAAGAAGAAGAAGAAGAAGAAGAAGAAGAAGAGGAGGAGGAGGAGGAGGAGGAGGAGGAAGAAGAAGAAGAAGAGGAAGAAGAAGAAGAAGAAGAAGAAGAAGAAGAAGAAGAAGAAGAAGAAGAAGAAGAAGAAGGAGGAGGAGGAGGAGGAGGAGGAGGAGGAGGAGGAGGAGGAGGAGGAGGAGGAGGAGGAGGAGGAAGAGGAGAAGAAGAGGAAAAAGAAAAAGAAGAAGGAAGAGGAAGAGGCAGAGAAAAGAAGAAGAAGATGATGGTGATGACATTGATTTCATTGAGTGAAAGGGCGGGGGAAAAAAAAAGAGAAAAAGGAGAAGAAATAGAAGGACACGGACGAAGGGCAGAAATGGAAGTAAGGAAAGAAAGTGAAGAAAAAGGAGAAGGGAACCTTTCAGAAGTGGATAAAGGAGTAGGACGATTAAAAGGATGACGTCGTAAGAGAGAAAAAAAAAGTACCGGGTGATGTTGAGATGGAGAGAGATGAAAAAAATATCACTTCACAGTCGAAATTGAGCACTTCATGCCCATCTTCATCAAGATGCTCAAGAAACAGTTTAAGAAGTCTCCTGACGTGTCAAGACAGTACACGAATAGGCCAAGTATAACTTTAGGCATTTATCTGTTTAAACCTAAATCTGACCCAAAGGCGTTGGCCCTAATCGCAGACTGAAGTTTTAGGCGAATACCTGACATGTAGCTGACAAACATCCCTACCAAGAATCATACCGATTTTCAACATGGGCTTTGTGAATTGCGAAATGATACACCAAATCAAGGTCTATTTTCTTTAGGATTCGAAACCTTGACTTCAAAAGCAGCCATTTGCAAAAGAAAAATAATAGTAGAAGAAAAACAAGGAACAAAGGAAGTAAAATAACTAAGAGAGAGACAGAGGGAGAGAGAGAAAGAGAGAGAGAAAAAGAGAGAGAGAAAGAGAGAGAGAGAGAGAGAGAGAGAGAGAGAGAGAGAGAGAGAGAGAGAGAGAGAGAGAGAGAGAGAGAGAGAGAGAGAGAGAGAGAGAGAGAGAGAGAGAGCAGGCAACGACATGTTAAACAGAAACACGCAAACGCACAGAGAGAATGAAAGAGAGAGATGGAGAGAGAGGGAGAGAAAGAGAGAGAGAGAGAGAGAGAGAGAGAGAGAGAGAGAGAGAGAGAGAGAGAGAGAGAGAGAGAGAGAGAGAGAGAGAGAGAGAGAGAGAGAGATGACTAGGGTAAATAAAAGAAATGGAATAAAAATATCAACAATATTTGCGTTGCATTCTGCTTTTGTTTTCTTTACACAAATACTCAGAAGAGAAGAATTTTCACCTTCTAAATTTGTGAGTTGACATTTTTTATTTCACAAAATGATAGATTTAACCAGAGCAAAGATCTGAACAAGCTGACAGACATTGCTGGTGACCATGAACATGAGGTGCAAGCTTTAGAATGGTACATGAAATATGAGTTTAATACATGTATGTACTCATCGTGGAGCTATCAAGAACGAGCAGAACGTCGTCAGACAAAGAAACTTCCCCACTGCAGGTGGTTTTGTCTTGGACTCGCGACACCCTGACGGGACTGGTTCACACCTTAGTTATGTGATGTCCGCTTCCTGTTTTTTTTTTTTTTTTAAACATAGTTTAGAATTTGAACCCAGGTAGAAAATGCGCAAAATTCTAACCTTACCGCTTCAGCCAACTGAGCCCTCAACTAAATTCGGTCAGTATTTTCTACAAAGTAATCTGCAGCTGGCAAAACCATTCCACAAAATTCTATGTAATAACAAAAACTAATGTTGCTTATGACTGATAATTTCATGGAATGGTATTGCTTGCTGCAAATTGTTTTATGATAACAAACCTATCAAACATTTGGTAGTTCCCACTGGTCCAAATCCATCGACAACGATTCCCAACTATTTCAGCAAATAGTTTTAGCACCTTTGTTCTTTTTGTAACACATTTGGGAAGCTATTTCGGATCAGAGGCGGAAGGCTGACGACCCCGAATTTTATTTGGCGCCAATCTCACTTGCCATTATCTTGACAGATTTTTCTAGCTTTTTGGTCAACTTTAGATCTTTTTCGTGAGCTCTTCCCATTTTTTTTCCTCTTATAATAAATTATACGGTGCCATCAGATAAACCTTAATGATCTGTTATAAGGGAACTCATACAAAAGGCGCTTAATTTATTAAAGTACTATAAATTGGATTTTTTTTTTTCTTATTTGAGACATGTTGAAACAGCGGACAAGAGAACAAAAGAAATTAAAAAAAAAATAGTTACAGCCGCAGATCCAAACTTAATAATAAGTTAGAGATATCAATAACTTCGCTAAATAAGCGTAAAAAACATTTTAACTTCATTAAAAAAAGTGGGCCTAAATTAAACTTTAAAGACAAAATACAACAGTTTTTATATTTATGGAAATTCTACCCTCATCGCCCTCAACCCCGTTATAAACCATTCTTTACCTTTTTTTTCTGTTAACCTTTAAGTTTCATAATAGGTAAGCCATAAAGCCTTTAATTATAAATCTAAACATAACCGATAAAGGTGTTGGAAAAATAAGATAAATCAGGCCAATTTCTTAATCTTTCAGAGGTAGTTCGAATACTACTACATTAGTCAGAAGTTTGAAAATTGAAATAAAAGGGTAAAGGAAGACAGCAGAGGAATAACACTGCAGTAACATAAAAGATGAAAGAAGAATGATGGCTTTGAATGTAAGAAAAATATTGTGGGATATGCAACATCCACAACAGGATTATTTAGATGAAGATTCAGTGGTGTTTAGTCTTTGACTGATGCACAAAAGGCGCAACATATACTCACACGCACATGCCAGTTTCATTGTCACCGTTTGTGCTCAATCAGAATGTCCAGGCCATTGATCTATATAGCACTAGCTAATGTAACAAGTGGATGGCTCTGCGGTTAGTGAGTCCGGCCTTTTCTCAACAAGGGGACGCGTGCCATAAGAGGCACAAAATTTATCTCAATCCATACTAGAGCGTGTTTGTATTTTCTTGAGCTATAATGTCTTTCGTCTTATTTGTTCTTGAGGTGGATCTAGATTTGTGATTGCTCCTTCCATTCTTGTATTTTCTTAGGAATCATTTTTGCCTTTAGATGCTTAGGTCTAGCTTTGTCTGTCCCCAGCTCTATCTTTACTTGACTGCCTTCTCAATTATAAAAAGAGGGTAAATCGTAGGAAAGAACATTTGAACAAAGATATTTTGCTATAGAAATCTCTCATTCACTAAGTTTGAAACACACATCCATTTGATCAAAGAGAAAAGGCAAAACACTATAAACTCCGGCTCAATTTATCTTTTTTTTTTTAACAACAAATCCTTGTGATGTAATAACTACCACCTTTAATGCCACTTATGGATTTCTATTATCAGTGTTACATCATACATGTTCATGAACTAGAAAAACTTTCCTAAAATTATTAAAAGAGGAGAAACAAAAATAAAAAAAAAAAAACAGTGTGAGACGAAATCATAAAATTGGGTAAAAAGCATAATGCCAAAATGTTTTCTTTATAAAGAACCAATTGGTATAATGAGCTCGATGATTTACTCTCACTTCATTTCAGTTACCAATTCTGTTTTTCCATTCCCTTTCCTACAGATACATTTTTAAATCTTAAATGTCAGAAATGATATTTCGAAACAAATCAGCTATGATGACCTGTTACTATTTATAGCACCAAAACAATGATAAGTTTAGACATTCCTTGCATTTTGGCTATTGGTATTTGATTTTAAGATATCCCTCTGATGTTTTAATTTCACTAAGTAATTAAGTCATTCTTTGAAATGAATATTTCATTTATTTTCAATTTATTTCAAAGTATTTTTTTAACACATAAAACATAGGTACAAATCAGAAACTTTGTTAACAATGTCATTGGTCTTTAAACTTGAATGTATGAAACTGGTCTGGTCTTGGTATGGTTGGGGGTGTTGCTCCTCTAATAACCGTCCTGGCATAATCTGTTTTATGAAGACCAGCCTCCCTTAGACGATTCTCAAGTTTTACTCTGTGATCTGATGTGATCTGTGTAAAAGTTATTGAATTGAAACACAAAAATGTAAATATACATATATATATATATTTATATATATAAAGGCACTTTGAATCACAGATTTGTTTTATATAATCAGTTTCATTTTCTTTTTTATGTATCCCTAATGTTAATTCTGTCTCAAATAAGAGATGGAAGACATAAAAAAACCTATGAATTTTTTTGCAATTCATTCTCAGGGATTCATTTTGCACAGAAAGATAATTGCTGACATTTTACTTCTAGATATCAGATTCGACAACAGTATATTGATTATCATTTAACCCAGATTCTGATTTTAGAATTCTCCCTCGACTTTTGTTCCAGAACTTGATATTTCTCTACTTTTACAAATCCTTTAGATATATGGGAAATATAAACAAACCAATAAATTGTTTTCAGATTCATTCTAAGGAATTCATTTTGCAAAGATAGTTAACTGCTAACATTTTACTTCTAGAGGTCAGATTTGGCAACAGTAAATTGATTATCGTTTAATCCTGATTCTGATTTTAAAGTTTTCCCTCGGTTTTTGTTCCAGAACTTGATATTTCTCTATTTTTACAATCCTTTTTGAGAAAACTCTTTTTTTTTTTTTTTTTTTGGGGTGGGGGTGGGGGGGGGGGGGGTGAGGGGAGAGGAAGGGGGAGTTAAACTCTAAGAGCAAAGCACGTGAAGGAAATGAGTGGTATATAAGTGATTGTGATATTTTATGTTTTTGATTACAATGAGATAATATGAAACTATTTAAGACTCTTCCAACTGAAAAGATTCAAGTGTTTCACAAAATTCTTAGACAGAACAACTTTGAACATATTTTTCAACTGACAAAGAGATAAGAGCTCCCTAGCATATTGAAACTCAAATGAAATGAGTAAATGAAGGTAAAGCGCCTTTTCAAGTCTCAGCTCTGCACCAGGCCAGGCCAGGAATCAAAATTTGGAATGTTCGATGAGGAGGAAAGAACCTTAGCAAGATACTTACAATTTTTCTTTAGAAGGAAATGTGGTGTCTGACCATTTAATTCCTTTAAAAGACAATTAAAAAAACAGTAAATACACACTTTCAAAAAGGATTCTCGATCCTCCACAGTTATAAAAGCTACATGTATAATATCATCTTTGTTTCATCTACTAGAAAGAAGTAAAATTAATTTATGAAAATACTGATCTATAAAAAATTATAAGACATAGTTATATAACACCTGTTTCGATGTATATGTATTCATCTTGAACAAAGGTTCCAAAAGAGGAGCTTCTTCTTCCTCCTCTGGGTGTAGATGAGCATCCCAGGCCTAAAAGAGTAAAAATGAAAAGAAAAACAAAACAAACAAAAATGAAGAATTTGAAGAATCAATATTATGGCAAGATATCTAACATTATAAATGCATATAATTCAGTCACATACAAACATGTTGATAACAGTCACCTGTTATACATTTTTTTCAATAAGAAAAGAAATCTTACATATTTGGAATACTATGTTCATCCACTTTCAAAGACATTCTTCTTGCCATACAAATATCTTTCGAGCAAATTTAAGTAAAAGAGTAAAAAAAAAATGAGAAACTGCAAAAAGTATTAGAGTCCAACAAATCTTAGCCAAAACCAATTAAAATTTGGACACATTAAAAAGAAAATGCTAACTATGCTCATCACTTATGAAGCCTATATAAAGTCATAAAGAGTAACTTACCTTTGTTGGTTGCTGGGTTCTTGTGGGATCAGATTCAGCTATGACACGAACCTTAGATATTTCAGGAAAGAATATTAGCTTTTAAAAATGTTTAAAATAAATTTTAATTTTAAGATAAAGTAAAAAACTTATATAAACTCTTGTATCAATTTACTTGTTTCAAAACAAAATAAAAATTTGGACAAAACATTCTAGTGGCCAGTAAAAACTTTGGTAATTGTGAGCAACAAAAATTGCAAATCACAGTAAAAAAAACATCAAACTTATTTGAACAAAAATTTTTCCATTATTATGTTTTCCAGACAGCTTATCTCCTTATAAGGTAAAAAAATAAAAAAAATATAAAAAATATATAAATTATGCATGCATAGCATTGCCATTATGTGCCAAATGATTGGAATATGTGATTGATTCATTCTCTTAATGAATACATATTTTTAGTAAAACAATTTTCTTAAACTTCTCTATTAATTCCTTAGGATTAACAAAAAATATCAAGCTTTTTTTTAAAAAATGATTCTCACCTGCTCTCTTAAAGCTTCAAGCCTTGCTTCCAATTCCTCTGACTCTTTTTCTTTTTCTTTCTCTTTTCTTTTCCTTTCTTCTAACTTTTCAGTAAGTTGCTTTTCTCTAAAAAATTTTTCAGAGCATAAAACAGAGATAGCCTTCACCATTCAAAATGCAAAAAAAGCAAAACAAACCTAAAACAACAACAAAAAAAAAAAAAAAAAAAAAACAAAAAACCACACCTTATCTCTTACAAATTCTGAACTCTAAATTTTTGTCATGATTTTCTCAGTGATTACTTGACCATGAAACTTCAAATTCTGTAAAACATACATAAATTATGTTGTCTGAATACTTTAGAATATTATATTTCACAAAATGGTGCGGCTTATTTTTTTTTTTTTTTCAGATTTTTTATTTGTTTCTCTCTCTTATGACACTTACTTCTAAATTTTTTTAGTATCCATTGTTGAGCCAAGTCTTAATATTCTTTTCTATGTTGGAGTTTGATAGGTAAAAGGCGAAGGAGATAGAAAGTGGAAAAGAGAAAAAAAAAGAACTAACATTTCTCACTGTCCCATATCCACATTAAAACTTGTGCCTCACTTAGACATGGAGAATTTCTGAGGTTTTGCAGAAGAGGCTAACAGACCCTTATCTAGGCTAAAACATTATATTTTTAGACTGACCGACATCATTTGCATTACTCCTCCTACCTTACTAGACCTCCCATTATTTAAGGGTTATATGATGGCTGTTAGCGATGCTCTAATTTTACTGAGTACTGATCTAGCCCCCTGTAAGCAAGCTGTGGTGTATGTATCAAAAGTATACTCAACTTACAAGATGCGAGACATTTTTGGTGAGGTCTAGGAAGATTAAGTATTTTCCTCACTAACACCCCCTTGCGATGTAAACAACTCAAAGGCATTTTGCGAACAGCAAAAGGGAAACCACATGCTGGTTAAGTTATGACTTAAGATCAGCGGTATGTCAGCCTTCTGCAAAACTCAAAAAATTCTGTCTTGGAGGTTCAAATGCATGTTTTTCAAAAGTATAAGAAATTAATTGCCTTTAATAAACAAGCTTTTAAAGACAAGGTGTGTAAGAAAAACAGATCAAAATATAATACATTTTCAACAACAAATTTTTTACAGGATGACATCTTTTAAATGATTTTTTTCTTTTCAAAATTATTCCTGATTAGTTCATCTCACCTCAATGATAATGCTATATAAAGTTTTAGTAGATTTTGCACTGTTTTATCAATATCATTTGGCATGGTTATGAAACAATATAATTGTAACTGGAAATATGAGCAAAGCGCTTAATTTAAATAAATGAACTTTGGAAAAACTTTTAAAAGATTTGAACTAAATTGATCTTCAATAAAAAATAACAAACTCAAAATGCCTGAAATGGGTTTTTTCTCTCAAAAGGTGACTTAAATGTGGCAATGATGAAATTTTTAGTCCAACAAATAGTTCAAGCCTGGTTCTACAGGATAAAAATAATAAACATTACTTTAAAAGTAATACGTCAGCCAACCTGAACTGTATTCTCTCCTTGTCATGTACTGCTTGCTCAGCCATAATTTTTTCCAACTCTCTGAGCCTTTTTTCTGCAGCTTCCTCTCTCTCTGATCTTTGCCTCAGCTGCTCTTTTTTGAACTCCTCAATCTAAAAATTCAAAGAACTGAAATCAGACTGAGTTAGAATGGAAGAATGGGAATTATGAGAATTAATAACCATGAACATCACCATTAATTCTTATTTCTTAAAGAAAGGTTTCAAACAATATATCTTGAATCTAATATCTGATTTTTAAAACTTGGAAGATAAAAAGGCATTTCCTTATTTTCTATCCATTTCAAAGAGCTGCAAGTATGTTGCCTCTACTCATTTGATGATTTCATGCAGATTTTCCTTTGAGAAGCTCACGAAAATGCAGTTTTAAGTGCCAATGCTTCTAAATTTTATAGTACGACATGCTACTTATTTGACATAAATACAATCTATATATTTATTTCTGACAAAAAGCTGGTAATAGTTACATTCATCTAATGTGTTATTTTATGTATGATGTTGGTGACAAGAAGCGTAATGATACCCTTAAATATGTAATAGGTTTTAGAATAAGCTCAAAGTTTGGATCTCTTTGATGGTTTGAGAATACAGTACTATCTCAAGGGATGCAGAACTGAAATAATAAAGCTTCTTTCTCACAGCAAGTAAATTATAAGGTTGGATCAAATTTTATCCAAATTTTCAATCACCTACAGACTTGGTGACAAATGCCTTATTCTTTATTTACTTTAATTAGCAATAAAATGCATATTGCATATAGCCCTTGAAACCTACTTAAGAAAATGTGGCTTTTTTTTTTTTTGTATCACGCAATGTTAATCTTAAGGTCCAAATTGCTTGCTGTAAAATATGAGAAGCAAAAGAGAAATGGGTTGGACAAGTATTTTGCAAATAATCAAAATTTGGTGCTAACAGATTACGCATCATAAAAATAGGTTTATGCATAATTTAGGCAAACAGTGAAACATGTGACATGATTTTGGGGGAAAAAAATTATGTTTAAAGTTACTGAAAATTCATTAAGTCTTGATGTAAAACATTTTCTTGGCTGATCATCAATTTAAAAAAAAAATCATACCTAGTTCGACACAAAAAAAAATCTCATTCTACTGATTTTTCTTATCTTTATACAAGATTTAATCGCATTCACGTCATTTTGTGTGAGTGCTATGCAAGGGATGAACAAATGCGAATAAAGATTAAAAAAATGGAAAATGGTCACACTTAAATAAATATAGAAATACCCTGGAAGTATTAATGATGAATTCTTTTTCTGAGCTATACTTATCAGAATCATCAAGTTGTGATACATGCATTAAAGCTAGTACCTGTTGTTTATCTTTATTTCTTTTTCTTTGCTCAGCCTCTTTTTCTCTTGCCTCTCTTTCCTCTGCAATCTGTCTTCGTTCTTCATTCAGTTGTAGTTCTAGCTGCAAAGCCTCCATTTTCTGTTCTCTCCATTGTTTTACCTACAAAAAAACCCCCCGATTAATTTATACCAGTAGCAACCAAAGTAATTAGCCTTTGCCTAAGGAAGATTTGAGAAGCTGATACATGATCTGGTGGATCTAAAACAAACCTGCATTAAACCTATAACTCTTTTATGTAATATGAAAACCAATGTAAAATGTGTTTTATGCTTCCAGATTTTTTAAGCAGGATCCAGCATTACTAGAGGCTAGTAAAAGAGGTAAATAATTATTCAGAACTATAACAAGTACAAAATATTTTAGTTCTTTGAACCAATTTTCTGAAATATGTTTTAGAAAAAAAGAGTTTCAAATTTGTTCATATTATTATTTTGACCAGAGAGATTTGAGAAAGTGTCCTATCATACCTTTTTAAATAACAGCATTAGCTAAGATTTTAAAATTGCTTGCAAAACTTGAGATATAAAAAAGAATATAAATTAGCCTTCACAACAGTTTTGACAATGTGCTTTTTTTTTAATAGTTATTGCTTCATAATAAACCAATTTTTTTTAAGAAAAACAAAATATTTAAGATGAATGTGACTTGATCCCTCTATTTTTACTCAATTCTATGCCTTATTAGCTACAGAGGATCGCCAAAATAACTATCTCTGCTATTTATACTCCCCATCCTTTTTCACCCTGTTTTACAAAAGAAAATCGTGGAAAGGATATTCTTGGAACTGAGGTCCAGCGCTCAGATTAACCTGATTCTCTCAACTCAACAACCTAAAAAATTAAGCATGGTATTTATCAGGGAAAAAATTATCAATATTTTTTTAAAATATATACAGTCAGTTAGTTCTATACACCCTGTCCACAACATGCCTTTACTTAATTTTTAACTTCAAAATCAAACTTTGAAGCAAGCAGGAGCTGAAGCATGCTCTTCAAATCAAACTTTACCACAATTTAAAAGCTGATATCCTTATAGACAATATTCTTACTTTGTTGTCTCTTTTCAAAGAAAATGTTTTTCACACACATGTGAACAAACATAAATTACATAGTCCAAAATTATCTTTCTTACCTCTGTCTATCTGTCTCTCTCTCTCTCTCTCTCTCTCTCTCTCTCTCTCTCTCTCTCTCTCTGTCTCTCTCTCTCTGTCTGTCTGTCTGTCTGTCTGTCTGTCTGTCTGTCTGTCTGTCTGTCTCTCTCTCTCTCTCTCTCTCTCTCTCTCTCTCTCTCTCTCTCTCTCTCTCTCTCGCTCTCTCTGTCTTTTAATTTGCCACTAATAGTCAACAATTATCCGTGATGAGAACTTTATTGAACAGGTGTAACTATGGTGTTAAGCGTTACACATGAGCAAGTTATATTGTCTCTATAGCACTGTACATCATTATTGTTGCCCTAAATTTGCTTTCACATTTCCTATTTAATGCTCTTTTAGCTGTTACCTGGTTTATTCAAAAGAAAATAGGCAGAAAAAAAATTAGGGAATCTCTACTTTTTCCTTTGCAATTAATTTAACTAAAATTGTGTTTGGTCAGAGTCACATACCATATGATGTACCTATTTTACTACCTCTCTGTTTTTTTTTTGTTTTTTTTATTTATTTCAGTCCAGAAAAGAATAGCATATTTTATCTCATCTCTTCTAAAGATGCACTCCAGATAAGAACTAATTTGACCATTACAGTTAGAAATGAAACTTTTCTTTTTTGGAGGGTGATTGTTAATTTACTTCCCATTCATTTCCACTGGCCTGTTCACCCTATATTATTTAGATACTAAAATATCTTCCACACTATATTATTGAAAAACTACAATACCTTTTCATAAAGAACTTCACACAGCAGCTTTTGTCTGTGATAGTATTCCCTGCGGACTTCTTCCAACTCATGGGCTACAGCTGCCTCAGAAAACACCATTTGGACTTTGGTCAGGAGCTCTCTCCTATCTCTGGCCCAATCAGCATAAATACCTTTGAGCCGCTCAAAATAATATTTGTAATCCATCCACCAATCCTCGTGACCAGACTGAAAAAAAACAACAACACACTTTTTTCACTTAAAGCAAATGGATGAAAAGAAGATTTAAAGGTATAACTTTAAAATTGTAATTTTCAGCCAAAAGAACCCCTCCATTCAGAATTTAGCTAATGTATAATTATTTGTTGGATTAAGAATCATGTGCATTCCCTAATCCCTTAAATACTTCAAGGCCAAGTTTTTGTATATATGTGAAGCGATGCTATAAAATGAGTCGTTTGGCGACAGAGAATTTTTTGGGTCAATGCAATTTTCCTTAAGAAAGCTTGAAGTTTTACTGCTCTAATTTCTAACTTTAATGTTATTTCAGAAGTAAAAGCAGTTTAAATAGCGAGTTTTCAAGCATTTTCCCCCGGGTAGTTGTCTGTCGCCAAACGTCTCATTTTGTGGTGTCCCAACACATATATTCCCCAAAAAGCTCAAGGCAATATAGTCAGTGCTGCCTAGAAGCAAAGAATTGCTACTGTATTCTTAATTCAAATTGGACTTGAATAAGTTGAAAAGAATTTGACTTCGTCTTATTTGAGAGTGGAACCATAAAAAATAGCAAATATTAATCATTAATTTGATCAAATAATGAAAGACCAGTAAGTATTACAAGGGAAGTAATCCAGGAATATTAAACAAATTCAATTTTATTGGATTGTCTCTATTACAGTCGTCTCAAACCAACATTAGCCATGTTTCGCAGATTGAGTTATGTACCGTAACCATGAGTCATAATGTAACAAACATGCGGTTTCCCTAGAGATGTGTGTAAATCTGCCTGCGTTGTTTACATCGGAAGCCACAAGCGAGCTTTAGGCCTGGTCAGTCTGATCAGCTGTTTAGACCAGCGAAATCTGCTGCTGCTGGTAAAACTGTTTCAGATCATGTGATTGTTATGTAATGTAACTGCGTGAGCATGCAGTGGAGCATTGGAAACAAACTTTCTATAGCGCGCTTGCACTGGTCCAGGTTAGCACTCAGTACTGGTACCATTAGAGCATCGCTGGCAGTCATCATGTTACCCTTACATAACAGTTACGTTCTCGATGAGAGGGCTAGCATGTTTGCAAAAAGCGATTATGCTACGTAGCGCTGGGTGGGAGGAGTTTATGCAAATGATGTCAGTCAGTCTAAAAATATTACGTTGTAGTCTAGCTTAGGGCCCGTAAGCCTTTCCGATGAAACCTCAGAACTTTCACATAAAAAAGACATAAGTACCAGACACAGGTGGATATGCTATGTTATATATACAAACCATTTATACATACAGTCAAGCACAGATTCCTTGAACTCATTGGGGAACTTTGAGCTATTAGAGGAAGCTTTGCTCATAAATTCTGTTTTTTAGCACTCGGGTCCTTGACTTGGTGTTTGAATCAGCTTTTGCGAATGTTTTGAAGTGTGTTGAAATGATCTCTTGATTACTTCCATACAATTTCCATATATTGTCTCCAAACCAAAGCTCTCATCGGATCACCAACTCTTGAGGCTAGATCTAGATCTTAAATCTAGGTCCACATTCAGCTTGTGTAAATTCTGTCTAACATTCAAATACAATGTACCCTTGTTTGTTCCTAAATATTCTTTAACCCAAACAGGGGCTGTCTGTCAAGTTGGACCTAATCCCATCAAAGGACTCGACAAAGGATTGAACTCAAAGCTCACGTATTGTTAGTCCAATGTTTTACCTAATGAGCTATGTGGCATCTTACCCACCAGCTTTTTTACATTCATGTACTGATTGATTGAGCAAGGGGTTTACCAGAGAGATTTACCTGTCATGTATTGTACATGTAGGACAAACAAAGTTTATTTATAATATCTCCTTTGAAGTCTTAGCAATAAGTAGACCTAGCAAGCACCAACAGACAACTGGTGCACTAGGGGATGATAACGTAGAACAGGAAATAGGGTGTCTCTCTTAGGCTGGTCCCAGCGTAGCTCTGTAGCATCTGGCCTAGCTCACACTTGACATGCTTGAGGTGTTTTTTGACACTGTTGAATAGGCCTTGTGATAAGTCTTTGAGCAGCCTGGGCAAGAGAGCGACGCTGCGCAGATACGCAGATTTAAGTTTGTTTGTTTGCCCTGTGCGAGCTAGGCCAGATGCTACAGAGCTACACTGGGACCGGCCCTACTGGTTTGGGCTCCTGTCAAAAAATTGTTTCTACTCAGCGAAAAGGCAAGGCAGGGCATATTTGTTTGAAGATTAAGAAAATCTGTGAAGGACACTTGATCCAAATTTGAGATTTACGAATGTGATGAAAGACTTTTTTTTTAAAGTCAAGGTTGGTTAAATTTCTTAAGAGGCCAACATTTTCTTTCTCAAATTAAGCCCTGATATTTCAAAGAATACGTGTTATAACTTCAAACTAGTTCAATGAAAAGGTAGAAATGTGTGAGCATGCAGTGGGAAAATGGATGACTTCAAGAAAATTGTGATTTGTGGGACTTGTGTTCAAACTAATTGTGTTCTACTGTAGATATATACTTCATCTGTTTTACATTTTTTTTGTCTAGTCTAGTGTACACTATGTACATGCTCCTTTCCGTGATAAAAAGTTATAGCTTTAGCAAGTTGAAACTGGAGTTCTTTATCTTAAAAGACAAAAACATACAGCCATAAAAAAATTACCAAACTGGATCTTGATTTTTTTGGCAAATGACGTTTCAACCTATCAAAAAGGAGAGTTCGTCTGTTGGGCAGCTCTCTTGGATATTGATCATGGATGGCCACAAACTGGAAGTGTTCTTGAGGATCCCAATTTCCACATTCATCATAACTGAAAATGAATATCAAGACAAAATTTTCGTTTTAGGTTTCCACTTGAAATCTCTCACATTATCCAAGTTGAAAAATAACTAAAATAGATGAAGAAATAAATAAGCCCACCTAAAAGCTTTAATCTTTTTTAAATTTCACAGCCAAGCTTACCTCAAAGCAAGTTCATGTCTGTTGCCAATATCAGTGATCATTGTCTGATATTTTTGGTCAATGATATTGAACTCATTTAGCACATTTTCTCTAAGCCTGGCATCTGGGCAGTAAATATCAAGAGCTTCCTGCGGTATCCCGCCAGTCACAGCAATATGTTTCTCTAACAGAGGTGGACACAATTCCAGCAATGTCTCTGGATAAATTCAGTACAGACATGCATTTTTGAGTTAAAAGTCAATACCATGAAAGTAAAAAACTTCTGTGACAAAAAAAGATAAAGTACTCCATAAACCATATGGAATAAACTTTTCAAACGATGAAGGCCTTACAGTGGGTAGGAGATTTCTTTTCAGTTTTGGTGCTATGCATTTCAATCAAGATAACAACTTACCTACTTTGAGCTGCTCAGAAATATTCTGAATTTTAGAAAACTTAGTAATAAAGACAATAATGTAAAAAATAATTTAAAAAAAACAACAAAAAAATAACCCATAACTATATAAGGCAATGAAATATCTGAGGCTTGTTATTATTTCAATTAACTGCTCAAAAGCTATTTATGAGATGCAACAACTTAATAAATGGCAACCAGTTAACTATGTTTCATTTGTTTGACAAATTTTTACAAAACCATCAAAAAAGAAACATGTACAATGAGTTATACAAATCTGATTAGAAATCGATCTGGTAGCTCCTACATATTTTAGTTTTTAAACCTGAATAAGGATGATATCATTCTCCAAAAAACACTGAAATAATCAATCAAAAATAAATTTCATGAGTCCAATCCTGCACTGCTAACAGTTAAATTATAATATTTGAATTGGGTTGGCCTAGAGATACAGTACATATAGTTTACAAGATAAAAGATTCAGACTTGAAAAACAAATGTAAAATATGATAGAGAACTGATATTTTTCTCTCTATTAGGCTAAGTAGCAAATCAATTCAATCATCTATATAAGCTATATCTTTTTAATCATTACATATTATTTTGGAGCCTTTTATTTCATTCACCAAAATATTTGCATTGGATGAAAACTATTTCACGTTTCCTTCAAGACTCTCAAAAGTAGTTCTTGGTGATCAACTTCCCTTCATAGATATTTTAACTACAAATATTTAAAAAAAAATTAATGAAAATAAAATAAATAGTTCACATCGCTGACCAGTTTGCAGTTCATCTTCTAGGCGTGTTTGCTCCATAGACAATTTCTCCATTATATCTTCCTGTTGTTTTTGAACTTGGGAAACTGTGGTTCGAATCTGAGCATGCTTTTCAATGACATCAGGTGAACCAAGCTTTAAATCTTCCCTGTTTTCAGTCAGCCAATACCTGAGGTCATCTCTAATAAATGAAGGAAAATACAACCATATTTGCTAAATTTCCCTGAAGAAAATCATGTTTCCACTTAGGAAAAAGAATAAAATACTCTCCTATCGGTATTTTATTTAACTTGTAATGTTTTGTGTTTGGTAAATCTCTTAAACCCTTTGTGACTAGTCTTTTTAAATCTTATGCTTGATAATTTTTTGTTAGCTGCATTTTTCAGGAAAGGTTACATCACTAAAACCTATAATAGTAACTTATTTATACTTACCCATGGGCCTGTATTTAGTTTTATATTAAAGGGAATGCCCACCTTCATACTATATTGGATAAGCCTAAGCAAAACCTTGTTAAATGCATACTTTGGTAGCACAATACATCCTACAGACCAGTTAAATGCCTTTTTTTTTAACCTTAAATATCCGTCCAGCAAAGGTTTTATGCAGCTTGAGGGATCTGTTGAACACAAAAGCTGCTATTGGGAGGACCAGCCTATCTATCTAATGACTGAAAGAAGAAGAAAAGGAACATTAACTCAATTCCATCGACATACGAGTATTCTAGTAGTAAGGTGTTTCTACACACCACCTGACCAAGAAGATTCTCGTAAATGAGTAGTGGTCTACAAAATTGCATCCGAAACTTATTTTAGCAAAAGTTATCCCAAACCATGTTTTGGAATTAGTTTAAGAAAGTTTACCACTACTCAGCTATGAGAATGTTTGTAGTCAGGTAGTGTGTAGAAACACCTTACTATGAGAATACTCGTAGGCCGATGGGTTTGAGATCTATCTAAATTTTGTGTTTGAAATATTGATACAATATTGTTCTATACAATATTTTTGTAAATAAAGATCAGATCTATAAAAAAACAACTTTTTGATGATAGGTTTAACATACATAGAATTGATTAAAATATTCTGTTTCCATATTTTAGGACTCATCTATGCTGAAGTGATGTTTACATGGTTTGGGGCCTTTTTATTTTTTTTTTATACTTTTCAATATTACATTACTTTTAAATTCAAACCCATATTATAAAATTTCTGCTGAATGGAATAAAAATTTATTTGACAAAGGTAAAGTTTGTTTATACCTTGTGAGGTTTCAAAAGAATATGTCAACAATTAAAGAAGTTATGGCTACTTTGCTAAAGGTGAGTAAAATTTAGCAAGTGTTGCCATGGCAGCCTAGGTAGATGGGTGTGTCAGGGGCAGACAAGCCAGGGAAATGAGTTAAACAAACAAAAATATTACCTCAGGTTCCACACTGGATCTACAGTGGCTTTCTTAAAAGCACCAAAATCAGCAGAGAGACCAGCATCACAATAATCAAAATCTTTGTAGACCTGGTTACAAATGTCTGAATCTCTGTTATTTTTCATGTGGTTCTCAATATCTGCATCAGCCTGCATTAGAAAGAAAGTAGGGAAAAGGTTTTAAAAAAGAGAAGAGATCTCTAATACAAAATTTTAAGAGTAACACAATTATAACTTCTATATGTACTGAAATGAGAGGTATGACCCCAATTACAAAATACTAAATATAAATAAAATCATCAACAATAAAATTTAAATAATTTTTTTCTTTTTCTGTAAAACCCCTTTTTAACATTGTCTGAATA
Source organism: Elysia crispata (assembly GCA_033675545.1). NCBI lineage: Eukaryota > Metazoa > Mollusca > Gastropoda > Plakobranchidae > Elysia > Elysia crispata. Next base: position 187,491 of record JAWDGP010000556.1, on the reverse strand, counting down.
GAATTCAGGGAAATTCATGCCCACAAAAACTGAAGGTATGATATAAAACAAGTCAAAATATTTTAAACTGTCACAATCATTTTGTATCAACTTTGAAGGTGGGTTTTGTAACTAAATGTTAGCATTTAAAAATATATACTAATAGTACATGATATTAGATGATACTAAAGCATAATGGTGCTTGGCATTGAATATATATAGTGTATGAAGTCAAGGTGCAGTAAGGATAAAAACTCGAATTCAAAGAAAAAGCAATAAACAAAGTAACATTGATTCTCAAATGCAGATGCAGACAAGAATAGCATTATCCAGTCCTATGTAGTACAAGTTAGAGGAAATTTAGTTATCCTCCTACCACCTGCAAGACTGATTCTACTTGATATGAAGGGAAGATAATTCTGCATTTTGGATTGGCCAATATAGTTTCCAGAAAAAAAAACAGTTGTCTCTGGGGTTCACCCTATCAAGACAAGTTTAGCCTCAGTGGAGAGAAAGACATAGTGTAGACCCTTAATACATGGCGCTAACTATGTGGCCCACTCTGTTAAGTATGCAATGGTGTGACCTCTCTGAGACAAGCAAAACAAAAAATATCCTGCTTGCTTCTTGATGTTTGTAACTACAAAAATTTCATCAAGACATCTGAACAGTGTGTAACAGCAAATCAGTCACCACTGAAGATCTTATGAACTAAAAGGTTGCCCCAACTCCACTCTCATCCAAGCTACCAGTAAGTTGAACACCCACAAACACATACATTATAAACACCTTTTTTCGAAGATGCTGTAGTCTTAAAAACTCTTTTTGCCACACCAGTTGATGCTGCTTCAAGATTGTATTTTCTTTATGCTGCTGTGATTTCTTTTCAATTTTCGCCACCTTCATTGATGTCTTGATTGATCCAAAACGTTTTTCTGACACCATGGCCTTAAGACGATCATAGTCTACTGGTTTGTATTTGTTACTCCCCAAACCGTCTGTGATACGCTGAACCAGTGCAGCTGAGAGGTATACAGAAGAAAAGTAAAATTGTATAAACGTACATACAAACAAATCTTAAATAATAATAAGCTTTCACTGAAAGTTATATGTTGTACATTGTACTAGATATATTGGGAACATCAGGAAAAAAAACATGACGAATAAATGCAACTGTAATATATATCCCAGTGTAAGGTTCACTTTTTTGTTACTGCAATGGTTATTCTTTCAAGTATAATACACTGATTTGTGTTAGTAGAACAACTATTTGCAAATTATTGAGGGCATGCTGCTTTGGGCAATACTCTGCTTACTCTCAATTTCAGACAGAGGGAAGGATAGATCTGAGACATAGTCAGAGAGAGAGAGAGAGAGAAAGAGAGAGAGAGAGAGAGAGAGAGAGAGAGAGAGAGAGAGAGAGAGAGAGAGAGAGAGAGAGAGAGATAACAGTTGAAATATGACAGCTGCATTAATAGTAATACAGTTGAACTTTAAATACTGCATCAGCTGGGAAGAATTTATTGTTACTGCCCCCACAACCACCACTTCCATCGCAACTGCTATAATTTTCTTGTACACTCGTAACTCACGCTATTTTCGCTTTTGCTGTCCCAGATATATCTTCGACTAGTTAGCCCCTAAATTATCTATCTGCAACAAGTGTTTCTGATTCTACCATTGATAGAATAGAACTGTTATTTTAAACACCTTTGAAATGACTGAAATTAGTAGCGTTCAATAATTTTCAATACCTGCTTGACAATTATAAATTAATTTAAAATATAAAAAATTATTCTGTCTCTTGTGTCAGCCCAAAATCAGCCTCATAGAATGAATGCAGATTAAATGGTGAAGAAGTGCAAAGTCTTGATGTTTTAAAAGGTTTAGTTTTAATTAGATATGATTTACAAACATCAAAATACATTTTAAAAAATTCTTTTAAAATACCTGAAACATCCACTGGTTTGGAAAGATGATTTTTGTAAAGGGCTTGTGAACGATCCATTGAGATCATGCAGCAATAAGATCGAAATATCCTGGGATTTAAGTTGATGCGATTGTAACTTTGTTCCCTGTAGTATATTCAGACTGAATTGACATATAAAATGCACAGGTTGAAATAAGTACATAAGATTTAGCATCTTTGAAGAGTATTAGGCACCTATTTCACTCTACACCTAAAGATTCAATTGCTTTTAACGTGTAGTGTCTAAATCTATGCAGACACAGATCTATGTACAGTGGAAACCTTAAAAACCGAAGTCTGATTATTCGAATTTCTCTTAAAATGAATTTTGTAAGATGATAGTTTTTTTTTCTCTTTGGCTTTGATAGAATCAGACTTGTATTTCTGATTTGATTCTCTTAATTCCAAGTTGATGCCACCTCATAAGGCATCGCAAAAGTGCTACATGCATCTCTCAAGCAGCAAGCAATGCTAATCACTGCCCAAGAAAGGCTGATCAATGCGCTAACAAATCAAGAGGGGAGCAGATGCATTAACAATCAAGTGCCAGTAGCAAATCTGTACTGATATTGATAGCAACGTGGGACAGGGAAAGGGGAGGGTTGCTCGTTGCAGGCTCAGTACACACTCACTTAATGAGTCTTAGACTCTGTATAACCATTTTTGTAATTCGAATACTCTTAATTCGCATACAATTTGAATTATGAGGTTTCCACTGCATGTAAAGGCCTTATTATAAAACCAATGAGTAAAGGTGAATGGAAAACATTCTAATCATCTGTCCTTTGCAATCAGTTTTAAAGATTCCTTTTCTTCTGTGAATCTAGGTATCTTGTTCTATGTGGTGTCTGTACAAACATATAATTCTAAGTATCCATCCTGGGTTGATAATTGGTCTGAAAACAAAAGCAAAAAGAAAAAAACCAAAACAACAGCAACAACAGAAAAACGGCTTTTATGTCATTCTTAAACTTGCTTCATATCAAACTGTGAAAATCTGTTTTTATCTGAGCTGAAAATGTACCTTGAAAGAAATATGTGTAGAGGGAAGAAAAACTGGTGAATTTAATGAGCTTCATTCCTGTGGTTCTTTAAGAAAGCGATGTATTCCAATATTTTACAATAGTTTCATCATCATTTTCTTGTAAATTGCTTGCACATACAATTTTTGTTTGGTTCAGATCTAGTCAAGGGATCAAGAGAGCTGTCCTTGTAAGACTGTGAATATTGCACATAATAGTGCGAGCAATCCAAAGAGCCAGGCAAGGAGTATAAATGATGTGGCTACATTTATAACCGCCATTCACTCCTGCTCCAAATTGGATACAGTTCATTTGTAGAGATATCAGGGATTTTGTCTGCCATCAATGGAACCTAAGAGATCAATATGGACTTCTGCCAGCATGAGAAGCCATAATGGCAATGTCTTTTCACAGCGTGTTTGAAATTAGCAATATCAGGTTTGAAATTTGCATTTAGAGTTGATCTGGGCAATTTACTAGTGCACTGTTGTCACCAGTAATTAACTGAATGATGTAAGCCCCCTTAAGACATTAAATGAAGACTGTCTCTGTATATCCCTTTATGTCTAGGGTGAAGTATTAATCACTCTTTAGGACAACGTGAAAAAGCCTTCACACGAGTGTTCAAGGTGGTGTTTGTGTAAACCTCTTACATAAGTATATGAACATAATTCAATGTGCCTTATTTGATACTAAATCATAATAATACAAAGATAGCCATTTTGTTTAGCGTTAAGTTTAGATCCAGTCTAGAGAGCCGTTCTTCTCAGTTTTACTGCAATGTAATCAATAAAATGGATCAATCTCTTGTCAATTATTTACTTGAATCTAGATCTCACTTAAGACACAAATATAAATCTTAAGTTTTCTTTATAACACAAAACCAAAACTGACGGTAAGTCTAGTTTATAATTTATGCCTCAGCTAAGTTAAGAATTCCAACAAACATATTAAACTGAAGCCTGAATCTGTAGATCTTGACCAATATCTAGAAGTAGATACAGTTAAAGGTTAAACAGTTACCTTTAAACTCTAAAGGTAAATTTGCGGGTCTTAATATAGAGTCATCAAAAATTGCTCTAGATTATGATTAAGATCATATATGTGCAATACTACATACAGCTTTTTATTTTGAAATAAAAGTTTTTACTTTACCCTTCTAGCATTCTAAGAAAAATAAGAAATTCTTTCCAGATGTAAATTTAATAGATAGCTTATGATACAAAGTCTGGATCTTCACTTGCGAATGTCTTGTTATTCTAGAAAAAGACAATGGTAGAGCAATATAAAAAAAAATCACAAAGCGTCCCCTGTTACGGCTATATCCGGTGTGAACTGAACATACAAAAATATCGATAGTCCAATTATTTTTTATGTCGATAGCGCAAATCTACTTTGAGTGCAGTCATAATTGTTTCTTTGAGCTTAACCGTAACACACGTGTTGATTTTTAAAGTAATAAACTGTTATTATTTTATCTTTAAACGTTTTTCCATCGTTAGTGGTGTTTGTAATATTCAAATGTTACAATGGATTAGATATGAAACCCACAAACTCGAAACAAAACGGATCTTGAGGTCTAATAGCTCGATGGATAAATAAGTGCGTACTTTTTTATTTTTACCTCAGAATTAATATCAAGCACAAAAGTCAAGTTAATGTTATGATTATGATTTGTACATAATATTTAGAGAATGCTTACTTTTGCTCTCTTCTTCAAACCAATTAAACTTGATACTTTCTTAGGAAAACATCTTTTGTTCCTTTTTCAAAAAGCTAAATTCAATATCGAAATGGATAATCGACAGTGGGCTTGTAATTTTGCCAAAAAATAATAAATCGTTCAAAATTGATATTTTTTACTTCATCTATGAGAGAAAATCTAACTAACGATCGAGTATTCCAATAACATCAAAGAAATTCTGAACAGTAAGCTAAGAATATACTCCCACTTGTTCCGTTATCGTGTAATACCACGTTCAAGTACTCAAACTAAATAGTCTTCAATGATTTCAACAAAATTATCGAAGGCCGAAATCTCAAAATAACAACTCATCTCTAGTCTCATTAGTGACCATTTCACGCATTAATTAAACTAAATTATAGATACTATATCATATCTTAAGAAAAAGCACGCTTCTCGACTTTCTTTCAGTCTTTGAGTCTTTTTTTTCTTAGCGTCTCCTTAAGTGATAGTCAATTTATCTATCTCTCTCTCTCTCTCTCTCTCTCTCTCTCTCTCTCTCTGAGTGTCTTTCTCCAATCTTCTCTTTCTCTCTCCCTCTCTCAAAATTTTCACCTGAATAAAGTTCTTTCCAATAATTTCTCTTAAGTCTCGCTCTCATTATGCAGTAACACATTTGGAAACTGCAATATTATTGGTATTAATTTCAAAGAGCATTTTTAGATTCATAGTTTTGACCTTTATCGCTGAAAAAAGACAGTTAGTTTATAGATTTTACCGGAAGTCCACCGAAAGCAAGATTACAATCGAACTACAGCGCACTTCAATCAAGGCTGGAACCTAGATCTACACAGAGACTCAAGATCCAGTACCATGTAAAACAAATTATCAGAAGATTTTCTACGCAATTTTTGAGAGATAAATAATGTAGTAAATATCTTTATATGCCTTTGAAACCAAGGCAAAATGAGCAAAAAAGTTAAAGAAATGATAGGAGGCTGCTGCGTATGCTCTGATGAGCGCGGTTGGAGTGAAAACCCTCTGGTTTATTGTGATGGCGCAGGGTGCAATGTTGCAGTTCATCAAGGTTTGACCTCAGATTGTAAAGCCTAGATTCGAGACTGTTTGAAACCATTGTCTCCATTATACTTATAAGCTAAGATTGAATTTGAGGGACTCCTTACACACACTGACCGAAATCCTCATGTTTACACGATGTGTCGCTCACTCAGTTTATCGGTAGTCGAACAGGGATGTTTACATCGCAGCCATGGATTTCACTACTTCAATCCTTAGTGATTGTATGAGCGTTTTTAGCATCCTTAACCATATTTTCTGCTTATGCAATCATCAAGATCTGGACTAGACCAATGATATGGGATAGCATAATTAGCAAGATCTATGCCTTTAGAATAGTAGGCCTATACCTATGACCATGTCCATGGCGAGGTAAACAATCCTGTACCAATAAACTGTAGTAATCCTGAAATGAAGAGTGCCCATCCTGCAACTTCCATTTTATTGGGTTAATTATCACTTCTCAATGCCAACAGGCACTAAAGACTTAGGGTTAAGTTTTATTTTATTTACTAAGAGCAACCTTTAAGTTATATATCTCTTGCATTGCAAGTAAACACAAACATATCCATAGATATAAGTACTGCATTATTACAATAACTAGGAAGGCACATCAGTCCTGTGTTTGCAGACTCGAGAGGGAATCTTACTATTTCTTTCTTTATCAGGTTAAGCTTGCATGTTTTAATTTGAGATTGCAAATTAGCTATACATGTAGGTGCGAAAGGGCTTTTTTTTCACAAGTAAAATTTGAAGCCACATTATTAGCTGCTTTTAAAAGAACATTTATTATTGAATATGATTGGCTATGATCAGAGCTGCCAACCCTATGCAAAAGAAATGTATATGTACGAACTATTATATATTGTAAGAATTTGCAAAACTTTTCTGAATGGTGCAACTTTCTCCCTGTGGCTTAACAAGTTTAGCCTTTTTTTTTCTTCTTATTTACCTTATCACAACAGTTTAAGTTCTAGATAGCAGGAAATTAAAATTTACAGAGCGACCTGATTGGGGCAGTAGATCTAGCACAGACAAATACTATAAATGGTATGGTAACTCAACATGTAGTTTGTGGAAGAACTAAATTCTTGAATTTCATTGGTTGATATTTCTAATTTTAGTGGCATAAATTCTCTAGTTCAATAGGCTTTACCCAGCCTTCTAAGGTTAAGGTACTGTGCTCTAACCTCTACAACCTTAGTATAGGTAAGGCTAAAACATTATTTTGACAGCCACCTCGTTCACCTTATACTAGTAAGGCTAGTAGTCGGCTGAATTTGAAATTAAATAGCCTTGCTCGAATTAGACTTAGAATACTTCTTTGAATCTGTATGAATCAAAGGTTGTAAAAATTCATGACTCCAATACTGCTTTTTATAATGAGTACTCAAAAATCTAGTACATGCTTAAAGTAAAGTTTTTATCAACTTAAGATCAATAGATCTAGACCTGCTGTGTAAGATCATCATTCTCTGAATCATTAATTCACATGCGGCATTTCCATTTCTCTGACGGGATAGGTCTCTTGTTAGCAGGGGCATTTCCCATCGCCCTACTTGATGGACTTTGAGCCCTTATAACCTCTATACTAATCCCTCTAAAGTCATGTGAAACTATCAGTAAGGGGTATATAACCATTTCTTCTCATCCATGCAAATTTCGTACCCATAAGCCTTTGCTTTTTTTGTTTACGACGGAAAGGAACAACACTGCTCCAGAGGTCAGAAAGAGAAATATAGAGATCTAAAACTGATTTCTTAAGTTATGAATCAGAAAGAAAAGATATTTTTGAAGTATTTGAGCAATCAGACGAAAGTGATAGTCATCTAGAGGTGAGTGAAGATGATTACAATCCAGAAATTGATTAAAGCAGTGATTTAAAGGAGGAAAGTTCAGAATTTAGATTTAGATCTAAAAGTTAACAAAATGAAAATTTGCGGTGTTTTAGAAATAAATAAAAATCCTCTTTCAAGATATCCTTTTGCTTTATTTTTTTAAATTCAAACCAGCATGTGTTATTATTATATGTCTCAACATTTGATTAAGATGGATTCGATTTTTCTTTTTGTTTTTTTTTTTTTTTATAAATTTTTAAAAATACCCATAAAAGCCCAGTCATGGGCGCTCAAATTAATTATATACCCTCAGCCGCAAGTGAGTTAAACGCTATTTCAGGTAGAAGTAGCAGTATGAGCCGTCCAACAAAAAAAAAAGATAAAAAAACTTTTTCAGGTAAAAAAGAGCAAATTCTGCTACAGCATCATCTCTTACTGAGAAGATTGGCTCCAGCTATGGCAGTAACGTTTTAAAGGTCTTTTATTTACGTGAGATTATTTTATAGGTGCTGTATAATGACTTAAATGCATACTGCATCCTTTTCTTTTTAACTTAAAGGTTTGTGCATGTACCTTTTTGTGGAACAATGTTACACTTTTTTTGGCTATAGTTGTAGTTTTGTACACTTTGTAGTTTGTTGGCTGGTTGGATTTAGAGCTCTGTATGATGAGATTTTGAGATTACGTTACAGACCACATGTATACATAAGTGGGATAAATTTTAGGACTTGATTTATTCCTCTTTTTTTTTTATTGCATCTTGGTTTCAAAAGTCTGCTTAATTTTTTATTTTCTTTTTTGTTTCTCTAACATTTTTCAGAGTTTTTCCTACGACAGATTTTGATTTTCATGAATTATAATGTATTCTGTTATATTAATATTAATCATTGAATATGTTGTTTTGGATTGCTTAAATCTTGAGTTTTAGATCAAATGTTGTGAAAAGAAGAATCACCACATAAAATGAGGCAGGTTTCTACTACGTTTTGCGTCACTTTATAAATATATTTGTGTCAATTATTAAAATATGATTTCTATTTTTCCTTCTAGCTTGTTATGGCATTGTTCAAGTACCAACTGGACCTTGGTTTTGTCGGAAATGTGAATCTCAAGAAAGAGTTGCAAGAGTTGTAAGCCTTCATTGTTATCATTTTCATTCTTGGCTATAATTAAATGCATTAGTAAAAAAAAATTATCATTTGAAATTGTATGAGGGTTATTTTTGTGTGTGTAAAAAGAAATATTGCAATTTATTACACTTTGTTTACAGGTAATTTGAATTGTAATATTGTGTTGTTGTTTTTTTTTAACAACCAATTTAAATTTGAACAAATTTTACGCATTCTAAGATTGAGATTCTAGTACTTAGATTGATAGTTAAGTTATTTTTACCTAATGAGGGAATATTTGAGCTTCGGAAATTATCAACAGTTTTATCCATTTTATCAACATAGTATTTTTTTTTTATTTTTTAAGAATAAGATAATTTAGATGTGACAAAGTATTGTGCAATGTAACAGCAATTCTAAGCAATTAGTTATGCCTTGTGACATCCGATTACTCTTTGCTTTATGTAGCTAAAAGGTTTTCCCTTGGGATAACTGGTTATTTCTATTGTAATTTGTAGGGTTTTTTTTCTTTTGAGAAAGTAAAAAGCAAATATTTTCAAGAAAATGTTACACCACTTAAATAAAATGAAATCTTTGCTCAAATAATTTTTTTCAGTGAACTGTAAGAATTCATTATTTTTCCGTTTGGAATAAAAAATAGTTTAAATCCTAAATCCACAGCTACCATATCTATTTTTTCAGTATATGAGCTTGTAAGGTGTACTTTTTTTCCAGCTGTTATTACTATTGCCAGGGTCATTAAACTCGACTTGAAAATCAAAAAAAAAAAAAAAAAATAAAAACAGTCTTTCACTATATTAGTATTGCTAGGTCTTTTAAAGAGATCTAGGCTGAATCAAGATTCCAAGACATTCCCAACATCAACAGTTAGTAATTTCAAATATTTTGTTTTTTTAGCTGTTTAAAGAAACCACCAATGCAATTGGTTTCTGCATCTGCAGAGCTTTTCTTAACTATTGTTAATTTGTGGTCTTATCAAAGATGCTGTTGAAATTTATTATCATGTGATTTTTAACAAAAAATGACAATATTTGTGCTTTTTTGTACTGTAAGTCATCTTTGAATGTTGTTAAAAACAAAATACATCCATATATTTTTCTTTTTAGAAATGTGAGTTGTGTCCACAAAGAGCTGGGGCACTGAAGAGAACTGATACTGGAGGTAGGTGAAATAAAATACTTCTTTTTTAAAGTGTCTTACATTTAATTCTGCAAAGGAGTTGATTCTTATGAATCACTGTAATGAATGAATTTAGGATAATACTTACTATTATAATGAATAAGCAATGGTATTTTTAATGTTTGAACTTAGTAATACTAGGCAAGACTGTTCTAAGCCTTAATTTAAATCTAAAAGCTACATCCAGAGTTCAAAGTGACAGTCTAACTCATTTTTTCATTCTATCATTGAACCTATTGTAGAACAGTCCTTTTATTTTTAATTTTTAATGATGAATAAAACCAATTAAATAGGGAATGTGTAGATTGCGAAATTTGGAGAAGTAGAAGTAAGCAGAACATAGCTAGATTTCTGAGGCATTTTAGTCTTTTCTTTTTGAAAGGAAATTTTTCTTTTTTCTCTCAATCTCTTACATTATTTTTTCTTAGCTTATTTTGAGTTCATGTTTGGTTTTGTATAGTTAAGTGAAGAATTTAGAATCCCATCAGGAGTCACTGCTTAGTATGTGATTGTAAAGAATTTAGGCGTAAGCAGAAGAGATTGAAAAAAATAAGTTTATCTTCAACTTACTCTAAGAAAGTGTTATTAGCATTTGTGGACAAAAAGAACACATTCAATGCATTTTACTTTGAAATTAATGTGTGACACATCAAGGCAGTTAAAACATATATAAATTGTTTATCTGTCTCAAATTTCTGAAGAGCACCTGTGACAGACCTCAAATATAGATGAAATTTTGATTTTATGGATGAAGAAAACATGAACTGACTTATACATAATCGAATATTAATTTTATGCTTCATAATCTTTAAGTACTATTCTACTTCTATGTGTGAGAAAAATAAAAAAAAGGACATGCTAAATTTAAAAAAAAAGTGCAAGAAAAAAAAAAGGAAAACTGGAATAGCCTTGGAAAGCAAAGTGATCAAAATATATTATTCCTCTACCATAATTTCAGGGTGGTGCCATGTAGTATGTGCACTGTACATACCTGAGGCATGTTTTGCAAATGTGCAAACCATGGAGCCTATTGTTTTAAATGCAGTCCCCCATGAACGTTTTAACAAGGTATTGTGAAATGTAGAAATTATATGTATAATTTTCTTAATGTATGATTTTGTAATTTTGATGCAGGCACTGTAAAAGTATTTAAGATAAAGAATGTTAATAGCTATAACAATCTTACTGGATCAATTAATTCAAGAAAAACTGTGCAAGGCAGTCTTGTGCACTTGTGATCTTTCAGTACTTGTTGATTTAAATTGTTTTAGCATCTGTGATAGAGGAAGATTTATTGAAAATCACCAATGAAAAAAATATTAAGATATGAAAGGGCCTGTAAAAGTTCATTAAATTCAATCTGAAAAACTGCTTGCAGGAGAACCGTAATATTTTTTTTTTGTTCTTCTGTTCTAATGTAAAGAAATATAAATGAATACATTACTGTTAGCTCAATGGTCAAAGATATCATGCATTTAAAAAAACCTGTTTTTTTCTGTTTGCAAAAGATATTTCCTGGTGTCTTGATGTTTTCAAAAGCAGTTACAGACCTTTTTTTCTTAACATGTAGCATCAGAATCCAAGATGTTTTAAGAGGAACACCAACCAGATTTGGGCATGATTTCAGGCAAAGAGGGTTTTTATGTTGATGTCCAACAGAAGTTGATAAATTGGGTAAATGTTCCTTGTTTTTATGTAACATCTAGACTTATTTTGCTTTTAAAAATGAAACCTAGGTTTTGAGTCTCTGTCAGGAAATTTGAAATATAAAAACATGACTATATATTTAAATTCAGATTTGCTACATCTGTGAGGAACAAAAGAGGGATACTAAAGCAACAGCTGGAGCCTGCATGCAGTGCAACAAAACAACTTGCAAGCAATATTTTCATGTTACTTGGTAAGCTAAAAAATCTTTTTTTTTCACAGGCTCTGACACTGATGGGAAAAATGATTAAAAAATCAGGTGCTGTTAAGCATAGGTGATCATCACTTTCCATGTATCTCCATCCCTTATCACTTTTAGTGCATCTATCACTTGCCCTGCCTTTAGCCACTTTGTCAGTCAAACCAACATCTTTTCTGACTTCTCATCACATGGTCATAAAAGGTCGCTTGGTCTTTATGTGTCCTACGTAAGGGTGATCTTGTGTCAGCTTCTTGTAACATTGTTTTGTTTGATTTCTTTGCAGCTTATGAAATTTGTAGTATTCTCTAAAGGCTGTCACTCTTCTGCGGAAACATGGAAATCCGTGGTAATTTTTTCCGCGATCGCGGCCGTCGTTCCAGTGCTTGAGACCTATGGATACTGCATTCCCCCCCCCCCCCCGCTGCTGTGACGATAGAAATTATCAAAAGCGCCCAGCTAACTGCGGATCTGCTGGCTAAGAGCCAAGAGAGTCCAACTCTCTGCCCCGGGCGTAAAATAATAATGTACTCAGATATATTTATGTAGAAAACGTCCTGCTTTCCGCGTTTTTCACTGGATACCAAGTTGCAAAAGTTGTGGGCCTCTGCTCCTTTATCGGGCGGATTGGAATAATAGGCCTTCACTGTTTTTGGCCCTACTACCAGCTAGTCCTTAAATCGTGATCGCATGCCTTTGTTTTCTGGTTTCCGTATTTGATTAACACTAAACTGCACTGTTTGTTTGTTTGCACTTAAAATTAAATTCATAACCATCGAATTTTACCATAAATTAATTTTTGGCCTATTGTTAAAATGGGAATGTAAGATTACCTGGCTGCTGCAGTCGTATCCTAACCAATAAGGCCATAATATAAACAATGATGGAATCCAATTTGAACCTGCCAGTATCGTACGTCATTCCAGAAAATAAAAGTCTTTAACTGAGGAAACTTTACAGTTTCCTAAGAGTAAGGCATATGATAGGCATACCTTGTTTCCATTTCATTTGCCATACCCACTACATTTCCATTATTCATCGCCTGAAAGTTCAGATATAGTTACCTAGATCTACAGATCTAATTGTTTAACAGCCAATTAACGATCACAAACGGAAACCACACTTATATGGCTCAATAAGGCTCTTCTTCCTTTCACACTGCTTGGGGTTATGCTACATCTATTTTGTTGGGTCAGACAGGCCTTTATTTGCCTAGAATGTATAGATTTATTAAAAGTTGCAAATTTTTAACAGGAATTTCTTAACCATATCGAAAATGAGTGAATATTGATATATTGACTACATTACAAAAGTGGTTTCAGTAGTGAATCAGTTTTGACGAAAGAGAAAGTTTGTTAAACTCTCCTGGAAAGATTTCAAGAAAATGAACCCTATGACAGTCTCTGTATCTATTTTGAAATCTCATTTGATCTTCAAATATATCTTTCAGAGAACGCCTTCTGTTTTGAAAAATTGCCTCTGTTCTAAACATAGAGAGTGAGTTGAGCAGTCTGAGAAAACAGACCTATGACTTTTGTGCTATGTTTCAAACTGTAGAATATACAGTGGAGATACAAAATTGGTCAAGATTCTTTAGGGAGAGTTTTTTTCGATGTTTAATAACCCTGAATAGTTATTTAATTATGAGGTACAAGTTATCCATCACAGAATAATTAAGGATTATACGAACCTTTTTTTTTAATTGTCTTGCTATAGATCTTCATCTCTACAAAATGTTGACTGTATAAGCCTCTGTTTCACTATATTTGCCAGTTTGATGCTGTGTCATTATGGAATGGTTTTTTTATATATAGGTGGCTATGCTTTTAATTTTGCAAAAAATTCCACATGAAATGAAGGGAACGAAAATGTTGAACAAAACTCAAAATTCTAGACTGTGCCATAATTTGGAAGTTCTAAAAATTGGAAAGATATTTTAATCTTCCCATACTTGTTATATGTTATTTGTATTATAAAGTAAAAGAATTTTTATAATCTCATCCAGTGCTCAAGCTCAGGGTCTGTTATGTGAAGTCACGGGAAGCTATGAAAATGTCACTTATTGTGGATATTGTTCTCATCATTACAAAAAATTGGTAAGTGTTTTGTTCTCATTTCCTCAAAACATTACTAAATGTGTATGACTATCTAGATTTATTTCAAACCTTTCCAAAGAATCATGGGGATAATTCTATAAACCTTTTTGTTGTCTCACAGAAAAACCATTCGAATGTGAAGACTATTCCTGCATTCAGACCTATTCCAAATGAAAATGGAACACCAGATTCTAGTCCAGAGAAGAGCAGTCCTCCAAAGTCAGAAATGAGCTCAAAGGTTGGTTTTTTGTCATACAGTAGCTTTGCGCCCTAGGAAAGCCTCTCATGTTTTTTGTTTTTTTTTTTTCAAACTGAGCAAAATTTTCTTCCCACCAAACTTCTTCTAAACTCTATTATTGATCTTCTCATTTAATTGCAAACAAATAGATAAGCAGTAAAATGGGTTGTCTTCTGAGGTTAGAATGCAAAAAAGGTTGATGCATGAACCAAGAGGGAATGCTTTCATAGATAAGTAAAACATGATCAAAAGCCACTTCAAGAAATTGTGTGAATATGTACTTATATTTTTTTCTCCACCTTATGCTTTCCAGTATTACCAATTTCTCTCCCCCCCCTTACCTCTCACGCACTCACATGTACATTTCTAAGTCTCAGGAATTTCATATTATTTCTGATAAAAATGGATGATCTATTTGTAGAACACCAAAATGAAAGCATAATGTCCCTAAGTTCAATTCATTCCACTAGATTACAAGCAAGCCCACTCCACCATCAAGCGTGAAAGCTGTAGAGGCCGAGAAAAGCCCTCAAGTGGATCAATCTGTCAGCAGTACCAGTGATTCAGTCCCTGTTTCATGCAATGCTAGCGGCAACAGTACTGCTCATATAAAGACAGACCCTGCTTCCCAGGTTTCTGCTCAGGTCTCAGATGTAAGCTCAGCTGTCTCTCCAACAGGGGGGTGTATTGGGGAAGAAGAAGGACAAAAATCCTCTTGTGAATCAGGTGGTGGTAGCAGTGACCACAGCATTCAGGAACCATCCTCCTCGAGTGTTGGTGTTGTGGGAATTACTTCATCAGTGTCGGCTAGCCAGCCAGATAAAGGAGCTGCATCCTCATCCACGGAACAGTTGGAAGTAGACATTGAGAATGAAAGTATAGATGAAGGTTTGCACAAAGAATTGCCTGTATCTAATGCATTGACCAAGCGGCACCATTCAGGGTAGGTATCCTTTTGAAATCTTATTTTTTTTTTCCCCTCCTCAAAACTATATTATGTTAAGGGAAGCTTTTGTGTGTTATTGTAAAAAGTGTATTGACTGCAAAAACACTTTGGCTTATTATGTAGAATGTAAATACTTTTTGTTATCAATGCTTTTATCTATATATCTATCTATATATATATAAATGAAGTATTATTATTATCAGTGTTCTTAAACTGTTCTGAATTCAAATTGGAGCATTCTCATGAAAAAAAGATTGACATTTGAAGGGGTTTAATTATTCAAGAGGATTTTTCATCTGCGATTTTTGTTTTACATCATTAGAAGTTTTGAGACATAACATTTATAGCATACTCAACTTCTGTTATACTTATTTTGAACATCAACTGAACACATAAAGAAGAAAAATGCTAGTCAAATGATGAGTTCCCAATTGCCCATACAACTGTATCCATATTTTTGCATGAGAAAGTATTTGATAACCAAGTTTTGTAAAGAAGAAAGTTAACCCCTCCATCCAATTGATATTTTTTTTCTTGTGCAGTTCTCAAGATAGCTCAAGAAAATCTCACAGCAAAAAGCAGAAAGGAGATAGTCTTGATCGCAAAGAAAGACTTAAAAAGGCAATAAAGAAACGCAGAGATTTAGGCAGCGCTGGTCAGACCTCGTCTTCTAAGCAACAACTAAAATCTCCTCCAATGGCAGCTTCAGCTTTACCAGGGTGATTTAATTGATGTTGTAACGTAATTTTTCATTATTAATAGAACTTACATATAAATAAATTTATAGATAAATGCTGTCTTATCCAAAGAATTAGAGCTTGTTCAGGAAGAGTTTCTCTTTAATTTGTTTGTGATTTCAGTTGAATCATTTGTTCAGGAAGAGTTTCTCTTTAATTTGTTTGTGATTTTAGTTGAATCATTCACTATTGCGAAAATCTGTGGTATTATCAAGAACACGCTTATGTTTTGCATATCTCAAGTGCTACCTACACACCTCTTCACTGCATAAGACTCCAAGACAGACCTAGAGAGACTCAGGATAGGGCCCATCTAGATTAGAGCCACAGACAGAAAGAGTTGTTGATTATGGCTGTTAAATGACTGCTTTTTAGTTTGCAAGGGACTCTTTTGCAACTTGCAGTAACCTGATCAGGTCTTGAATTCAAATGCAATCAAGTCAGTATGGAGAAAGTGTTTATGGACATAAAAGCTCTTATACAACTTCATAGACTTATCTTAATCTGAGGAAGGGTGGAAGAAAGAGTTAGAGCTTATTATTGCAACACATTTACTTGCCTTTGTCTTCTGTTTGCTGTGAGCTTGGTAGAGAGTACTGAGATGCTTGGCTTTGTGATTGAATTTTTTTACGTTTCATAATTAGCATTCTCTAATTCTGTTGTGTAAAGTCTTGGTAGAGTTTTGTTATTGTAGGGTGATTTTAGGTTTTTAAATCATCTAGTTCCTATTTTACACTGATATTCACCTTATGCAGCGAAAAAAAACAACAAAGATATTATGCTAATATTGTCTCAATTATTTTTTCCTTTTCCTGGCAGCCACCATGATTACTGTGGGAATACATTTGGGGGAAGTCCTTACTTTCAAAGTCTCAGCACTTCAGGGCGTGTCTCAATGCCCTCTCTCTCATCCAATGGTAAGTGTGGATGCAATCTAATGTCCTTGTGATGATCTGTTGAATTGGCTGTGGTTCTTTAAATCTGTAGAAGATAAATAGAGTATACATACTTCTAAAAGACACTTGACAAGGTCAAATAATTTTCCAATAACTATATTGACTTCAATGTATTGCCATATCATCGATCCAAAGATTTTGAGGTTTCTTTTACAGAGATGAACTTGTTTCTTTCTCTTCAGACCATTTTACACACTTTCCATATCCATCTGGTATGGGCTTTGGATTTCAGGATAACAGATTCTTTGGTGGGTTATAATTTACTGATTTGTGATCCCATTTTACATCTTGCTGTTCGTTATTGGATGTTTTAAGCATGAAAGTTATTTCATTGATCAGGGACAGGAAGCATCATTTTCTGAAATGATTATTTTCTTATTTTATATCTTCACATTATTTGCTTATTTTATCTCTTCACTTAGATGACACATTGGAGGAAGTGGTTCTTGTCACCCCTGCAGATAAATTTAGGAATTATTTTGTGAGCTTGAAATATGAATTGATTCCTTTTTGTTGGACTCAAAATCTAAGCTTTATTTTCCCCATATAAAATTTTTTTTACTGCATATTTGGTTTTTCAAGAAGTTACTTGAAAAAGTATTCTTATATCGTATGTTTATCGTGATGATCAGTCCTTGAACAAAAGACAAGAACAAATATCCTTCCTTCCAACATATCTTTTGAGGCTATAAGTGGAACCTTTTCTATTTCATTTAAAAGATTTGTCTCAGCTATTTGTCTCTTCTCAGTCTTTTCTGAACTGCAGTCTCGTTTTGTCTTTGTTGTTATTTCTCCGTTGATAAAAAGTGTTCTCACTTTTTTTTAGATTCTTTAGAGGATGTCTTTCTGAAACTACTGAATTTGTTCTTTGTCTATTTGTTGATGCGCCAAGACTTATTGGAGAGCTTATCGATTTGTTCAATTGCACACCTCAATTTGGGATTTAGTGGATGAATATTGGACTGAAATGTTAAGCTGTAATCAGCTGTCTTTACTTTTTCAAGACTTCTTTCCTCAGACAATTAACTTCTTAGATATGTAAACTTTGGGATGATTTTCGCTTTTTGGCCATCTTTAATTTGATGGATGGTAATAAATCATTGAAATAAGAATCAAATTTCCAATATTGCCATCTAGTGAATGAAATTATGAAATATGATGATTCACTAACTGCAAATATAAAAGAAAATTGTCTCCAATTATTCTGGTTATTCTAAATTTTTATAGTTAAGACTGCTTTAAAGGAAATTTTGAAGAAAAAGCTGTTTTTTTTTTTTTGAGGGGGGGGGGGGGTGTATTTAAAGATTCAAGATAACTGCATTACTCTGCAATATTTTGAACCAGGTTTAAACCTTGAAATGTCCAGTTTGAAAAAAAGGAATATATTCTCATTCTATTTCCCTCTACTGTCTGATTTTTATAATCAAAGCTTATTATTACCTGAGAGATGTCATTCTTTTGAATATAATTTTCTGGTGATATTCATGCAGTCTTCGCTATAATACTAAAGTTTCTGAAAACATATTCATGTTTGTTTTCTACTCTTTGGACCACTTATTACATCCCATATCCTTGATTCACAGCCTTTTTTTTTGTTAAGCACATGCTTGTGCTCATAGGTCTGCAGGTAAATACAGTAAGACAGATTTATCTATGGTTGAGGAAGTTTGAAAAGTAAGGTAAAGAAGTTGTCTTGTGTTAGAATTGATTACTGTATTTTAAATGTTTGTGCCAGGAAATGGCTGCAGTGTGTCCCATGACATATGTCATTTTGAATTCTACATGGTGGTGATCAGGTTACTGGGAACGTCTTGCGGGTGACTTTGTTAAAATAGTAGCTGATGTTTTAACAGTAGTTTACAGATTTACAGTTGTTGAAATACTTTTTTATGCACATCAAACAGTCCTAAACTTATCCACCACAGATTTCATGAAAATAAATGAAAGATCTAATAATGTCTTGAGGGTGTGTCATGTCAATGTGATGGATATTGTTTTAGTTGCAAAATCTCTTAAAAGTGTTATTTTTTTTTAAAACAGTTTTTGTTGTTGTTTTCATATCTTTATACTTACTATTAGCTACTGTAGCTCATGGCCATACAAAATGAGTGTTGGAGAGTTTCATTTGTTGTATTGTAATTCTGTGGGTCTTAAAACTAGTTCCTCTTCAGTCTTTTATTTTGTTAAGTGTTTGCATGTAGATGTTAGATAACATGTTCTTATAACTTTTTGTCAAACTCACTGTTGATCTGCAAAATGAAGGTTCATGAATTTTTTATTGATATATTATGCTCTAAATTCTCAGTTACATTTTTTTTTTTACATTTCTTATGATACAAATGCTTGAATTTTGGTTCTGAAGTTTACAAATCAAATATCTAACCTAGTTTTGCTTTGAGTTTTATTAAAATCAAATCTTTCATTATACATATATCAAAGAAACTAGGGGTCTTTCTAAAAATGTATTCCTTAATGGTGAATTTTTTAAAATCAATTCTTTAAAAAATATATATCAACTGGCACATCGGCTGTTCCAGGATGCCGAGACATCAACGTCAGCCTAAGGACCCTGCTAGACAATTGATTGGTCTGAAAAAAAGAAAAAAACTAGTATACATGAGATACAGTGTTAAGCCACCACTTTGTGTCAGTTGGTACCACCTGCAGTTACTGAAAGCAGTGCAGTTTGCAAAGCAAAACAACATGTTATTTGCCTGTAATATATGAAAGGCATTTCATTTGATTCTGTACTTTCCCAATTTAATCTGTTGAAAGATCCTTCTAGACATTCACTTTAAAGCTATGTAAGTACAAATAAAAAATGCCAGGAGGTGCATTGCCTTGCGTGAACTGATAAAAGCATACACAATTTTTACCTACATGATGAAGTGTGTTTTCAAGAGCCTAAAATTTGATCAAAATGTTACAGAATCACCTTTTTAATTAGAGGCTGGATGTCTACAGCACACATCAACATAGTGGCATTGAGGTGTTAGATTAGAAATACTTTGCAACTGCATTGCACTTTTAGATATGACGACTCTTCCATTTCGAAGTGAACCCCTATTCTTGCAGTAATTAGCTTGGCCATCTCAGACAAGATCAGTTGAAGGACTTCTGTAGTTTGATCTAACACTCTTTCTTCTCTTTGATTGTGTCTATTAGTTTTGTAACCTATTCTTGCCTGAGCTAAGTCATGCTTTTTTTTTTTGCTTGGGACAAGATTATAAAAATGTAAAAGTAATCATTTTTTTTCTTACAACAAAATGTGAGTTTGCAAAATCAATCTCCACTTGGTTAAGTGCTCTGAATTACCCTATACAGTACTGATAATTGCACAGCTCAGCTGCTCCGCCAAGATTTGTGTTCAGTACAAAACTTCACTTTCTTAGCTTCACAGCATTCCCCATTACAAGAGATACACTGTCATCTGTAGATCCACAGCTGGCCTACCAAATTTAACTTTGATTTGATACTTTAAAAGTGTAGATGGCTTATGCCAGATCTTTCATGAGTTTCTGAAAGAAGTGAATTATATTAATTTGATCAATTGTTTTAATGGTCATTTTCATTGAATAGAAAATGAAAGCCTACATTCTATGATGAAATGAGCAGTGCTGATAAGAGAACTAGCTCTTTGTTGTTGCAAGAAAAAAATACTTGAGATGTATATAAATATTATTTTTCTTTGATGTTGAATAAGGACTGGCAATCTTCAGTCTATGTGATTTGTTCTTTTTGGGCCTGTCACCAATTAAATAAAAATTGCCTTATTTCTACAATCGAGAATTTATCAAAACTAAGGCATTGAGGAATTAACAAACATAGTATACAGTTCAATTTTTTGTAAAATGATAGACTCTCTCTTCCCCTATGCTTTGTCTTTCAAGGCTTTTCTTTTTCCAGTAGTTTGGCATTGCATCACTGGAGTACACTTGTTTTTTTGTATAATATGCAATATAAGAGACATCACATGACCAAGTGCTTTTGAAGGTCTGACTGAAAACATGTTGCATTGACGAGAAGCCCATCGTTACCCCACTCCCTATCACTCATTTCATTTATTTTATGATGGCTTAGGTAGTCAACTAAGATGTGTTTGAAATCTGTTTTCATATGTTTGCAGTTTCCAAATGTGGCTTTTTTCATGAGTAGTTTCATAATTTGGTTACCCAAAGCTTTTAATTTCAGTGATTGTATGTCATATCAAATACAGAGGTTTGAGATTTTAAAGTGTGAATCATTTTGTTG
This sequence comes from Elysia crispata, assembly GCA_033675545.1. Taxonomy (NCBI): domain Eukaryota; kingdom Metazoa; phylum Mollusca; class Gastropoda; family Plakobranchidae; genus Elysia; species Elysia crispata. The sequence goes on along the minus strand of JAWDGP010000556.1, from coordinate 166,483 downwards.
TGTAGCACAATCTCTTTTTTTTTTTAAAGTCATAGTCATAAGTGCTTACTCTTTAATAAATTTTTCACATAAAAAACTCAAAAGTTTACAATAGAAGGTTAGAAATCATTTTTTTTTTTGTTGCATGTATTAATTTGAATTTTCACAAGCTTAACTAGATGCTCTCTGAAAGCTTCATGATACAATTGTCTTGATTTGATTATATTTCTGTTTCTTTGTTTTACTTAGGAGAACCCAATCAGTTGGAAATGGATTCAAATGACTTAATACAGCCTCCAAAGTATTTTCCAAGTGTTTACGCAGGATCTTCAAGTCGTATTCAGGATCGTTCACAGTATGTGTTTACATTTCTAGAGACAAGAACAGAAAGTGTACTTTGGCATGCTATTTCATCCTTATCTTTTTTCAAGATTGTCTTAAGTAAAAAAAAGTTTCAGAAAGTTAAAGACAAAAAAAGTAATTGATAAGATTTTCAAATCACATGTTCATAATATGGCGATATTCAAAATGTTTGAAGTGAGCCTTTATTAAAGCAATTTTCCCAAACATTAGAACAAGAGGCATTGACTGAATCTAAAATTTGAAGCCTGAGATATCTCCCCGCATTGAACTCTTTTTTTTTTTCTTATTTTCTTTTTTTCTAAGGGATCCATCTATAACTCTTGGGAATCAATACACTTAGTATTATTCTGTACTATTTCACATATTATAGCATCCTGAAAAAGTTGCATCATTTTGGATGGCTATACATACATCATTATGTGTAACTTATGACTTGATGAACTTTTATTACACCAAAATTCATGCTTATAAAAAAGATAGCATCCATGGTCAAGCTTCTCATGCTAGAAAGGAATGGTACTCAACTTGAAAAAAAAATGTTGGTTTAAAATATTGGTTTTGCAACATAGTCACAATTGATGAGGTTTCCTCTTTATGGAAAAAAAAAGAATGCGTAGAAGTGGACATCTGTTTAATGGATATTAAATGTCACTATTTAGGGTTATACTAGATGCAAGTTCCCTCATATATTTAAGTTAGCTGTTTAAATAATTTTGCCTCCTATCATATTAAATCAGGTAAAATGCCAGAATATGTACCATGATGTTACCTCATTGTGTTCATTTTATTTTTTTAAATCATCTCTAGAGACATGCCTTTATCCATGGAACAGCTGTTGGAGCAACAGTGGGAGCAAGGGGCCCAGTTTTTGATGCAGCAGGGAGATCATTTTGACAGTAAGTGTACATGATAAGTTTTATGTTGAGAAAGAATCTGTTGCAGATAATCAGGAGGATGGGTGTCTTTGAAACGCAAATAATTTTATTTTGGTCAGAAGTTTTTTTTTATTTTGTGGGGGAGGGGGGGGCGGGGGGCTAAAATTACATAGTAAAATCCAATATCAGAAGCTTGGGGGCAATGTTTGTGACTTGAAGATGATTTGTATGATCCTCCTGCTTGGAAATCTTGGAAAATAGATATGTCCCGAATTTCTCTGGATTTCTCCTGTAAAGCTCATTGTGCAATTCGAACCCATGTATCATTTAATTGTACCAACACTCTCTACAAGTAGAAGTTTAGCTCAACATTTTGGGGGATCCAAATTAATTTTATGAAAATTGGTTTATTTTGGTAAGGTTTGGTCATGTCTTTTCTTACTTGGGCTTCAGTTATAAAAGGTATCATTTTTTGCTTTGATTATTAATCCCAAATCTATTTTGATACTGACTTTTATAAAAATTCTGATTCTGCCTTTTAATACGAAAAATTATGTTTATCAAACAGAAAATAATGCTTACATTGATGTCACTCTAACACATTCAATGTTTTTTTTTTTTCCTCAGTCTCATCTTTGCTGAACTGCTTGCATAAGTTGAAGGGTGAGAACCTAGCATTGGAAGAGCAAGTCAAGGATCTGAAGTCTAGACGCAACCACCTCATGATGGTCAATGCTCGCCTTGCCTTGCCCCTGTCTCTTTTTGATAGTAATGCTTTTTGCACAAGTGGACCTGGTGGAAGTGAGGAGATGACCGAGTCAACTACCCAACTTAGCAAAACTAGCTCCTCTGTGGGGAGCCTTGAGGACATATCATCCCCTGATGATGTACAGGTATGGTTAAAACTTTATTGGTTTTGGTTTTTTGTGAAGACGTATTTAACAACAAACGCAAAAGAAACTGATATTAATGGAAATGTGGTTCTTGAGAAAAATCCTTAGAATATCATGAATAGAGAAAAAATGATTAGGTGTTGCAGAGCTGCCAACCTTGAGCCAAAAAAAAGTGCATTATTTTGGACTATAAGAATTAACGCCACTTTTATGAATTTTACGACTGTTCCACTGTGGTTTAACAGGTTTAGTTTATTTTCCTTTCTGGTGCACTCTCTCCCAAGAAGTTAATTTCTAAATCCCAAGAATTTATAATTCTGCCTCATTCAGAAAGTGATCTAGCACATTCTAGTTCTATAAATGGTAAATGGTAACTCATCTTATAATTAGTGTTGGAACTAAATAATTCTTGAATTTCATTGGTTGATTTTTCTAGTTATGACATCAGTTAATTTGCATAAATTTTCTCTGTGGTACCTAGCCATCCAAAGTTAAGTTAACGTTCTCTAACTTTAACAGGTTCATAATTTTGTTGATTTTCATAGAGAACAAATCATAGAACGCTTAAATGCCATTTGCAGAAGTTACCCTCGGATTGTTAAGGCTAACACGTTGATTTGACAGTCACCTCTTTCAAAGCATAGTTTGAAATAGAATAGGTATAGGTCAAATAAGACCAAGGCTTCTTTGACTTTGTACAAATCAGAGTGTGTGAAGCTTCACTGCTTTCTAATAAATACTCAATAAATCTAATAGAAAGGCAAGTTTTTATCAACTTAAGACCAGGGGATACTAGGTCTAGAGATGTAACAATTTATATATATACATTTCTAAGGCCTAGGTCTAGATCAAGTAGGATAAAGTATTGTGTAGAATAAAGATCATTCTGTGAATTGATAATCACTATTTTAGATGGAAGTGGTAGTGAGAACCACCTGACCAAAAAAAAAAAAGAAAAAAAAGACTCAAGAAGTAGAGCAAAATCTGCTTCAACATCTCTTGCTGAGAAAATTGGCTACAACAGTAATGTGTTAAAGGTTAGTTTTATTAGTGTGAGATTATTGTTAGGTACCACAGCACATTTATAGGTCTTCATAGGTCAGAATACTGCCACCTTTTCTCCTCAAGATGTGTGATTGTATCCTTTTTGGAACAGTTTTACGCTTTTTTTTTTTTTGTAACAAATTGGAATAAGATCAAGCATCGAATATAACTAAATTTAAAAAAAAAACGGTGACAAATTAGATGCCTTACTTGCTTTTATGTCACTATTTATAAGATTAATGTAGCAATATGAAATATGTATAATCATTCTAATTAACATTTAACATTTCATACATGATTCATGTAAGATCAATAGTTAAATGTGATACAACTTCTGTTAACTATGATAATTTATCAGTATAGCACTGATTAGGATTAAAACAAATTTCCGCATCTCACTCAAGTGCAAAATGCATGACTGACCATAGGGGTGAAAGATGTTGTGAGCAAATGTAAATGATGTGCTGTTTCTATTAGCTGCTCCTATTTGAGCTGCAAGTCGTCATGTTTGGGGTACATTTGAATAAGGAAGATCTATTTAAAATTTTTCATTTAATTTTTATTTTGCTTAAAATGCTTTGAAAGGAAACAATAATTTACTGTTCTAGATCTGGAATGACTCACTCACATGGCACACTGTTCTCAGTTGTATGATATTTTAGCTGAGTATGGGCTTGATTCAGTCATTATCATGTTTATCCACACTTCATTTTGAAACCAAAACTTCCCTAAATTCTGTACAACCCAATCTTTTAATAAAGTTCAGTAAGTTCACTTTCATTACTATATTCTCATGAATTGTAATCTGCAAAGTGGAAATGAAAATTTTTCTTACTTTAATCAGGCAGTGCTTTGTTATACAATGTTTTTAGTGTGGATCAAAAATAAGTGTGTCACATGGCAGCTTAGCATAAGTTGATTTGTTGTGTTTTTTTTTTTTTTTTTTACTATGAAAGGATTTATCTTTTCTCAATGCTTTTGTCTGTAATGTTACTTTTGTGACCTAAAGGTCAACTGTATTTGTGAGTAAGATTTGTTAAAAAAATTAGTTGAACAAAAGAAAGTTGAAATTTCATCACTAAGTATGTAACATTGTTCTTATTTCACTTTTCAGGCCCCCAAAGTCCCTCTTGTACATATCCCTTCTCATACAAACCTGGTTGTTGAAGATATTGTCAGTCCTGTGGGTGAGTTCCTTCATGTGTTATAAAATATGAATATTTTGCTTGTATTTACAATCAGAAATGCATTTCATTCTTCTGCCCATACCCAACATATTAGAGTCTGAAGAACTGCCCTAATGATGTAGCTATTGAAAAGCTGATCTTTTATCTGTTTTAAAAATTTTTTTAACCAAGGTAACTTTTGTGGAGTTTGATCATTATGTTTTTCTTTTTTTTTCATCTTGTATTTTTTAAATTCACTTTATAAGAATTCTTAACATCTACTTCAACTATTTAAATGAGATGCAGACATGTCAACTTGTAAGCTATTTCATTTTATTAAATGCTTTTTTAAAAAAAACGTATTTCCTCAACACTTAATCCAAATGATCACTTGTTTTAAATTTAACAGTTGCATCTCTAGGGATTGGCCAGTCTAAGGTTAAGGATTCTTGTAAAACAATATTAATCAGAGAGAGAAAGAATAATTTTTTTTTAAACAAGTTCTCATTTAGAAAAATTACCTTTTTGTGATCCTCAGAAACACCCCAAGCACCATTGTCTTTGCTGCCACACCTCAAGCCAGAGTCTGAAGAGGCAGGCACTTCGTCAGATTTTTCTTACACAAATCAGGTGTAGACCCTTGGCATGCAAACAAAAGTATAAGTTTCAAAATTGCTCAGCTTATCTCTTTGCTTTATAGATTGATTTTGGGGTTTTACAACAATGTCTATTCAATTGAATTATAGTAGCCAACAATAGAAATATCAATTTATCTCCCCATTAATGAATCAAATCAAGAGCGAAAGCAATATGGACAGTCTGTGCCATCTTTCTGTTAGAGATTAATTTTCATTTCAAATGCATTGCATGATAGAATAGTCAAGTATTGCCTGTGATGGAAGTAACCTCATAATTTAATATTTCCATTTCTTAAAAAAAATTAACAACTTTACTACTTGAATATGAAGAGACTGAAGGCAGAGAAGACTAAGTTTCCATCATAGAATGCAATGAGATTCAAGCAATCTGAAGAGTATATATATACTAATACTTATGTTTGTCTATGCAATTTCCTCTACTATTGAAGTGAATCACAGCTATAGGGTAAAAAAAAATTCAGTTGGTAATTTTTTTCCTTGAATTTTATGAAATTGATGAAAACTAACCTTAAAATACATTGTCCCTGTTTAAAACATTTTTGGATAAAATATGTGAAGAATGCTATCAAAAAAATCGTAATCAAGGCTATAAAGAAAATGTGTATCATATATCATATCTGCATGTATCAATATAAAAAAGAAAAAGATTCATTTGAAGAAAATTTATTTTCCTGTTCTAATAATGCCTGCCCTGCCCCCAATCTTTCTTGTTTACAGACATGCCCACCCCAGCCCCTGATGTATTCTGCCGTGAATCCGCCTCCACCTTCACTCTCTGCCATCTCACCAGGGTCAAGCAAGCCTGTTTCCTCATCTTTGAAGCCACCAAGTCTCACATTATCTTCTTCTTCGTTTTCAGTAACATTATCATCACCAACCTCTTCATCTTTATCATCTTCAATGCCCCCAACCCTTGATGCATCTCACATACCTAGTCTTAGTGGTCTCAGTTTGTCATCTCAGACAGATTAGTCCTTACACCAGGCTTGAAAACTACAGCACACCTCGATGAACCAGTCGAATCATTTTTTAAAGTTCGTTAGAGCCAGGTGTGAAGTACCACAAGGGAAGTAACCAACCAAAGTCAGATTACCACATAATTATCTCACTTGTTTTAATCAACTAGCCAATTGTCTATACAGCCACCCTTTACTCTTCCCACCCACTGTCCAATGTATCGCTACTTTGGATCCTATATCCTGTGTCATTTTCTCCCCATGCATCGGCTGCCGACTCCTTCCCCATCTCTTTTCATTATATTCTTCCTGTATGTCATAACTTTGCTCTACTGTACTCCTAGTATTGCATGGCATGATGTAGCCTAAGCACTGGGTACCCTACACTCAGTAAGTATTTCTTGTCAGTCGACAGGAGATCTTTTGATTGAATTTCAAGTGTATTTCTATGTAGAAAGGCACTTTTCAGTGGGTTTGACAACATTTGTGGTTGGTGGAACCCGAGGATGGATTTGACGAGGTTAGTCCATTTCATGCAAGATATTTTAAGAGTCAAAGGAAGAAAAAAAAACCCAGGATTTTTCTCAGTTCAATTAATGCAAGGTGTTCTTTTAATCCAATTTCATTGCATTCAAAGTGTTTTGTAATTTCTTCTTCTTTTTTTTTTTTTTTTCTGTTATGGGTTATGAGCCAAAAAGTGCAAATAACAGAGCAATGCCAATTAAGTAAAAATGCTATTATCATGTTTTCCTAAATGTCATACAAATACATCTGTGGAGACAACCAGTATCCTGGCAGACAACTGTAATATGTTTAAGAGAAATATAACCAATTTGTCATATCAATTTTAACATGGTTAGCTTCATTGGTAAGATATAAGGAAAGAATTTGTGCCTGATTTGTATATTGTTTGTTAATACAATTCTTATCTATAAGAGAATGACACCTCTTTTGTTTGTTTCATACCTCTTTTTTTTTCCTTGGTGTACTTGGATACATCAATTTGTTGAAAAATATTTTTTTAAGATTTCAGAGGTAATAACTTGAAACTGTTAAAATTAATCTTTGTTTAAAAAAAAAGAAACTGTCTCAAATGAGTTGTTAATTTATGATCGATTGGTATTGTGTGTCTCCTTATTTTACTTTTGACCTTTTTCCTCTATAGATTTCCTGCATGGCAAAATTAAAAAATAAAATAATAATTTACGCAAAATTGAAAGCATGCAACTTTGCTTTTTTTGTGTTATTTATATAAGTATCAATAAACAAAAAAAAAGTCAATGATTTTGTCATTTGCACATTGAAGTGGCAAATCTTTCTTTGGATGGATAAACAAAATTTGCAGTAGTTGCCAATCTTCTCAATATACTTTCTATCAGTTGACAAGTCTGTATGAAAAGGGGCATTTTGATGTGATAACTTATCCTCTTTGTGCAGTTGGTCCATGAGTTTAACTGTGGATTGAGCTACAATAATACTTACATAGCAAGCTCTGTATCAATTAGAGAAACTATCACGGTTTTCATTCAGATTTTTGTGTTTAAAATGTATTTATGTGCACAATATTGTTCAATTGCTTAAGTTTCAGAACTTTTATAGCGAAAAATTTATATTACTTTATCTATGTAACATTTTTTAACATTCCGTAACACTTCCTTAGAGCCTTAATATAGGACTTAAAATTGAATGGAACTTCATTTGTTTGAGTATTATGAAAATTATCTGGCCTTTCAGGAAAATGCAGCAATATTTTGTAAATTATACACCTTCGGTGCAAAAAACAAGGATGCAAAAATTATGCGAATGTAAAAAAAAACCCCAATGTTTTAACTGAAATAATATAATAAATTCTCTATGACTATGTCTGTCTGACTGTTTATCTGTCTCTCAATTTTTTGGCTCTCTATTTCTTTTGTTTCATTTCAGAATGTATGGCAGTGATTACATACGAAAATAAAAAATCTAAGAATGTTATAAACGAAATGGCCAATTGTGCATCAGCAATAAAGAAACGCTAAAATATTTGCCTGTATTACCAGCTGCATTTTTCTGTAAGATCAGATTAACATACTAAAACTATCAAAAGCAGGTTTTTCTTTACTATTTTTTTGAAATACGTAGAGCAATTATAGACCCTTTTCTTAGGATTTATATTGTAACTGTTAGATTGATGAACTTGGCAATAATGCAATTATTTATTCCTTTTCTAAACATTCTACCATCTTGTATTTCAATTTTCTGTTGTAAATATGTTATAAACCTGATATTGGGAAACATCTACTCCCTTGTAACTGCTCATTATAATTATCAGGCTATAAAGGTACAGACACAAAAGGTCTTGAGGTACACTGCCTTGAAAGAACTTATAAGTGCCAATTTGTTTGTATTTACAAGATAATGAGCATTTTAAAAGGATCCATAAATAGATTGTGATTTTACAAGATTAGCTTCTTATTCCTCTGTTACCTCTCCTCAGCCTGTCATCTGAGAAAGTTGAATGTGCTATGATTGTGCAATGAAACAGATCTGAAATTTTGATTCAATGCATATATTGATAAAAATACTTATTTCTACAAGTTCTAAGCTTTCTAGATTTTTTTTCATACTGTGGAATCCGCTTAAAGTCAACACTTTGGGACCAAAAAAGAGTATTGACTTTATCCATTTCCAGGAAACAAGTCTAAAAATAGGTTTCCTCTGTTTTGAGAGTATTGACAGTGGTCTTCCTTTGCAGTGTCTTCATTTTGTAACTTATACTATAGCTATGGCATGGTAAATAAATAATTTTACAAGTCATTAAGGCAAAGAGAAAACCACCCAAAGTCTTAAAAGAGAAATATTTAAACAATTTAATGTACTGCACAAAATATGCATGCATATTGCTTTATTTTTTTCAGCTTTACCCTCTTTAAGTATGGGCTAGAGACTTAAGTTTTGTTTTCACTCCCCCCCCCCCGCCAAAAAAAATGGCCTGATTTAAATAAAATTGTTCAGTATTAATATTGAAGGCTCTGAAAAGAATGTTATTAGTTAAGGAGAGTGGCTGTGGGGAGAAGACAGTTCACTGATTACCACAAATAATGCGAGCCAATGATAAGTAAAGTCTAGATCTAGACATACACAGCCTCCATCCTGCCAACGCCCCACACACACTTCTTTGTTACGGTACTATCACAACCGCGCAAGACCAAACTAACTTAGCTAGGCTTGTACATGCTTACTGACTGTATTGGGTTTACAAACAAAGAGCTATATCCTGCCCACGCATCCCTAAACCAAACCCGCTTTTATAGGTTTCACCTTTTCCCACCCACCACAAGGTGTCGACTTTGAGCGAAAATGTCCCCAAGCCGTTAACTTTATCAGAAAATCAGGTACTTAAACAAAGAAGGAAAAAAACGTGGCGCAGTGAGGTGTTGACTTCAAACAAGAATTGACTTTGAGGAACTTGACTTCAAGCGGATTCCATTGTTCATAAATTTTTAACTATGCTAGGTAAGGGTTGTGCTCTAAGGCTTTGAAAGAAGTGATTGAAAAAAAAAAATATGAAGGTTAAACTTTGAGATGCCAGATCTATTACATCCTTTGAAAAATGAATCAAGGTGTCCTCAAATACTAAAAAATGGCAGCTAAACAAACTTTCCCCTCAGAGAACTGAAGTGGTAATTTTTTTATACATATTCTTTTAATATGCGCCAGTTTGTCAAAAGCTTTGTAAATATGTGTTTTTGTTTGCATAAACAAATTTTGTAAATGTTTATGGTTATTCTGGAGATCTCTTCAGATCCCCTCAGATTTTTTTCTTTTTCACCCTTTCGGTATTATACAAGGAGCTTCAACATGAATGATACATTGTTTCAAAATTCATTGATGATCAAAATGTAAGAGAAGTGTAGGAAATACATCTTTCAAGCAAACTTCAAGATAAGATGGGGAGGAAAAAGATTTGTCAAAAAAAAAAATTAAAAAAAAAAAAAAAAAGCTCGGTTAGCATTGGCAAAATTTATTCTCTTTTGCTACTTATTTTTCAATATATGAATAAATTTACAGTCCAAAGCAGTCCGAAGTCATGAGGACTGCTTTAAAAAGTAGAATTGAAATCAAAGTTCATTGGAATATGAAAAGTATATCCTACTTTGATCTAAAAACAAAAACTTTATGAGTTTGTTTTCACAAGAATTTGAGATGAAAAGCTTGTGTCTTAATACTATTGACAGTCCAAATGATTTGAATTCTGAAAAACTCTGGTTTTGGGGAATTACTGCTAAAATTACTACTTTTTTTCTTATGCTTTTACTATTTGAACTACATTGTCCTTTGAGGAAAGGGAAAAATAAATTCAACATAAGTTTCAAATATATACTTATAAACTCCTTTTTTGGAACAGCTGCAAAAAATTTATAAGCAGGGCCTTACAATGCTTCCTCTGAAATTGACCTGCCTGAGGTGTAGCACCTGATAAGATTTAAAAAATTACCTGTTTGATAATAGGATTACAGAAGCTTTACATTTTTATGTATAAATAGTTGAAATTATATAAATTAGCCTCATCATTCAGTGCATAACAATTTTTCATACACATGCACAAAATTTCGTTGTTAGGCCAGTGCATTGTAATATTTTTCAAGAATTGTATATTTAACAGCCTGATCTGAATTTTTTTTCCTATTGAAATCAAGTAATTTGCCTAAGTCTGGTATGTGGAAGTTAAAAATATTTCTTGATTTTAAAGTTTTAAGCTTTTAAAACTCACTTATATTTTGGTGGCGAATTTGACTGATGTTAACTAAAAATGTGTGATTTGGAAGTAAAAGAATTTTTTTCTAAAACCCAGTAGCAATGAAACAATATCAACAGTACATTAACTATGTATGGATCTTCTTTTGATAGAGTTACTGTTAGTATATTTATATTTTTTTTTACATTTTGAAATCACAGGACACATAAAAAATGCTGAGTTTGAGTCTTATTCAATGCTAATCAAAAATAGAGCCTTCAGTCCTTGTGTCCCCTGATGCTTGATTATGGCTAATCTGCCCCTTGCTGGCGAGACTGGTGGTATTAGCTGTTATGAACTTTGAAATGAAGGTAAAGAAGAAGTGTAAAATGAAATTAAAAAAGACCATCTTTAAGATTTAATCTCTTTGTGTGCAAAAAAAAAAAAATAAAATTAGCACTCTTTTCATTTTACTGAACTTGAAGATTGTGTTGGCATGGCTTGCTTCTCAGGTACCATATAAATTATTATGTTTATGAAAAATGAATATGTAATTTGTTTTACTGCTCTGACAATGAGATATATATATATTTTTTTTTGTTAATCGTTCATTTTAATTTGTGACATAAAATTGATAAAGTAGAAAGAGCTTATGCTCTTGGCATGATGGGAGTTCATTGGAGTTAAAAACATGTGCGTATTTAATCAATCTTGAAGATCAACAAACTGATATCTATATCTTCCAGCATCAGTTATGTATCTCTGTCAGATAATTTGGAGAGCACATTGGTTGATGTGTATTTATTACACAATTTGCTCCAAGTAGTAAACGAAGGCAGTTGAGCATACTGTAAAAACATGTTGAAAGTCAAGAAATACCAAGTTATCTGAAGCACTTTAATTTATTCACAAGAATTGGACTTTCTAGGTTGTATTTCAAGTTAATGCTGCAATTGGTGTTGCATTATTAGCCCCTTGACAATGTCGACAATCTTTTTTTTTTGGCACCTAGCGTTTTGACAAGGTTCATAAAGTAAGAGATATGGGTGTATCCCAAACTTGAAAGTTATTAAAATGCCGTGACATCAATAGAACCCAATCCTTAACAATGTAACATTGGCTGACTGCTCCTGCCCAATTCGCTCCTAAGTACTCATCCCATAAGACCCATTAGGACTGAACTGCTGGAAATATCAAATGGCTCATTATCAAAGTCCAGATCATAAGTAGGCCTCTATTCTTGAAAAATGAAAAGCCTCTAACATGTCTATATGTCTACGTAGTTGACCAAAAACCAGTCTACCATTAACTTGAGCTGAGATAGATGTAACCAATGATCTAAAATCATCTTCTTCACGGACATAAATTATCCTCATCCCTATTTAGATCTATTCATTGATGTCATTTTCATTGTTACCATCCCCATATTAATGACTAAATTTATCACAAGTGTCATCAACCACATTGTGACAGTACTCTCAAACTAAGTATTTTGCAGACATGAGTGTTAATTGTTATCTCAAGAGAGCTCATAACAAAGCCAGATCTCAGAATTATGGCATCAGTCTTGTTCAAGTTTTTATAGGTTTGAGAAGCAGTAGTGCCTTCTCTGGGAAAAAAATGCTGGACTGAATTATCTTGAATCATGTTCTCCTTGCCTCCTCTTGCTTTTTTTTTAATTTTTTTTTTCTGTTTTAAATTGCCCTGTTAAAAACTGTTTTCTCCATGGAAGAGATGCATACAAATCTTTGCACTTTACCAACCTGCCTTTTTTTTTTTTAAGTATATTTCAAATGTATTCTATTTGGGCCAAATTTCTTTGTATTATAAGGTTATTTATGATGTTATTAGAGCGGAAATGCTCAAAAGACAAATAAAATTGTACAGATCATTTGCTTTCTGCTTTATATTTTTTTTCCACATACAGTTCATTGTTCATTCAATTTGTTAAAGTTTATAGTATTACATGTATAATCAAATCAAGTATGACGCTTTAATTTTTCCCGTAGCTGAAAAAAAAAATATTTTTGACAAAAAGCATAGGTATCCATAATTTTGCATCAATTATACCTTAATATGTAACGTTCAATCAAGAGAATGCATGTGAGCCAAAAATTCTTATCAACTCCAGTGTAAAATCCCTTTAAATTTTATTTCGCAAAATAATACATCTAATCAAAAAGGGGTAAAAGTTGGTATAACTTTTCATTGGTAAAAATTGTGAACAATCAATGAGGCCAAAGTAGTTTTGATTCAATTTTTGTATAATTCCATTTGATTTATTTTTAATAGCATGAAACTATTCACAAAATCAAAGATTTTATAACATTATTTAGCTAAGTTGCAGATAAGTGGCAAAGAAAAAACACTAGGTAAAAAAATTTACAGAAAAAAGCCCTTCTTTAGGGCATAAAGTCTCACGGCCTTAAGAACATCTTAGATGACCTCTCTGCCAAACAACCTTACATAAAATTAACCCCCCCCCCAAAAAAAAATGATCAAACCCTATAGGTGTTTAACAGGAATGTGATCTAAGCTTCTGTCTTAGTCTCCAGATGTGTTGTATTAAAACATGACAAATCACAAACATATCAAGTAGTCTCAAAATAGACACGCTGTATGCCAATAAATATAAATGCAGAGCAGAAGCCTTAATTTGAAAAAGTTTATAAAAGATGAATTACATTTACAATGGGTGTACAACAGCAAAGAACATTTTTTTGGAGTTCAGAGATTGGAGCTTAATAGGAATGAGAAGCTAACAACCCTATAACACTTTGGTCTGATATATCATTAGCAGCCTAGAGGTTAAAAAAAAAAAGCATCAATTTTATAAAATCCACTTAATTAAATTCAAACATGATATATTATTACTCAAGAAAAATACATGAAAATCTGCTAATAAATCTTCAAACACAAAAATCCCCAAGAATTCATTAACTTTCATATTTCATTGCTAAAATACTTTCTTAATAGGTATCACAGGCCAATGATTGCAAGCGATGGTTCTAAGACAAATTAGGGAATGGACAGATACACCAACAGGCACTTCGGAATGTCTGGGTATTTTCGTAATTTTCCAGCAGTGCTGCTATAACTGTTTTGCTTCAAGAAGGTGGAAACTGTATTTATCCTATGTTGTAAACTAGTGTTCTATAGGAATATTGCCTAGAAAAGTTTCCTAAAAATTGATAATCATTTATTTTCATAATAAGTGCACATTTTTTTAAAGTTTTCAGTACGTTTTCTTTTTTAATGCGTTACTCCCTACAAAGTTAAATTAAATAAGAAATGAGATCAGCGTGGGTGTGTGTGTGTATGTTGATAATAGCTGGTTTTATTTTGTTCAGATTTTTCTTGTTTCAAAAACTTTTAAAGGTGCCGAACAGATTTTCTTTTCCTATATCCTAGAATAAGAGTTTTATACTTCTTTTTCTTGCCTTATAAGTAAAAAAAAAGGTTTGGAGTCAAATTATAAAAACACAATTCAATTGGTAAAATATTACATGCTTCAAATGCTTTAAAAAAAAGTGATGGTTTGTCTGCCTTTCAGTTAACTATATTCTAATACTAATGTCTTTAAAATTTCAATAGATTCAAATTAAGATAATTGATCTAGGCTAGATGTAGATCTACGATATCCTGCTACTAATGCATCGGATAGGCTAGGCATTAATTAGCCTGCTTCACTAAATAATTATTGCTTCACAATATGCAGAATAAATCTCTACATCTAGCTCTGGTAATTTCAGTTAAATGGACCAAGAGTCACTGCTTTGGGTGTTTTAATCAAATGCACTAGATTTAGATCTAGATATCTAGCTAGGTCTAGATCTATATGGAAAGAATTGACACCAGGTGCATCTTTTTATTTTGAAGTACTGAATTTGAATCTACAGGATAAGTTTATGGATGCCTCATATTACTTAAGTAGGTTTTTTTTTAAATTAATGATAATGAAAGGTAACAGTTAGCGTAAAATCGTAAAGCCTCTGTCTACAGCAGAAAGGCGTCGATTTCAGGCCCTGATTTAGATAAAACTGACATAATCTCTCAATTTTTGTGTTGAGAAACCTAAGAGACTGGCGACTTAAATCGCAGAAGAAAATTAGCCACGCAAGTTGTAAATTTTTATATACGTGCCATGAAAAATGCTGGTAGGGTGTCCCTTTTATGCTTGTTGTCATGGAAAGGAAGTTTGTTGTGATCAAAACTGATATGTCGGACGACCTTAGAGACCGTGAAACGAAAGGACAAAAAAATTGAAGTTTTTGCTCAGTCGGGACATCTGCGTGACTCATTAACCTATAAGTTCTATGTTAGAACCTCTGCTTAATATCCACAGAAACTTTCTTCCTAGATTCAAGCTCTGCACTGTCAACAAGTGAGATAAGGGCTCTATCTTTTCAGTTCTGACCTGCCTGATGGTGCTCCAAAATAACCATGTTTTGAATGGGTTATACTTATATCAAAGAAATGAGCAGTTATTATTAAAATTTCATCCCTTGATATGCTACATCCATACCGAATTCTGGTATAGTTTCAGTGAGGAAAAAAAATATCTTAGCATATTAATTCGCCTCATTACTGACAGAAAAACATGAACTCTACACCATAAGAAGACAAAAATAGAACATATCTGAGGCATTTTGCATACAACAGCTTGTCTTCCCATTCTCCCATTTCCTTTTCTGCATGGCCTTTATTTCTGAGGCCACAATACATAGCTTGAATACATATTACCAGCCTAATAATTCACTCTTCCAAATAAAGTATAAATAAACATGCCCATGCAAATCATCGACCTCAAGCAAAATATATCATGCCTGCCTTAATACTAATCATGGCTTGAAGTAAAATCATCTGCTTTCAGTTTGTTTAGAGGTTTGGTAATGCTTATGAATTACATTGTATTGTGAACATGAGTGTCAAAGATTAATAGAATAACCACTTGGTATTTTGAATGTAATCAGTCGTTATTATTTTAAAAGCTCGAAGAAGAAAATCATACCTAAAAAATAATTCAAATTAACTACATTTGTAGAGTCTTGAAATTTTTAAAACAAACCTTTTAAGTAATTGTAGCACTTCAGGCTTGCTTTTTTTTTATAACAGATGATTTACACTTATTGCACTTTTCAAATAAGTCCTTTCAAAATAACACTGTTTAAGCAAGAAATACCTTATTCCAATAACATATTTGGTTGACATAAAAGTATGTTTTGAATAGACAAAGCACTTCTTGCGAAATAAGAACATCAAGCCTGGCCAGGATACTCAAATACTGCCGCTGCACCCATGCCTGTTCCTATGCACATAGATACAACTCCACATGATCTGACAAGTTGACAAAATGGAGCAAGAAAAAGTCAAAAGTACAAATAATAGTGATAAATTGGATCATTTGATTTTGAGTTCCCTTAGCTTGAAGATTTTAGGAGGAAAAAATCACTTATATATGGAGATTCAATATAAAAGAATACATGCGAAAAAATATGAGTCTTATGTCACAGCTTCATGTGAAATAAATTGAAAAGAATTTAAAACTTTAATATATTTCTGAGTTAGAGAATTTTATGAGGTAATTTCACTTGTTTAGACATCCTTCAAAGTAGAGAATCTAATTGAGGGAAGGACTTGATCCAAGACCAGTTCTTAGCTGAATTCTATGTAATCCAATAGAGACATAATTATGATCACACCAGGTTCAATGTTGACTCAAGGAGTGAGATCGAGAAGGGTTGTTTATCTTATATCTTAAATAATGTAAATATGCAATTATTTTAATTTTTAAAATAAGTTTCATATCAAAATTTCTTTTTTTTTTACCTATCTATCTTCACAAATTATAAACAGAGTAATGACAAAGAAATTGGAAGATCATGAAGAAGTGTGAGACACTGCTCTGAATATTTTCCTTTACTTGAATAAAAGTCTAGTTTTTCAAAGAGGAAAAATGCTGAATCACTGCGCAAATAAAAGTAGACACTTCTGGACCTTGATTTAAGTTTAATTGCTAAGGAAATCTTAGAGGATTTAAGGTGAAGAATAATATAAAAGATTTTGTATAGCAGCTGAAAAGATAAGCATTAATGAAACAAACATTATCTGTCAAACAGACAATTACCTTCTTCCCCTCCTTTTCAATTCATGCAAGAGTGTTGCAATCTGCCGAGCACCAGTGCAGCCCAAAGGGTGTCCAAGAGCAATAGCGCCACCTTTAGGGTTGAGCTTTTCCAATGGAATCCCCAGCTCACGGGCACAGTACAAACATTGGCTGGCAAACGCTTCATTTATTTCAAAGATATCAATATCATTCACAGTCAAACCTGGAATGTGACAAAAATACCCAGATCAAATTAAATGATATAAAAAACAAAAATTTAAGACATCAAATTCATGAAGTGAAACTCACCACTTTTCTTTTTTAAACAATCATGCACTGATTGATTGAGCAAGAGGTGGGCATTGACGAATCTACCTATAATCAGTACCAGTGTCTTGCACAGGTGGGCAGCATTTGTTTATTAAATCTATGCACAGGCAGACTTGCACGCATGCTTTGATAGACAACTGGAGCTGGATTCATTGAACTAGGCAAAAGTATGGTTGGAGGGGAAAGGAGCATCGTTCTCGCTACTACAGGGAATCAAAGAATAGGGCATTGCCCAAAAAGCTGTGTCTTCTCAGATGGAGAGATTAATGGGACAGAGCATGTTCATTTAACAAATGATAACTAAAGCTATGTTGGCTGCATGATCAATATTTGATGTTAAATCTACAAATGTGATGCAAGGAAATTTTTTTTTTAAGTCATAGTCTATCAAATTTTTCATGAAACTAATATTATCTTGTACATTTTATCGTCAGATAAATAGGCTTGATAATTCAGTACTAACTCTACAAAGAAAGTAAAAATACTACAGAAACAAAGAGAAAATCTGCAGGGGAAAACAGATGAGTTCCAGAAAGTTTTGAGGGATCCATGTTCAATCCAAATATAATCAGCTATAAAAAAGTCCATTCTCAACCAAAGTACAACAGCAGAGGAAATGATAATTTGCTGGTCTTATTTGACAAACAAAAACATTGGACTTTAATCCCTGATTCTGAGTTAGAGTGACTCCTCTGCATTCCCACCTCGTCCCCTTAGCCTGGTCCAATACAGAAAGATTCAGCTGTCTGTGAGAGCCTTCAACGTCTACTTGTTGTTAAAGGGACCAACTGCAAACAAAATATTTCTGAACCACCTGTACAAGATAAGAGCTCTAATGACAGCAAGATCTGTCTGGACCCACCTCAGACTTAATCAGGAAGCTCAGTCAATAGAGCCTTGGACTTACAAAAGCAGATTCAAACTCGAATACTTACTGAGTCATCTGATAATGGAGTCTGATCCCGTCTTAACAGTCTTGTTAGAAAGAACCGTTTCCAATACAAGAAATTTTTAAAAATATAAGGAAGGTAAACTTAACCAAAGATTTAAAGCAATAGTTTATTCTCTTTGGATTACAGTCTTAGACAGAAATTGCCATCAAAGTTTTCCATAGAACAGTAAAAGGAGAAAGTCATTGAAAGAAGGAGAGCAGGGTAGAGAGGGGGGAAGGCTTTGAAAGATAAGATCTAAGAGGGAGTAGAAGTGAATAAAAGAAGAGGATCTAGGAGGAGAAGATCTGAGCAAGCCGAAAAGGGAGGGAGGGAGGGAGGGGGGGGGGGAGAGAGAGAGAGAGAGAGAGAGAGAGAGAGAGAGAGAGAGAGAGAGAGAGAGAGAGAGAGAGAGAGAGAGAGAGAGAGAGAGACACACACACACACACAGGCAGATTGAATAGATAAAACAGGTCTTAAGTTTTGATAAGAAAAATATCATGAGAGCACTCATCAATAATGAAACTCTTTTAAAAACAATGACAAAAATTGAAATACAACACACAAAATAAGCTATGAAAAATCCTGAATTGTGAGCCTTAAAAATAATTGTTTCATAAATGAGAGAAAACCAACCAGACTGTTTCAAAGCCAAGGGGATTGCAACAGCAGGCCCAATGCCCATGATATCAGCAGGGCAACCTTTCACAGCAAAAGACCTTAGAATGCCAAGGATGGGCAGTCCTCTACGCTGAGCTTCGCAACGCTTCATGATAACAACAGCAGCAGCACCATCACTGACTTGACTTGAGTTACCTTAAAAAGTAACCAGAAATATATGAGTTTCTTTTATTTTAAATTTCTGAGATCAAAGTTTTGATTGAGACCAGAGTGATCCTGCCTGGTCAAACAAACTTTTGCACGAGCTACATAATTGGTTGCATCATCAACTTTCTCATTATGGTTTTTCAATCTTCTCCTCCTCTTCCTTTTAACGTCCTATTCTTTTTAATCTATCATAATAATTATTATTATTATTATTATTATTATTATTATTATTATTATTATTATTATTATTATTATTATTATTATTATTATTATTGTTGTTGTTATTGTTATTATTATTATTATTATTATTATTATTATTATTATTATTATTATTATTATTATTATTATTATTATTAATATTTTTACTATTATTATCATTTGCATCATTATTAATTTTCAGACAGATTGATACAGCTTCATGAAAATACAAAGCCATAACCACATAAACTAATATGAAATCAAAAGGAATTTATATATCCTTATGCTTTTTGTATTAAAGAGACTTAGACTTTCCATATCTAATAGTATCATTTACAGATTTCAGTGTCACTTTCAAGTAAACATTGTGCATGGCCCCTAAAGGTCAACATTTAAAGCTTTTTACTTCTGAAATTTATTTTAACGATATTATGAAACTTCTAAAACTTGAAATTGTTCATAAGCAACAATAGATTGTGTTTGCAAAACTTAAATATTTCATGGACTTTCTAATTGAACAGCTTTTGCATAATTATAGAAGCATCTAAAACAATTGAAAGTACCAATTGAAGAGACAGAGAAGATTATAGTATTTGTCCCGATGGTAATACACACGTCCCCTCTATGTGACGATGGTACAATATAAGTGAAAAGAAAAGATGTAAGTCCACCATAAAATCAGTGCTTTCTTTACTACACGATAAATAATTCCAAGAAATGTAGGTCACATGACCGTTTGAAAGAGATCAAGTTCAAAATCTCGTGTTCTGGGGTTTCACAGTAAATAATTTCACAACCAGTAAACAATCTATATCCTGAATTAAGCATTGTAGTGTAGAATCTATGGTTAACAGCTCGTATCTCTAAGACTCATGCTTTACATGGCAATGTAGAATCAATAATGACATATTTTAGTTTATAAGAATCACAGCTTATCAGTAATGACTTAGTTTATAAGAATCACAGCTTTCCACTTTCCTTAAACAAATAAAATTATGATGCACTTTACACAGCTGTTAAAAATCTATCGTCAATAATTTCTTAAACCTCTCTACTGGAAGCTAATTTAGAGTGAGATTTATGCTATCTCTCATGGGAGGGAAATACTACACAATATAGAGCTCCAAGCTACCAAAGAGCTACTTCTGTAATGAGTCTCCTTTCTCTCTCAATCTGACTGTCTTCTTCGAGAGTTATAGGTCCAATGACTAAGTTTTCTGTTTTAACTTTTCATGACAACTATTGAGTACTCTTTAACTCAGCTTAGATCGCATAAGATTGGTTGCTCTTTTTTTCAAACAAACAAACAATGTAAGTGTTCAGTCGTAATATGACTTCGGATTGGAATTCAGATAAGTATCTAATTCAATAGATTATGTGATTAAAATACAATCTATAAGATCGTTATGTATAGATGACCGATGACCATGACAGTATTATTGATTCATAAACTGACCAGCAGTAGTTGTTCCGTTTTGTTTAAAAGCAGGTTTTAATTTCTGCAGATTTTCAATGGTTGTGGGACGAATGCCTTCGTCCTTGTAAACCTGCAAAGCAACAATTTCAAGCAATGACAGACCTGTCTAGGCCAGATGTTTAAATAGTACAGCAAAGATAAGCTTAAAATAAATACCGCTTTACCAAGAGATCTTGTGACTATACATTAAACCTATAACTACCTAATTATTTTGTCACACATTGCTAGCAGATCACATGATTAGATATGTGAAAGGGTTGCAATTTTTTTACATAATGAAGTAGTTGTTAATAAGATAGTGGCTGACTGTTTTGCAATTATAAAACTAGATGTATGCAATGTGATAATATACATATAGCAAAGATATACAGATACATGCTCCAGAATAGATCCAGGAGAGGCTACACTATTCATTTGATCAAGACCAATAGTTTTGTACTGTTAATTGTTTTTTGAATTGTGATACACTTGTACTTTTAAATTCTATATGATAATTTCATTAGGCCTTGAAGGCAAAAGACTACCGTCATTATCTAAATAGTTATATCTCAGCAGAGCATGACATCGACAACCATAACAGATAACATTGATTTAAATCCACCCTAGATTAGACCTCAACTTTTCTAAACCTTGATTTAACATTCAACATAATGGAAAAAAAGCATTTTATATAAGCATTGCATGTATTTCTTGAAAATAATTTATTTATTACCGTGACTGTCTTTTCGTCATCATTATGATCCTTAACCAAAGTGGTCACAGGCACAACTTCTGCATCAAACAAGCCTTCATCCCAAGCTTTTTTAGCCCTTGAAAAAAATAGCGTGATGCAATTTTTTTAATTTCATAAAAAAAAATTTTTTTTTAATAATAATACTCATTTCTGATACCCACTTGACAATTCAACACCAACAATTTTTTATATCGATTTCTAGACATCCTTCAACCTTGTTAGATTATGACAGTATCAGGAAGTTGCTGACTGAATTGGAAATAACAATCAGTTTAGTGCAAGATCTTAATAATGTCTGATCTCACAGTTTTTTCCCCTTTGTGTTTCAATCTGTCCATTCAGTCTCCAGATGGATTATTTGAGAATTTTTATTTCTCAGGTCAAACATTCTGGTGAATATGTAATGCTTTTTTGGACCCATTTTGATCAAAGCTATGATCCGCCTATGAGTGTGTTTCATTTCACATAATTCTGCTCTTAAAAGACACTGTCTGCTCTGTAATATTCACCCAAAAATGCTTAACTTTTGACTAGCGTAGTAACAAAAGACTCCCACCCCCATCCACCCACACACACACACACTCTCTCTCTCTCTCTCTCTCTCTCTCTCTCTCCTTTTTCACTATACATTATTGACTCTTAGAGAGGATCTATTTATTATTATTCCGCACAAGTTCAAATTAAAAAATTTTCAGTTGTAACAAAATTAATGAACAACTACAACCACTATAGTTGGCAGTAAAATAAATTGGAAATAAGGAGGTGGATCAACCTCTAGATTTTAAAATGGCATCATTTTGATTTAATATTCACATTTTTTTTTTCAGGTTTTATTTACTGGACTTCAAAAAGATTGAATGATTTACCGCAAAAGCAATTAATTTAACTGTTTTAGATGCGCAATGTGTGGCGGCCGCTTTGTTTCTAGGGTTCAGCTTACTGCTAACCAATGCCCCCTTGGCTGGTTTAAATTATTTTGGAGTTGAGAGGCTCTACAATGGGCCCCTCAGAATAAAGGCTTCTACTGTTGTTTCTCAACCAATTGCATTGAAATTTTTACACATTCAAAGAGAGACAATGCACTTTATGAAGAATTATACTTCTTTCACCAGAGTGTTTTTTTTTTTTAATTTTTACATGAATTTGATTTGAGTTATGTAGTAGCTGAAGTGTGATGTTGAATAGGTATGTATTGTACACAAAACATAAAAACACACCTGTGAAATTAAAAAACAAAAACAATTACAAAACCAGCTGGAATGACAGAGTTGACAACAAAAAAACAAAACAAAAAAAAAGCAAAACAAAACATTTCAACATTTAGGCCTAGTCAAAGAGTCGATCAAATCTAAAGCTCAGTTTAAGATAAATAAGACCAACTTTCGTTTGATGCCTGGTTTATTATTTGCAAAATGGACATCGTAAATTTCTACATTTCTTTTTTTGATTTTGTAGAACTAACTCTTCAGACACATAAGAAAGATCTTGAACAAGACTCGATAAAGAGGGCCTAGATCTAGATAGATTCTAGACTACCTCGATCTAGAGGAGCCTGGATCTAGATCTAGAAATCTAAGACAGTCATCCTCTTTGTCACAGATCTTTAGATCCATGATGGGAAAATTTATGCAGAAGTCAAATTATAAGATAGAAAAAGATAACTGGTGATAAAATAAGATCAATGAGAATGGTGATCCTTGCAATGCAAAAGCTGAAAACGCAAAAAACTGGCCTCAACACAGCCTCTCTTTTTCGCAAAAGGCCTTGGCATCCCTAGCTGGAATCCCCTGATATTTTGGAGGAGATTCCAGAATGACTTTAGAGTCTATTTCAAGAACTAAAACTACACTATTGAACAGAAAAAGATAAAAATATACAAGGTGTATTCAACAAGTTTTGCACTGCCAGTTTGGGCCGGGATAAACCCAAGGCCCTAGGTTTAATTTCAGCCGAGTTGGGCCAGGGTATACCAAAATTTACTTACTTTAATTGCGATTTCAAACCAAATTCGTCTTGGTCTTGTCTTGATACATTAAATCTTGCAGCAACATTCTCTGAGGTGATGCTAATGACAGATGAAATCAAACAAATTTCTGGATTTATTGATAAATTACTCTGCAAATGCATTATGGGCATTTTAATCACAAATCTAATTTACGAAATAAATTGAATAGATCTCAGATTAGATTGAAATATTTGTAAAACAACAAAAAAGTATAAAAAAAATGATACTCGCACCAAAACATTAAACATTTTTTTGTGATAACAATGACAGAAGCTCCACAGTTTCTAGAGATAATAATCAGGGAAAAACTGGAGTGATTATGTAAAACTGATAGAAAATATGAAGTCATGGTAATTTGCGAATAAAGTTAAATATATATACATACAATAGAGGATTTGTATATCATCAGCAATACAGCATTATGTGTCAATTACATTTTTATGAATCTTTTTTTTACTTTGTTTTCTAAATACATAAGAACTTACCCCATGGGAAGAGTTAAGTCCATTCCTTCTTTTGATTCAGCCATTTTTGGATTTGGCTTCCAATCTCCCAAACCCATACCATACATGCTCATGCTTTCAACACTGATTTTGAACAGCAAAAGAAACAAAGAAATTAAATTCGCATTTATAAGAATTTCATGAAAATTTTGTATGTGATAATTAATCATCAAAAAATGTATTAAAAAGGATGGAGAAGATAATGAATAATTTTTACAAAACAAAAAAGCTAACAAAATGGAAATAGGAATTTCCTAAAAGACAGTATTATTTTTATCTTTCAGAAGTCTTTCATTATTTTAATAATGAAAATGTATGACAGTTAGTAGCTGAACTTGAGTAGTACTCACCCTGCTCCAATTCCAATATTGTAAAAGCCACTTTTGATATTGGCTGAAAATATTAAAAGAAATACTATAACAAAAAACAAAACAAAACAGCTAAATATTAGAAGTCTTGAAATTAAAAAAAAAAGAAAGATAAAACTTTATTCAATATGAGACACTAAAAAAGAAGCAACTTGCAAAATGAAATACAATGCTGTGAAAATTACTGCAATATTAAAGGATTTCCATAGAGGCATGTTATTGTTAAGGTTCCTTCTCACAGGGTATTGGCTTTAAGAATATATTTGTAAAGAAAATCGAATGTAGTTTAAAACTATTAAAGCAAAATCCTAGTGATAATCATGCAAATACCTAAATAGTTCAGTTTAGCAAATACCAAGTTGGTGTAATCTAGCTTTGAAGCACAATGCCATATGTAGGATTGGTTTCTTTCTCTTTTTCTTTCTTTCTTTTTTTTTTTTTTTGAAATGAGACAAGATGAAAAGGCCACTTTTTTTAAAAAAGAGTATAGATTTTAAAAGATTATTACAATATGGATGCCTCTGGTTTAATTTAGCAGGTCATTAGATAAAATTTCTTTCTTGAAAGTGTTATGTTACCTTTTTATGCTCTTTTTGCCAAGAAGAACAATAAAGGGCAACAAATAATGCAGTAATCATAATTAAATATTTAAAATTTTTTTTTTTATATTTCAGAAAATAAATTACCAAATCCAAACCTGCTATATTCATGCAAGCTACAAGTCCTGATGAACACTGGCGATTTGTGGTGCAACATGGTACACTTTCAGGAATTCCACTAAAGAACATGAAACATGCAACAAATTTTAAACACTTTTGCATATTGGTAGAGTTCAGAAAACCACAAACATAATTATATAATTATGGGAAATAATACTGCAAAATGTTATCTCTTGGCTTTGAATTAAATTCCAAAGGATCCTTTGCAGTTTCATATAGCCTTAACTTCAAAGTTCCAAGTTAGACTCTATCAATAAAAACCATGACAAAAATTAAATTTTTCCTTTTGTTCCAATAATGCTACTTTGATATAATAAACATAAACATTATATATCTTTTTTTTTTTAAACTGTCCTTGATTCATTTATGATAAGATGAGGATGTAATTAGATTACCTGAGAACTTGAGCCAACCTTGCTGAAACTGCTGATTTAGGATCTGAAACATTTCCTGAGGACCATCAAGACATTTCAATTGAATGAAAAACAATTAAGAAATTCGATCATTTTAAAAAGAAAAAAAATAGATGACTCTCTTGAAATATGATTTTGACTAAACTACACATAGAATTTACACTGTGTGCATGAAATTTTAAAAGATCTATATCTAAAATGATTTTTCAAACATCCGTTTTAAATTCTCTTAAATAAACTAACTTTAATTTTTAAACCTCTTTTCTGTTCAGGGAGCATATGGCACACACTTTCTAATTATAAGGCTAACCGTGGATTTTTAAAAAATTTTCTTGGCATGCAGTGAAAAAACATGAGCCAAAGAGATAAAATATTTATTATATGCACACACACACACATATTTTTTTTAAACATCTTTGTAATTAACATGTCACCATACCCACACAAATGTCATCAATTTCATCTGGACTCAGTTTAGCATCCTTTATCACTGCTTTGAAAACAGCAGCCAAAAGATCATCAGGATAGGTATCCTTCAATGAAACAAATTCATTACACAATCAATTTAATATCTCGTATACAAAAATTATCTAATGAAAGATTATTTATTGTAAGGTTTAAGTCTATATTTTTAATTATGTTTGTTTATAGCATAAACAAATAAATTTATCTTCAAATGTTTGAGACACACCATGTCAAGTTAAGAATTGAGAAAAATTGTATTTAAAAGCTTAGATAAGACTTATCCTTGACATGTAATTTTCATTATGAGCTTTCCTTTAATTAAAGTTCAAATTTACTCAAAAAATTAAGAGAGCTAGAAGTCTAGAAGTCTTTTTAGTTCCATTTTGTTTACTTGGACATAAAATGTATAAAATTATTTTATTTTTTTTTGTAACAATCTTACAATAGTTTGCTAGTAGTTTAAATTAAACAATCTATACTGCTACTGCTTTAGTTGAGCTATAGATGGGAGAGAGAGAGAGAGTTTATGATGATTAATTATTACGGGCCATTATTACTTTAATAGTTGTATTATGTGAGCTTATCTATAAGAAAATAATGTCAATACATAAAAAAACCAGAGCTTTTGAATTAATCACCAAAATAATCTTAGCCTATGTCAGACACAGTAATGCTTTAAAGATACTGATCCACTTAATTCAACAACAGCTGAAACTTAAAACAGAATCTTGTAGATCTCTAGACAGCAGGTAGACCACACAATCTAACAATTTTTTTTCATTCAAGATCTGCACTGGACTTGACTGGATTTAAAGGTATAAAAGTATAATTATAGAGTCTTACAACATGCCAAAATACAAAGAAGTAATTGTTAATGGGTTAAAAATTTCAATAAAGCCCCGAAATATCACTAAATTAACATATATAAATTGATAATAGAGATCTAGCGTCCTAGAATAAGTGCCTTACCTTAAAAGACCCACGTTTTCCTTTCCCAATGGGAGTGCGTAGTGCAGAAACAATGACAATGTCATCTGACTTCTCTTGGTAATTGGGAAGTGCTGCACTTGGTTGTTGCGCCAGAGAAACTCTTCTGGAATCAAAATGACTAAGAACAGTTTGTAAACGCTTTGCCATTTTGAGTCAAGATTTGAAGTTGTATTCTGCTGAGTGAAGGAGAAGCCAAACAAAATATTGATAAATTTAAGCAAGAAATTCATAATGATAGGTGTAAGAAGGAAGGGCAGGTCAAAGAAGAATGAAGAAATATTTATCAAAGAATCATGTTAAGTTTTCCAATCATGGATTTCTTTTTGGGATCTGATTCTGAAGCGTTATGGCTATTTCATTTAAAAAAAAAAAAAAAAAACAAGCAAAAAACAAAGCAATTAAAATTGTCAATTTCAGATTCGGTTTTCTTTATTTTTCTTTAACTTGATAGTTTTGTCAGAGGTGTAGCTCATTATGCACAGACACATATCGAAATGGACGTCTTAATTTTGCAGTAGGTGCCCATAGCTACAACATATTTATGGACTTGCTTGTGCTTCTAGCGAGTTCATACATCTAAAGGATATATGTACAGATTTAATGTTGGAGAAGACACGCCGCCTAAACCGGCTATCATGAAAATTAGATGGTGGCTTTATAACTAAATGGTTCCTCTGGGATTTATGAGACGTGAAATTAATCGAAGCACCATTAATATCGCTTCTGGGCCACATAAACTGATGAAATTTGTTCACAATAAATGGCGGCCAGCGCCAATCTAGACCTGGAGATTACTGAACTTGAGACAATAATCTATTCTACAGGCTATTTTTAGTGTTGAACGAGGGTTGTGAGATATCGATAGATTGCTGCATACAAGTTAGAAACTTTTCTTCAGAGCATTGTAATGCCTGTTAAAAGAAAAAAGTAGCATTATGACTGTTTCTTAATCTTTGCTCTTTTTTCAATGTCTCTCGTTCGATATCTAGATTCTAAATCTAGATTAGATTAAACAGATTAGATCTTTTTTAAATGAAGGGGCTGTGAAAACTCTTGTGTCCTCTTTCATTCTATCAAGACTAGACTACTGTAATTCCTTACTATATGGCTTACCCATGGACACACTAAAGAGGCTTCAATTGATTCAGAACAACGCTGCTCGTCTCATTTTGAAAAAAAACGTAAAAGAGATCACTTAACACCCATGTTTAGGCATTTACACTGGCTTCCTGTACAAACTAGGATAAAATATAAGATTGCTGTCTTATGCTTCAAATGTGTTCACGGCTATGCCCCTAATTATCTTGTAGATCTTGTCGGTATGTACGTCCCCACTCGTAGCTTACGATCAGGTAACAAAGCTTTGCTGTCAGTTCCATGCAAACCATCAAGGAAAGACGGCCATAGAGCATTTGTACAATGTGCACCAGTTGTCTGGAATGCCCTTCCCCTTTCCATCAGGGGGGCGAGTTCTATAAGCCATTTGTTTACTGCACATGAAGACCTTAATTAGTCTGAGAAATTTGTCTTATTGTCAATGTCTTTTCTTATTTCCTTTGTACATGTAACTTATTTATTTTTTCCTCTTCTGTTTGTTTGAATTGTTAATGGACTATGTTTTAGACTATAGACTAGTGTCACTATGTTAAAGTTTGTAAATAGACTATTGTAAAGAGCTTCGAGGCTACAAGTAGGAAGAGGCGCTAGGAAATAACTTCATTATTATTATTATTATTATAGATTCTAGATCTAAATTAACACTTTCACGTAGCCTACATTGTCGTCTTGGTGAAAACACATTCATTTCTCTAAATTCTAATTAAATCTAGAATCTAGATTCTAATTTTTACTCAATGCCACGTACCCTAAGCTGAATATCTAGCAGATATTTTTGGATCTAGGAGGGCCTGATTCAAGTCTAGGAGAGAAAAAAAAGACAGCGATAGATTGTCAAATCCGCGGCTTGCCCATAGCGAAAACACTAAGGTGTAGGCTAAAGTGCAAAATTTGATGAACTTTGTTACTTTGAACTTTGACCTACATCTAAATCTTGTATTGATCTGGGCTGAGCCGTTTTCATAATATTAATTTGATTATATTTTAAGATATACCACAATGTGTAACTTCCCGTGTGGTCTAGTGGTTAGGATTCCTGGCTTTCACCCAGGCGGCCCGGGTTCGATTCCCGGCACGGGAACATTTTTTTTTTTTCGATTTGCTCTTAATGGTATTCTCTCTCTCTCTCTCTCTCTCTCTCTCTCTCTCTCTCTCTCTCTCTCTCTCTCTCTCTCTCTCTCTCTCTCTCTCTCTCTCTCTCTCTCTCTCTCATTCTCTCTCTCTCTCGCTCTCTCTCACACTCGAACTTAATGCAAATGAAGATTTTAACCTGTCTCTTTTAACCCCATATAGGATCTAAAAACTATGGTACTAAAAAAAACCCACACAATTACAGATTATACATATATAAACGTTTCGCCTTGAAGGTATCACACGCGTCCTTTTGGGATCCTTTATAATTGTCATAAAGTTGTGTGCCTGTCTCTTTTTGGACCTTGCATCAAACTGTTTACAGACACACACGCGTCCTTTTTGGATCCTTTATAATTACTAAGTTGTCCTCCAAGTGTGGTGTATTTGCTTTTCTAATTGGATTTAACCCCCTATAGTCATTCACACAAGCTGATCTTACGTGCTCTATTTTGTCCCGAGTCTCACTACTTTGACTTAAAGTATAATGATATAATAATGAGGGTAGCAACCCAACCGATTCTGGCTGCAAGACAATTTACCAATAGCTAATAATGCACAGTATACAGTGAATTAAAATCTAGTAGGCCTATACAATAATTAACTGTTTATTGATATTGATGCCTTGTGTTTCGGTTGTTCCTAGAGGATGGATCCAGTGGATTTCTTTATAGATGAGGTTGATATTGTCTGATTCTGGAAGATGGTCTATGGCTATGATGTTAACGTATAAATGGTCTGGAAGATTAAAGTGTTTAGCTACTGATGAACCTTTGTCCTTGATATGTGGAGAGCACTAGCGCAGTCTTTCCTGCTCATGGGTCGGAGGAAATCTGTCATGGGAAGTTCTTTTGCATCCTTCGGCTGAAGTAGGATGGGCAGGTATTTTTTAGGATGTGGGAAATGTGAAGATGTGACGTTTGTACCCATCCCCCGTTTCAAACCTTACAATATTTCACGCTGCAAAACTTGTCCAAATACCACAGTCGCGTCATCATTTCGGTCCTTCACCGACGGAAAAACTTTAAAATAAATAAATAAAAGACACAACGTATCCTACTATAATGCATGTAACTAGGAATGGACCTTTGGGGCCAATTCCAGGCAAATTAACCGCGCTCAGTCGTCAGTCGGCGCATCGACATGCATGAGTTTGGAACCAAATGAGCCCTCACTGAAGGATCCGACTCATCTTTCTTGATTTATAAAATCTTTAATTACACTTTTTAAAATAAAGTATTTAATTTTAGAGCATAATAGAGCTTTTTTTTTCTTTGCAATTTTTATTCTTCCAATTTCTAGTAGAAATGAAAATAACAAATACTTAAAAAAAATTACGTTGTCGGCAGGATTCGAACCTGCGCGGGAAGATCCCAATGGATTTCTAGTCCATCGCCTTAACCACTCGGCCACGACAACTTCTGAGAGAAGTAAACGTTTAATATATATAAAATATAATTTATTGTATGTTATATTGTCCATTACTAAAGTGTTTAAAATTCTCAACTTATGATTCAAGAATCCTATTCAGGTTGATATCTATTTCAAAAAGTTTATTTTCAGTCTGAAATCTTCTTCAGACTTAGAACCATGGTGCAACAACAGAAAATATGACCCAGTTTACTTTCCTCGGTAGTGGCTATTTATAGATCTTCAAAATTTTTAACTTCCAGTTCCGCAAAAATTATTCGTACAAGGCGCATGCGTAAAATGAAAAGAAAAAAAAAAAGAATCTTGTAAGCTTATTGTAAAGAGACTGTAGACTGTCGAAGAAATGATCGTTTCCTTGTTGTGATAACATTTCAGTGACAATTTGTCGACGTCTTCTTTGTTATAACACAATTTGACCAATGGCCTGTCTCGCGAATTTAAAAGCTGACATTAAAATCATTGAGACTACTTTCCCCAAAACCCACAACAGGTTTCAAGTTCGTTCAGCCACTGTCGATGAACTGACATGTCGATTTGTTGGTCGCAACAACGAGAAATATGACATCCTTGCGAATATAACGGTAACTTAGATAGTTCTGGAATCTATCAGATCAGGACCAATTTCTCTGAGGAAAAGTTTTGATCTATTTAGATCTAAATCTAGATTATACACATTAATGACAACTTGTAAATTTAGTTGAAGTAAAGAAGTCAAGACATCTAAGAATATGAAACGAGCTAGAATTTAGGCCTACCTTTAGGCCTAGGGGCCTTTAGTCTAAGAAATGCCTTTAAAAATAGATCAAGCATCTTGTGGGCTGCAAGTGGACCTATAGACTGAATTTGTAGATCTAGATCTAGCTATAAGTGCCAATAATTGATTGGATCGACAGCCCCAAAATATGAGCTATTCATTAAAGTGAAGAGCAACCCAATGTAGATTAGTATTAATACTTAAATAGGCTCTTAAAGAACTAAAACAGTCGTGTGATTCGGATTCTTTTGTTTTATTTGAGAATTTTCTTGACATCAGTTTCAAAAGATCTTTGCAGACTATGAAAATTCATTTTTTTACGCACTCTTTGAGTCTAAATGCTCTGTTTTGCACAAACACTTGCAAATCCTCTTACATATTTTATAGAATTATAATAATAAAGACACACTGGGACAAGAAATTAAATAAAAATCATTCTCTAATGTAGTTAATGCAAAGTTTGCAAGTTAAACAATTTTTTATAGAAACATCAGTAAAGGAAATGTTTAGAAATAAAATCTGCTTTAAAAACAATATGGGAGCTCATTAAAAATCAGAAAAAAATCATTTGCAATCTTGAGGACTTTTGAATAGGTACAGTACATCGATCATGAACTAAAGAGGGCTTTGTTGATATAGTTTTTTGCTATAATTATAGAACTTATTAAAGCCTCAAGTAAATGTATATCATTCTCTATCAATGAATATACAGATAAAAAAAAACAAAACTAGAGCATCATATCCTATACTGGCCATAGGCTCTATGATCATTTTTTAGTAAATCAGTTTACCCATTCAAAAGTCCTACAGCATATTTAAACAAGTTTTTTTAATGTTCGTGGGCAATGCTCTTTTGAAACTTTGTTTTCTGCAATCATTATGCATCTCTACTCCCTTTGCCTACTTAAGTATAACCTAGCCTAAGATTAATTTATAACAGATTAGCATGTGAAGACTAGACTGTAAATCGACACTGAAAGAAAATCAATTCAAATGTGCCCATTGAAATTTTTATTATTTGGGCATGCTCCATGCTCCATCATTGGGACATTCGGATTGCAACATAGACTTTAGCCCTGTACTCAAACTTATAAAAAAAAAAAACCAGGTTGCTCTAGCGTGAAACTCATAACAAAGTTACAAACTTTGATACTAATTAACTAATTTGGCCCATATTAAAATAAGATTCAAGTCTTGATCTATATTTGTCTCTTCTGATTTAGTGGCATTTAGTTCAGTCACTTTTTCAGTTGCCATGTCTTAATTTTATATGCAGTTCATGATTTTCTTTTTTTTTTTAATTAGGTCTTTCTGACACTATTTGACAGGAAACCTTATTATTTTGATAAGTTAGCTAACTGTGGATATTTTTAAAAGTGTGTCATGTACATGAAACTTGCTTATTTCTCTTTGAGCCTGATCCCCTACTTTCCTGACTGGTCTGGTAAAAACCCTCTGTGCAATAAAAATATCTTAGCTGCCTTCAGAGAAATCAGTATATAGGAGGCAGAAGTATGGTAGCCATTTTTTCCTCCTGACTTTAACATGTCGTTTGTCAACCTTTTGACAAAATGTTTTTGAAGTGTTTGAAAGAAGTTTAGGAATCTGATGAAGACCCACAGTTTTAACTTGTGAGAAGAAATCTAAAGGTTATGAAGGTATAGATAGACATTCCTCCATAGACTTTGAAGCAATTCCTTTGGCTAAAAAAAATTAAGTATAAATTCTGCTGAAATGGCTTGCAGAATGTGTTTAATGTGAAAAAGTGGAAGACAGCTACAATGACAGAAAGAATTTAAGGGTTTCCTGATCTCCAGTGCGCTAGAGATATAAAATTAATGATTAACAAAAAAAATTCTTGTGCTTTATTCACCATTTTATAGTATCTAATTAAAAAAAAACAGTTTACAGTCACAATGAATGAAGTAAAAAAATTAAGAAAAAAATATTCAAGCTTTGCTCTAGTTAAGTTTACATCTATAGATCTGTAGGCCTAATCATGGCCGAATTTCACCTATCACTTGACCGATTACAGAAAAGCCCTCAGAGCTCTATTTATCTTCTGTCCATAAACTGCTGAGAAACAAGTATCTATCCATTTTTAGAGCTAAGATGAAAGTGTTAAACTTCAAGTCAAAACCACAATGCCAAAAAAGAAGGTTATTGTGAAAAATTTTGTAAAATGAGTCCCACTAAGGGTAACCCAACATTGATAAAGAACCTACTTAGTTTACAAAGTAGTAAGACCCCACTTTACTTGCAATCATTTCTACCTTCTTGCAAGGTTCTGTCCAACCACTGCATGATTTAGTCCACCATTTCTCTCATTGCTTGTCCTTTTGTTAAACAATTTTGTCATGCCAATTTCTTTTTTGTTTTCCTCTCAATCTTTTTCCATTCCATGACTGACAGTTGGTGATTCTTTTTGTCCATCTGTTTTAATTCATTCTGATTCTCGTGACATGGCCAGCCCATTTCGATTTTTTTTTTGCTACTAATTCTACTAAATCTTTTGAACCAGTTTGTTTTCCCATATCTTCACATGGCATTTTATCTTAAATTTCTATAGCTCTGTGCACCAGTTTCTTAGTGAGGGACCATGTTTGACATCCATATATATCTTTGTATATATATATATTGATGGTACACCTGCCTTTTCAGAGTTAGTGGCTTTTTTATGATCCATGAAGATTTCTTAGTTTCTACTGAAGCAGCTGGAACCAGGTTGTGTTCAAGATCCAGCAACCAATTTCTTATAAGAATTTTCTGGAAATGCTTTTCAAGGCTCTCCAAGAAATCTTTCACGCATGCAGTCCTGAAGTTTTTAATTTTTTACCTCCGTCAATGTTTAACATCTGATCACAGTTTATGGTTATACTTTATTAATCTATCTTTGCTCTTTTTTTTTAAAATAATATTTAAGGACTCACCGTTCTGTTTATTATTTATATTTGGGCGCATGCATTGTAGTCAGGGTGATATTTGAGCTTAGAGTTATTGAAGTACAGGATTGGAAATGGTATTGATTATATGGCTTTCTATGAATGCGGTTCTGTGATTTTATTGAAATTGGACCATGGCTTGTCTTCTGTTTGCAAGTTATGGAAATAAACTCATGATGTATTGCAAGAGTCATTTTTAGAGCTTCAAGTAGTAAAAGAAAAAAAAATCCTATGGTAAAACTTTTAATTGTTTTTGGGTTTCTACGGCTTGCTCTTTTCCAAGCAGGATTTTATTTAATAATGCAAGATTTTTATAAATTTTCTAATTGTTTTTTTTGTTATTCTACAGCTTGCTCTTTTCCAAGTAGGCAAGCAGGTTTCATTTAAAAATGCAAGATTGATTTAAATGTGTACAGATGCAGTAAACCATGTAAGTTATACATATAACCAATCCAGCTTCCTGAAACTATTTTCCTACCTTTGCAGGAAGCCTACCCACAGTCAGCCCCAATATGGTTCAGCGACAGTGATGATGCTGGAGTTGTCAGTGTTGTGGGAGAGTTGGCGAACACAAGCAAAGAGCATTACAATGTACGTGTGGAATGATATAATTCTTGCTTTGTTGTTCGAGATAAACGTTACTTGCTGCAAGCCCCTTTTTTGTTTTTTTGTGAAATGAATTATATGAGATTGATACTTACACATTCGTCTGAAATTTTTTTAACAGATCCCAACTAATTTATCAGAGGAAGAAAAGCAAGTTCTTTTGGATATAAACAATCAACAGTTATCCTTTTTTATTTTTCAACAATACAGTTAAAAAAATGGTTACTTTATTCAAGCCTTCATGACTCCTTCTTGTAAAATTTAGCTGCAAATGAACTACCTATATTGAGCTAAAATAAATATATAAAATGTGCAAAGTCCTTTTAAAAGTTAATTGTGGAACCTGCTCTGATTATCTCACTTAGATGGTAAGGTATTTCTTCAATTAAATTTGAGTAGTGACTTTTCTCAATTGGGACACACGATTCAACTTCGCAACTCTGGAACCATCAAAGAAAAACAAAAATAAGAAAGATGCTATTTCTCATATGGAACTTAACAAATGAATTTACATTGCAAAAAGAAAATTTAATTTTTTTATTGCCTTGTTCTGTAACAGTTTTTTTTGTGTGTTTATTCACCTTCGTTGATCCCATAACATTTATGTCAGAATGTTCCTTGTTTAATGCAGTCTTAGTTTATTGATAAAATGTAATTGGGTAAGAATAATTG
Organism: Elysia crispata; assembly: GCA_033675545.1. Lineage (NCBI taxonomy): Eukaryota > Metazoa > Mollusca > Gastropoda > Plakobranchidae > Elysia > Elysia crispata. The sequence continues at coordinate 131,115 of JAWDGP010000556.1, read as the reverse complement.
ACACTGAAGGGTTCCTCATGCTTCATATTTTGATTTATTTTGTATGTTTTATAGATACTGTACCAAACAAAATTGCTGATCGAGAATCTATGCCGTCTGCATGATTTGGAAGTGCCTACTGATATTAGTGCCCTAGATGATGCTCTCAGTGAAAAGGTGAGTTTGAAGAAGTGTTGGAGCTGTCCAGCAAATAAAGGAGTGACAACTTTCATTGTGGCTAATTATTTACATCATATCAAAGACCATGCTATATGAAGACCAAGTTTGTGTGTTTCTTCCTTTCAAAACTTGTATCACTGTAAAGATCGTGAAATAAGTTTTTCATTTGTTTAACTCTCAGAATGTTTCTGTCTGTATTTTCTATGTTATAGGCGTTTTAAAATGACGTAATTAAGTCTGTCAGTGCGAGTGAGAGTGCTAGCCTAAGCTCAGGTAACCCAGCCAGAGTGGCTCCAAAATAACCTGGTGCAAAAGGTCAGGTTGCAGGCTGAACTAAGTGCCGGGCTACTGTGATGTGGGTAAGCCCACATGGCTCATTGAGCTTAGGGCAGACTCCTGTGGTTGCATTATAATGGCGGCCTAGCAGTGTCATCCTTATTTCTCTTACAAAGCCATCTTTGTTTCCTCTGTTTGCCATGCCAATTTCATATAGATCATGGTAGTTGGAAAGAAAGTGGACAGACATGCTATTCATCAAGACCATACATGATAGTGAGATAGTTATAATGAAAATTTAACTGAAATCAAGCACGTTCCTTCTAACACAGACAGGAATGAAATGGGACTTAATTTGTCAACACCAAAAATGGCTTTATTTGTAACATTTGATGTGAAAAAATTGAATATCCGAGATAAGAGCTTGGTTAGTTCAATTGTATGTTAAAGGTCTTGTGAACACTTTTTTGTTTGTTTTTTGTTTTAAAAAAAATTTGCATGAAAATGTTAAAATAAAGCTTGAAGGATATGAACGCAATGGATTCTATGCATTGACTTGCTGTTGAAAATAGTATTTTATTCGTTTTCAGGGTATTGCTGTGAAGATGGTGGTTGACACCTTGTCAGAAGATGAAGAGGAAGAAGATGAGTTTCATTATGATATGGAGGATGATACCCACAGGTTTCTGATGTATTTTTTCGTTTGTGTGAATGAGATATACAATTACACCTTTCTTGAGTTAACAATATTTAATAACTAACCAGCAGAAAGATTTGTACAATTTTCATACAAAAAAAATAACCCAAACTCTAAAAGTGCCATCAGTGAAGACAGTTTTTGTAAAAATCCTTATCTCAACAAGTCACAGAGAGACAAAAGCCTCTTACTTGGAACTTTTCAACTGAAAGAGCAAACAAAACATAAGTTTAATTTATACCAATGAGCAGTTTTATGTTGTAATAGTTATGCTCTAGAACAATCAGTCTAATGAGTCATATCACCAAAATACTTTTAAGAATCATCATGATACAAGTCAGAAACAAAATCAAACCATAAATAGCAGAGGAACATTGTAGCTTTGTCACTGAAAAAGGTACATCAAATGCAAACTCCACCCCTCAAACTGTAATTGAATGTAGATCCTTTTGGCCTTGGATCATATTTCAAGTTGCTTTCTTTCAAAAAGGCTTTTATTTTTTTGTCCATTTTAACTACAAAAATAATTCAATTTTTGGTCAATTTAATTATTCCAGCAATGAGCAGAAGGCTAAAGAAGAAGTTGAAGGTATTGATATGGAAAATCTTGCGGTATTGGAGAGATTGCGACAGAACCAAAGGCAGTCTTATCTTAAGGTCAGTGTTTTTAGAAATCTGAAACTACTTTTTATCATAACCGGAATGCCTTTGATTCAAAGATATTGAAAAAAGGTCTGATTATTAATAGATATAGTTATTTGAACGTTTCATGTGTAATTTATGTCATAGCTCTTTTATCTTAATACATAGGTGACTCTTTTCTCTCTTTGATTTAGATTATTTGAATTTTCCTTGCTTCTAGTTTAAGCCAAGCAGTAGCTGCAGTTCAAATTTTAAGCACCTGTAGATGAGAGCTGAATGATAAATAAATTTTACTTATTATTGGAGCAGCTTTAAAAGCAATACCTTAACTCTTTGTATACCAATTTTACAGCTGAATTTTGAAATCAGAAGAATGACAAAGGCAATCAGGAAATGCAAAATTCAATTCTTTAAAGCAAATTTTACAATGTATTTTCAAAAAAAAATCATGCCAGGAAACAAAAACCAACATTAAAGCAGAAAAGGCATATGCATAAACAGCTAACAGCTTTATTTGATTTATCAACTGTTGGATATTTTTTTTTTAGAATTATATAGGAAACACATATATCATATCAATATGTAGATTATAAAGTACTTTGTTTTTATTTTTATTTTCTCCTCTTTTCTTCTCAGGGCTCAGTATCTGGTTCTGTTCAAGCAACAGATAGATTGATGAAAGAACTGAGAGACATATATAAGTCAGACAGTTTTAAAAATGGTATATATTATATATGTATATTTTTGTTTTACTTCAGTATTAAAAGTGGATTCTCAGATATATCCTTCTGCCATTGTCACAGAAGGTGTTAGAATTCTCCAGAAACCTTTTTTTTTTCAATTTTTTTTTTAATCTGAGTAAAGTTCATGATTCTTATTCATAGCCAATTGGCATCTCTGTATGATGCTTCAGTTGCAGTGAGAATAGACATTTAGGAGAAGAGCTGTAGATAGCATCTTAGATCATTTAATTTTTTAGTTTGAGCACACAAAAATGAGATAAATGGCTGCCAAAATGCTCATAGGTGGTCCCATTTCAGTCTAAAGTGTACAATCTTTGTGGGTAAGCATAATCCAGAATGCCTCTAAGTATGAATGTTCTGGCTAATGGTTCTTACATTGGCTACATTGAAAAGTTAGGTAAAATAAATTGGATCAAGAATTTCCCATTCCTGATTACAAAAAAAAAAAAAAAAAACACCCACAGACACAGGCTACGTAAAAAAAATATAATTTTTAACAGAGAAAGCTCTGCTTGCTTGAATATGTCTGATTTTTAGGCATAATCAAAGGTATCTTTTTTACTCCACAGAAATCTACACAGTGGAGCTAGTCAATGACAGTCTGTATGAGTGGAATGTTAGATTAAAAAAGTAAGTTATAAGGTGATTTCTATTCTTTTTTTTTTCTTCAAGAGCCTTGCTTTATACCATTTTCTTTGGTTAATTCCCATGCTAGCATACCCATAACTGTCATTTCTTTTCTTTGAACGTGAAGCCTCTGTTGCAAGTTAAAGCTAATGAATAGCATTTTCCAACAAATTTTGTTTTCTGAAGAAGTTGTACATTTTGACTTATTTAATTCTTCTTTGTGTAGAAAAAAAATGGTTGTAGTCACAATTGTCCATGACCCATGAAGGCCTTGGGAAAAAAACAAAAGCCATATGGTACCATCCCAGTTTTTTTTTATTGAAAATTCATTGCTGCTACGTAGCATACATATATAAAAAAATACTGTTGAAATATTTTTTATGAAAAACATGAGTGTGGTCCCTTAATATTGTCATTATTCCTTAGTTCTTTCTATTAGAATCTTGATTAGAAGTCCTTTCTGTCGATTGCCATTTTCTTTCTCTCTATCTTCCATAGCATTTCAAGTAGCATTTTGATCATTTTATCTTCTTGAGTAATAATGTAACCAATCAATTATGAGTTTTGGCTTTACATCTGAAGTCTTTGAATTTTCACTTTTTGTATGTATAATCCTAGATGTGTGGCCATAGCAAATAGTTTTAAATCTACCAGTATACATTTATTTTAGGGTAAAAAAGATGCCATTTGTAGATCTTAACTAGTGTCTGCAAATTCATATTGAACTGAGATTTGAAGCTCCAAAAAATTGGATCTTAACTTAATATATTAACTGAGTTACAGTTTTGAATTTGTTTTAATGCCAGCATTATAATCAATCTGATTTGTGTTATATATCTTTCTTGCTTCAAATGTATGTTCCCTTATTCAAATCAACAGAGTTGATAAAGACAGTGCCCTCTATACAGATATGCAAAATTTGAAGGAGAAAGAAGGAAAAGACCACATTCTTTTAAATTTCACATTCAAAGTAAGGAGTCCTTGCATTACTCCTATATACTCCTTGATAAACTTATATATTTTTATAGAATAATAGATATTTGATTCATGTTGCTTTGTGTGTAGATCTTTTAAATTCATAAATAATCACAGGCTTTTTTTTTTTTAAGGGAAGGAAGAATTTTCAGATAGAAGCAACAACAAGTTGGAGAGTTACACTGCAAAATAATTTAGTGATTTTTAGAAAAACTTATGTTATAAGTTATACATTATTTTATTGTTATGTTTAAGGCTAACGTGGTGTATGTTGGTTCGGGTTAATTTTTTTCAAATGCCATTTAACTTGTTGTGGTCAAACCTTTCAATACACGCCATATCATGCATCAAGAAAATAAAGTAGAAACAACAGCACTTATACTGGAGCTGCATCAAAATAAGGGAGAACTGTCTTTAACCAGTGATTAAAATGCTCCTTAATGTATAATACCGGGCCTTTTGCATTTGGGCTTCTTTTTTTTTTTTTAAGAAATATGTAATACACGAATTTTAATGATTAAAATTGTATGTCTCCAGGAATCATTTCCCTTTGACCCTCCGTTTGTGAGAGTGATAAATCCAGTTGTCTCTGGGGGATATGTCTTGGGGGGAGGTGCTATTTGTATGGAGCTGCTGACAAAACAAGGCTGGAGCAGTGCATATAATATTGAGTCCATAATTCTTCAGATTTCTGCCACCTTGGTTAAAGGGAAAGCTCGTATTCAGTTTGGGGCTGCCAAAGTAAGTGTAAAGTGTACAAGTCTGTTCTTATAATATAAATTTACTTTTGCATGAACATTTTTTTCTCAGATTTATATCCAGCATGTCAACATCCAGAGAATTTTCATACTATATATTTTCAATAAGTAACATCCAAAATTTGTCTTAAATCATTATAATTAGCTCAATAGAGTTAGAAACAATTTCTGCTTGAATTATTCTAGATGCTTTTAGTTTATCTTCATTTTCATGAGATTAAAGAATTTAGATCTCATTATATATATAGGAAATATTAACAGCAGAAGATCATTATATTACAATATTGAATAAATTAGATTAACCTCTTACAAAAGTTATGTCATTCTCAATAAGGCTCATGAAATAATAAGATGAATTAATTGCATCTGTTGAATACTTTGCTCAGAGGATGCTACCAGACTTGCTTTTTAATGCTGGTTATGAATTAAAGCAAAGCTCAACATTACTTACATTGAAACTTATACAGCAAGAAAGATGGAGGCAAAAAAAAAAATTCAAGACTTTGTTTACTCCAGTCTGTTAAGCCATATTGATTTCCTTTGTCTAGTTTTGAGTGTTTAAAAATTTGAACATGAAGAATGTCCATTATTTACTGATTTTTAAATCCTCAGAATATGTATTCTCTTGCAAGAGCACAACAGTCTTTCAAATCTTTGGTCAAGATCCATGAAAAAAATGGTTTGTACTTTTTTTTTTGCTCATGTGTATAGCAAATGAAAAGAATTTTTCATTCCACTACAGGTATAACTTTCATACTGGTTATCTCCTACTGCAGGTGCCAAATCTTAACTTTTATCAAGTTAGATCTAAATCTCTCAATCTCTGATTAAAATCACAGCTGAGCTGTACAAAAAAAAAAAAACCGACTGGGATTTTTTCCTCAATACTATTTGTAAAATAAAGTGTGAGTGTGCTTGTATGTATTTTAATTGTTTATACATTATTCCCTTTTCCCTTTTTTATCTACATAAGATTAAGATCGTCAATGTATTTCATACATATTTTGGGATTTCTGAAAAGTTCAGAATTATTTTTTTTCCCAGGGCCATTTTGCACTTTGATTTTAATATTCAGCTTTTTTCATCTATTGAATGCGCTGTTGTACACTTTTGGCTTTTTTTTATTTTTGTTAATATAAAAAGTCCTACGGAACCATTTTTTATGAATTTATTTGTAGTTTTTTAATTTTTTAATTTACTAGCAAAAATTTTTTTCACTTTCTATATTTAGATCCAGGCTGTAGATGAGGGAAAATATTAATGTACATAAATCCAAAGATTTGATCTATGACTAGATTGTCAGTTTCATACTTAATCTCATTGAAAAAATCATTTCGTCAGTGAATCATATTTTTTGGGCTTCTGAATCAAAATCCTTTGGAAAATTCTTTAGCATGAACTTAGAAGGGTAAAAAAGGTGACTTCATATGGAATTTTTTTTTAATGTGAATCTTTTCACTTTTCTACATATGAGACATTCAGGGTAATTCAGAAACAAGATACTCCAAACTTTTTTTTTTTAAATTTAAAGAATTTTTCATTTGATAGTATGGTACTTTCTCAAATTCATGAAAAATGGAATATATTGAATCATAGAAAGGGTAGAAATGATGAGGGCAAAAAATTCACTTTCATCCAATACCTAAAACAATCAATGTGTCAGAAGTCTGGCATGTGGCTCATTAAACCTGATTGTCTCACAGTTCAATTTGCAATAACGGTTGAATTTTATCTTCGGCTGCTTTTGGCACAGATTGTCTTAATTTGCTATTCTGATTTTTCTTTAAGATTGGCTGCAAGACAATAATGTGTTGATATAGCTGCAGTACAAGGATGGTAATTAAGCTTTGCAAGCCCTAGTGCACTATGGTAGTTGGCAGATATTTGCTCTCTGTGCTAACATAATGGCATACCTGAAGACTCATACTATTTTGTCAATTGGATTGATTGTTCTTGGAGAGTTTTCTCAATCAGCCTGTTTCAAAAGTGTTGAAGTACACCCAGAACATATCTTAAAATTCAATAAAGTTACAATGGCATTTATAATAATAAGAAGAAAACAAAATTTTAAGATAATCTATCATCTCAATCAAATTGAGTAATGATAATAAGCACACCAATGGTATATGTCTACTCAAAATGAAACTCTGAGACTAAGTTGCTGTAAGAAATAGGAAGTATATAAAATGAAGGTTAGTCAATGATAGCATTGAAGGCTCATCCTACATGAGATGAAAATTTAAAAAATCTCAATTGACCAAAAAGAAGATGTCATTGATGTTGAATTGGACCAATCAAAATAAAACATTAAAATATTTTTTAGGCGTAACAAAAAAACTTTTTTCTTTTTCTATTTTTGAATTGTTCACTATTATGTATATTAATATGATCATTCATCTATAATCTTCATTATGTTTGTCTTTCAGGTTGGTTCACACCACCAAAGAATGATGGCTAACAGAGAAGGCACCTTATCTATACATATATATATATTTTTTTTTTTTTTATTTCTTGTAAAGTATTATGTGCAAAGCAAAAACTGTAAATATAAACTTATAATCATGTCTATTGATGAAGTCTGTAAAACATGTGATAAGGGCTGACCAATGATTTGTGTGACTGACAAACCTATGAGAGAGTGTTGATCACTGGTTATGGTCCCTCTGTTGTATTTCTTGGCTTCTGATGGTTTGTGCTTTCTATTGATATGACTACATGTGCAAATCATCAGAATTTACCATCTTTTACCATGAAACTATATTGTATTATGTCTCGTTTTGCTTGCCAATCTGAAGTCAATCATTTGGTTAACTCACTCAAAAGCTAACTTTTGTTAAACAGGAATATAAACATGAGTTTGCCTAAAATATAATTAGTAATCTTGAAAGTGGCATTCTTTGAATTGGACCTCAAGAAATGCTGAGTGAGTTCGATAAAGCAGTTTTAAGTTTTATGAAATATAAAAGCAAACATCAAAACTAGTATTGGTGAATCAGTAATGTACATTATTTGAAAAGATAAGTATAAAATATTTTTGACAAATTTTTCATAAAACTGCAAAGAAAAGGAGTATAATTAGCTTAAAAAATAAAAAGAAAGGGCGAAATGTGGGGTGATGATTAATAGTTACAAATCAAGCTTGTAGCCTCCACTTGTATCCATTTCCATATAAGGATTTGCCAAAAAGTATTTAACCATTGTGTCCCATCAGTGCCTTTTGGATGAGATTTTGGAAACGTGAGTTGTTAGTGGGTCATTTTATTAAAAAAAAAAAGAAAGGAAGAAAATGGCTTAGACACAAACTTTTTAAAATTAGTTAAACTTTGCCTATTTTATGTCAGAAAAAGAATGTAAACTGCATGTTCCATGTAGCAAATACCATTACAAACAACATCCAGTGAAAAGTTTCGTTGACATCACAAATGGAGAATTTAAGATGTAACCTTTATGGAGGGACCACCTAAGACTCACTTATGTTTTTTCTTTTTATCCAGTGTGTAAGTGGTTCAAAAGATATGAATGATGTAAATAGCATAGATTCAAGTATTTTGCTGCTAGGTTTGTTTGTGAATGTATACACTTGAAAGTACTTGAATTTCTCTATACATATTTTTTATGCCTTTTCTCTTCATATTTCTGACTTTTTGATGGGAAATATCTTTTTTGGCAGCATCATATCTTGTCAATTTTGTTACAAATTTTTTTTAAAAATAGATTTGCTTAGTTTCACCAAGAAAAGTTTAAGTCAACCTGTGGCAATTACAAAATGTATTTTGCTGCAATGACATTTTGTCAGGATTTCTGATTTTACATATTGACTCTGTGATGTTTGAATAACATCTTCACTCATATGGCTTTTGAAAAGGGGCTGATAAGAATTTTTTTTTTTTAAACATTGTTGCCTAAGTATATTGTGATGGTCCTGTTGTTGAACAACCTTTTTTCTGAACAATATCTTAAATATTCACAGTACTATAATTTAATAGCAAAGCAGTATTTTGTATCCCAAATTGCACAATATATTTTTTTTCCAGCAGTTTAAAAAAACAATCCATAACCTAGCTAAAGCAACATGTTACTTGGGTTTAACCGTATGAAAAATAAATTTAGATTTGTCAAATCTTCACTACTGTTGTTTGATAATATGAAGACCTATGCACATTTCCTGATCTTGTGGCAAGTTAAAGAACATTGATTTAATCAAGTGATGTAGGATATTTTTATGGTATATCTCATCCCAGTCTTCAGGCTTGCTAATACCATTATTTTTTTTTCCAGTCGCTTTTTATAATTTTCAAGGAGTCTACCATTTCAGACTAACTTCTCAAGAAAATAGAGATATGAGGCATAGAAAAATGCTGTAGTTCAGGTATAATCTACTTTTAAACATGTCGTTGTCAGTTGCACAAAATGAATGGATAAATTTGGTTGAATATTGTGGTTTTTTTTTTGTACAAACAGCTTTCTTAGAATTGAAACCCTATAGTTCTGTCACAAGGAGACACTAAGAACTCTGATAGTTTTATATTTAGATTATGAAATGATACTACAGATCAGTAATTAAAATCCAGTACCTAAGATTAATAAATTTCATTAATTTCAGTTTATTGATTGAGGTGAAATATTCATAACTGTGTTTTTGCATTTATATGCAAGATCAGGTCTTAAATGTGTGATGTTGTTACTTGTTAGATTAACAGTTATTTTCTTTGTTTTTGCCTTTTTTTTGTATCTCTTAGCTATTTGTGTGCCTTTGCGATGGAAGTTCAATCGTGTTTGATAACATTTTGGTATGTAATTTAGATTTTGATTCTTGTTTTTCAACAGCAGATGAAAAGTTAATTTGATTTAAGATTTTTTAAATAGATATTATTCTCATTAGAATTTAGTTATATCAACACATTAAAAGTCAGTGCATGTCAATTCAGTTTTCTGTTCACAAATTTTGGTGGAAATGTCTGATGCTCATACTTAATATTTCAATTACTTCAACACTTGAAGTTAATTTCTTTTTTCTAGTGAAGCAGATAATTTTTTTGTCAATTATTTGAGGAAGAAAGTAGATGAATGTTTGGGTCAGGTCTAGTTTGCTTGCTTGATGAAGCCAACCCTTGTTGTAATAGTGTGTGTTTTTGCCTTATGTGATTTTATTTAGAAATGCTCCACTTGTCACACACATGTCCAACACATAAATTCATATTCTAAAGAGCTGCTTTTGAGACAAAAGAGCCGTACTTGACAAATGTCCACAATATGTCATTCTTTCTGGTGTGGTTTTTGTACCAAATTTATCTGATCTGTTCATTGGAAATTAATTTAAAATAATCTAACATCCGCTAGCTTGATATATCTGATATATCTGAAACACTTATCAAAGAATATAAGATCTGCACTTAGTTTCAGAATGGGCCCAGCTTCACATATATCAACTTGAAGCATAAATTACACAGCCCTTCCATGAAATTTAAAAACTGCTTTGTTCATCAAACCTCTTCATAAAATGTACTTTGTTGCAGAATATCCTTTTTTTTCCCCTTTATTTTTCTATTTTGCTCTTATTCAAATATCACCATTTTTTCCCTTTTGATTTGACATAATGAAAATTAGAATTTTTGAAGGCACAGGCCATTTGTTACTTCGCTAGAATGATGAAAACGACCTTTAAGAATCACATTAATTTCATTTTTCATACCAATCCCCTTCATTTTATTTTTTAAACGGTTGGAAGAGCTTAAGATGAAGTCTGGTCTTGTCTCCTCCATTTTAATCATTGCCGCCGCCCCCCCCCCCCCCCCCCTTTCATCATGAAGACAGTTGTTTTTTTTTAAATAGTTTATTCAAGGAGTATATCTCTACACTATTGATTTAACTACAGCATATTATATTTATATATATGGCCAAGTTGTGTGACTTAAAGAAAGCAAAGAGAAGTGTAAAACTTCTGTAAATTTTAAAGTTTTCCTTTTTCTTTAAAAATTTAATTTCGTCCAAACTTCAAGTCTTCTGTTCTTTGTCCAAACCTTTATTTTTCTCTAGCAAGGAGCTTTATGTCAATTGGGGTAGACAACACTAGAGGTATGTTGAGACAGCTTAGGATACAAGGAAAAAAGTAAGCGCCACAATTTTATCACAATGCTCATTTGCCTCTTTTCTTTAAGAAATGCCTTCCTCTTCCAGCCAATTTTTATATGTTTTTAAACATCAATCATACTATCATGTTGAAGACTTTTCCTAAAATCTGAGAACTGAGATGTCTAAATATGTGTTACTTTTTCCATAAGAACTGCCACAAACAGCATGTCATACAAAAGTTATTGTCAATGTTTATTATGCACTTGTTGAAATTAATGATGATAGCGTATAATAAGATATAATCTTTGCAATGCAATCTATTTCTCAAGGATGTGTGCATGTTTTTATTTTTTTTAGCATGGGGCACCTGTCATATGGTCATATCTTCAAATATCTGCAAAAATTACCCTGGCTGTCTCCACTTTAGCATATTCTAATTGCCTTTGAACTCCTACATGGAAGTCAAGCATGGCTTACATTATTGCTCTGTTCAAGATTACTGGGTAGAGGCAAGAAAGTACAGTATAAAGTAGGCCTAGGTATGCTTTGTCTTGAGGAACATTTTGATAAGTAAATTTTGTTTTTCTCTAATTACCTGCCAGTCATGCAATCTTGGACTTCCTGTATAACACCATTGTAGTATTTTCTCTGGGAATACTTATCTGTAATCTATGTAAATTAAATGTAATGTGTTGAATTGTACATTACTTTCATTTTTTTTCTTTGGACATGTCTTTTTGCCCATTATTGAGTCATCTGTAAGGATTATTTTATCATTGAAAAGTATGATTCCAAAATAAATAATCTTGTCTATATCTTTTGTTGTGTTTAGTTTTCTTCAATTTGTGTGAGTGTTTTTAGGCTGCTTTTATCTTGCAATATCATTTTGGAAAGACCTATATTCAAAGTATGAATAAGCAGCAGAGTTCCTTATTTGCTTGATTGTTACTATATGCTAGGAATTTAAATTTGTTCATAGGAATTCAAAATCTATCCCAATAATGCCCCAAAGCATGGTTGTAATCATTTGGTAACTGATGATTTTGCCTAATAATCAGTCAATGGCAAGAAGTAGTACGCTGAAGATTAGTTAATACTTTTTATTCTCATTCTTGTTACGCTTTTATTCAACATGGAAATCTTGTCAAACATGCATCGTTTCTGATTGTTATATTGCCATATTCCGTAAACATGTGTTTCAAGTTGTTATACTCAGGCAAATAAATGTAGATCTGGTGATTGACGGTCCTAAGTAAAGATTTTTGAAGGATACTTACATTTGGGAAACATTTCCTTTCAAGCTTGCCTTGAATTTGGTTGAATACTACTTCTCCTACCACTACTATTACTGCCGCTGTTGCTACTACTTACAACATATATTACTACAACTGCTGCTGCTGCTGCGACTACTACTACTACTACTACTACTACTACTACTATTGTGCAAAGAATGCTTTTTTTAACAGTACGGTTATGCTTTTTTTTTTTCTCTTAATTTTACGAGATGGTGTCTATCTTGGTCTCTTTTTACCCTGGACTATACCCCATACTGCCCCAGACTGCATTAGAGTGCTCCGGGCTGCCCAGGGCTGCTCCAACGATTGATTTACTTTCGACGTTTATTTTCAGTTCAGACATGTTTTGTATTTTCGAGACAAAATTATCTCTTAGAGCAAAATTCTATGTCCTTATGAGACAGGGGCATGCCCCTTCACGAGTCAACCTGTCCAAACCGTCACTTTTTGCTCCGAACTGCTCTGGACTATCTCGGACTGCCCCTGATTGTCGCGAACTACCCCATACTGCCTCAGACAACTCTAGGAAGTGATTGCAGCTTGCAAAATATACCTCACCGCTAAGTGCGATGTTCCAGATAATACTGATTCTCCTGAAGTGATTGGTGATGATGGTAACGACAAAAAGATGGGCAATGGAAGAGATGGCGACGGCTAGGAAGAGAAAGGGAAAATCAGCGGGCAACCTGAGTAAATGCTTAATTTAACGAACCTCATCAGCGTTTGCGACTTCCTTCAACCGATTCAGTACAAGATGTGCGGACCAGCAGTGGAGCCGTCTTTGATCCCTTTCCACGAAGATAAAATTCAGAAACTGAAGGCCTTCTGCTGCAATGGACGGGGAGTAATAGGAATTGACAAGACATATAATCTTGGCGATCTCTTGGTGACAGCTCTAAACTTTAAGAACCTCTCCCTTTAAAAGGAAAATCTTAACCAACCGTCAATCTTTGTCGAGCTGGTCTTTCTTCATTCTACCAGTTCGTTCGAAGATTTTTTAAAACTTTTTGTCTACGGTTGCTGCGGCCCTTATGGAACTCTCCTCCTGAAGAAGAACACGATTTGGCATCTTTGAGACAAAGTCGGAGTGGAGACGAGAAGAAGAAACAGTCTCATTGATCTGATGTTCGGAGAACGGGGAGAGGTCAAGTCTGCCAACAGAGCTGAACGTGACATAAGAGTAGCCAGAGCAGCTACCCAGTGGTCAGCGGATCACGAGCAGTATTTCAGGAAACTAACTGATCAGTTGAGGGACAACGTTCTCAGACTTTTCTGAGATGGATGCTTGCCAACGCCTTCTTGGACCAATAATAAAGCAGAAAGCATGGATGCAATCATTCAACGTCTCTCCTGTTGGACTCGTTAACAAATGCCACAGCTAATTGGCGTCCTGTGCAATTTTGTCCTCATAAACAATGCTAAACCACAGAGTGCGCTTGTGGGGATTGGGGAACATGTCCTGGCACCGTCAAATGCGCACATGCACATACCACCGGAGCAATGGGCCAAACTGTCCAGACAACAATAAAAGCAGAAATTGCGATGCTGATGCGGCCTGCGCGCAGGAGAGGCACTGTGACTTCAGCAGCCAATACCTCGACAGTCAACAGCACGCCAGGCAAGTCCCAAGAAACCATGTCAACGCAAATGTAAAAGGAGAGAGAAAACAGCAAAGATTAGGGCAGCAAGAACAGAATACAAAGATAGATAGAGAGAGAGAGAGAGAGAGAGAAAGAGAAAGAGAAAGAGAGACAGAGACAGAGAGAGACAGAGAGAGAGAGAGAGAGAGAGAGGGGGAGAGAGAGAGAAAACGTTGCTCGTATTAATGTATTAATACTAAAAAGATTATTAGATATGTATGCATATAAAGTTTTATGCACGTACATAATCAGTAGGAATGTAACAATGTTGAGAAAAATAAAGATAACAATAAGAAGATCAAATAGTTTTGTGTGGGTTGTAGTGCCCGTGATGTTGTCCCCTCTCTGTAATCTCAGCTTGTACGTTAGCTTGGTTAGCTTATCATTCGTTTCGCTGTTGTGGCCAACAAGGACAGTTTGGTCGTGTTGTCTCGTGAAGGGGCATGCCTCAGCCACGTAAGGATATAGAATTTTGTCTCAAAAATATAAAACAAGCCTTAACAGTCTGGGGTAGTCCGGAGCACTCCAGTGCAGTCCGGAGCAGACCGTCAGCACTCCGGTGCTGTCTGGTGCAGTCCGTCGGGGGCAGTCCGGGGTAGTCCGGAGTAGACCGTCAGCACTCCGGTGCTGTCTGGTGCAGTCCGGGGAAGTCCGGAGCAGACCGTCAGCACTCCTGTGCTGTCTGGTGCAGTCCGTCGGGGGCAGTCCGGGGAAGTCCGGAGTAGACCGTCAGCACTCCGGTGCTGTCTGGTGCAGTCCGGGGTAGTCCGGAGTAGACCGTCAGCACTCCGGTGCTGTCTGGTGCAGTCCGGGGTAGTCCGGAGCAGACCGTCAGCACTCCTGTGCTGTCTGGTGCAGTCCGTCGGGGGCAGTCCGGGGAAGTCCGGAGCAGACCGTCAGCACTCCGGTGCTGTCTGGTGCAGTCCGGGGAAGTCCGGAGCAGACCGTCAGCACTCCGGTGCTGTCTGGTGCAGTCCGGGGTAGTCCGGAGCAGACCGTCAGCACTCCTGTGCTGTCTGGTGCAGTCCGGGGTAGTCCGGAGCAGACCGTCAGCACTCCGGTGCTGTCTGGTGCAGTCCGGGGTAGTCCGGAGTAGACCGTCAGCACTCCGGTGCTGTCTGGTGCAGTCCGGGGTAGTCCGGAGCAGACCGTCAGCACTCCTGTGCTGTCTGGTGCAGTCCGTCGGGGGCAGTCCGGGGAAGTCCGGAGCAGACCGTCAGCACTCCGGTGCTGTCTGGTGCAGTCCGTCGGGGGCAGTCCGGGGAAGTCCGGAGCAGACCGTCAGCACTCCGGTGCTGTCTGGTGCAGTCCGGGGTAGTCCGGAGCAGACCGTCAGCACTCCGGTGCTGTCTGGTGCAGTCCGGGGTAGTCCGGAGCAGACCGTCAGCACTCCGGTGCTGTCTGGTGCAGTCCGGGGTAGTCCGGAGCAGACCGTCAGCACTCCTGTGCTGTCTGGTGCAGTCCGTCGGGGGCAGTCCGGGGTAGTCCGGAACAGTTAGACTCTAGGAAGTCCGGAGCACAAAGTGACCCGACCCGTCCGTCCGGAACAGTTTGGAACAGCCGAAGCACAAAGTGACCCGACTGGTTTTTTTACCGCTATATCCATGTATGTGGTTTCAAAGAGTTTGTGTTCGAAAGCTAAAGTTTGCTGATTGTATTTTTAAAAATCCATTTTCTGTTATCCCTATATATGTGTCCACAAATTTTGTGTGTGTGTGTGTTTTTTTTTTTTACAGTTTGCTCTACTGTTGCCTGATAAACTGCCCCCTCTTGCAGACATTTTCCTTTCAAGGGAGGTTTACCTAAGTATATCCACACAGTTGCTTTGTTTACGGCTGTTCTTCTTATCGTTTTCTGTACTGAGTATACGTATTGTTTTGTTATGGCTATTCTTTACGTTTCCAGTGTTACTCATATATCTTAACTTTATAAATAATGTCGTGGACTTTGCTGATGCTTGGGAAACACTTATTAAGCAGCGTAAAGGATTTTCTGCCAATTACTGTATCAGAGACAACAGTCATGCTGAATAGGAAACTGAACCAGGTTATATGCCTTTTCTTGTTTTATCTCAATCTTGAGTAACTTGTTTTATCGCTCGTTTGGCCTCTAGTATCCACTCTACAGATATTTTTTGTTTCGTTTGTTCTTCGCTCAAAAATGGGTTTTTGTTCCACCTACTTCAGTGTGCCCTTTTTTCTTTTAAAACTTGTAAGTTTTTTCTGCTCTGCTAAAATTCTTAACATTAGGACTATTGTTGGAGGGTCGTTTCTTTGTCCTATTTTTGAGTTATTTGTTTTAGATGGTTGCATTGGGTATGTACGAGGGCTCTTTCAGAAATAACCGAAAAATGCCCATTGCTCAGCAACCAGTGGAGCTTTTTTAATTCTGTAAACGACATGATATTCCTTATTTCCTTACGGATATTCCCAGAAATTATGAAGTGCATCATTTTGCACAATGAATGTCTAGACGATTTTAAAGATGGCGGCCCACCTTGAAACTTGGTCAAAGGAGGAAATCAGAGCTGTCATACGTTTTTTGAACGCCAAAAGTCTGAATCCTACCGAAATTCATAAAGAACTTCTGAGTGTATATGGTGAGCATGTTATAAGCCGTACACAAGTCTATCACTGGTGTAATTTGTTTGAAGCCGGCCATTCCGACTTGACAGACAGGGAAGGGAGAGGGCGTTCGATGACTGCGACGTCAGAAGACAATGTGAAGCGAGTTGATGAGCTTATTCGTCAAGACAGGAGGTTGAAACTTCATGAAATCGCAAGCAGTCTTGAAATTTCGGAAACTTCTGCCCATAGAATTGTATTTGATGAACTTGGCTACAGAAAAGTCAGCGCAAGATGGGTTCCTAAGCAATTGACAGACAATCATAAAGAACAAAGATTGGACATCTGCAGGGAACTTTTGAGAAGAAGCAAGAGCTCACGCAGGGTTCACGGGCATACTGCCAACGCCGGCGGAGACTTTCTAGGCTACGATGTGACTTTTCTTGACAGCTTAGTCACCGGTGATGAGACTTGGTTGCACCATTGCACCCCAGAAACAAAGCAAGATTCGATGACATGGAAACATCCATCCTCACCTGTCGCGAAGAAATTCAAAGTCATGCGGTCAGCAAAGAAAATAATGGGAACTGTTTTCTGGGACAGTCGTGGTGTTCTTCTGTTCGAAACCTTACAACCTGGAGAAACAATCAATACTGCAAGGTACTGCCAAACTCTTGACAAGCTTAGGGAGGTCATTCGCAGAAAGCGCCCAGGGCAGTTGACCAACGGGGTCATTTTGCAACACGACAACGCTACACCCCACACAGCACGAGTGACGCAAGGTTGGCTAGAGAAATAAGGATGGGAGATTTTGCCACACCCACCACACAGTCCAGACCTCGCACCATCTGATTATCACCTCTTTGGGCCACTGAAACGTGAGCTGACAGGAAAGCGCTTTGATGACGATGAAGAGCTTGTTGACCATGTGCGGAAATGGCTGCAAAACCTTGACGGAAGTTTCTTCCGAGAGGGTATCTATTCCATGGTGCGGCGTTGGCAGAAGTGTGTTGACAGATTTGGCTGTTACGTAGAGAAATGAAGGACGAGTCAAGGTATGAACACGTGCAAGAATTTTGTTGATAGCATAAAAAACGCGGATTTTACAGGCATTTTTCGGTTAATTATGAAAGAGCCCTCGTATGTATTTGATTTTGCAGCTAATTTTTTTTTACAGCTTGTTGCGTCACGGTCTCAAGTAAAATGTTATGTCGATAAAATCAACAACCTGCTTTTTTTTTTAATTACTTCTGCTGTTATCTTTCAACCATTCCCTTCGAAAATTTTGCGTATTTTTTTTAAATTATCTCTTTTCTTTCCTGTTTGTGTCGTGATGGCCATTTTATCACTATCATGTTACCTTTGGTGGTTAAGCACAATGCCGCAGTTCATTCTCTGTTACCTTGGATTCTTTGCATCTTAAATTCATTTTTTTTTAATTCAAAATTAGATTACGAAGTTTAAGTGCTATATTGTAAAGGCAACGCTTTTTATCTGCCGCTTCGGTCTGCTTGGACTAAAAAAATACTTAAGAATCAGAAGCTTACATTAAAGAAGTTTGCATACACGTACATTGTACGAGGGCAGGCTGATAATTAAGTTCCGTTTAATCATAACTTTTTAATTTTTCACAGCATATACATAAACAATACGTCAAACGAAAGCTTAATATCTCAGCTACATACTTAGCACTCTATTTTTCGATGTAGTCACCTTCGCGATCAACACACCGCCTCCAACGTTTCACTAGTTGGCTCACGCCGTCAGCGAAGAATTCAGACGGCTGTCCACGGCACCATCTGCGAACATCTGCGATAACTTCCTCATCATTGTCATAGTGATGGCCCTTCAGGTACTTCTTGAGTTGGGGAAACAAATAATAGTCAGAGGGGGCAAGATCGGGGCTGTATGCAGGGTGAGGTAGGGTCGTAAGTTCCAGCTGCCTTAAGGCGTCCTGAGTTTGGCGACTGGTGTGCGGGCGCGCATTGTCGTGTTGCAGGATTGAGTCCTTATCACGCCGAATACGTCTGAGTCGGAGTTTGAGAGCTCGGAGTGTTGAAATATATCGCTCAGAGTTCACAGTTTGCCCTTGCTCCAGAAATTCCATGTGGACCACTCCCTCCATGTCCCAGAAAACGGTGAACAAGACCTTTCTTGCAGAGGCAACAACCTTGAACTTCCTTGGACTTGGAGAAGTTTTGTGCCTATACTCCATCGATTGGGCTTTACATTCTGGATCGTAGTGGTGGACCCAGGATTCGTCTCCAGTCACAATGCGTTGCAGAAATGCTTCTCCTTCTGCATTGTAACGCTCTAAGAGTTGAGTACACATGTCCTTTCTCTGCGCTTTCATCTCTACAGTGAACTGTCTTGGGACCCAACGGGCAGAGACTTTTCGGTAACCCAGTACAGTTGTGGCGATATGGTGCACTCGTTCTTTCGAAATGCCTACTTCATTTGCAATTTCCTTTTGTTTGACCCTTCGATTAGCTCTAATCATGCAGTCAACTTTCTCTCGATGAGCCGTGTCCGATGCGGAAAGGGGCCTACCCGAACGCTTTCGATCACGCAGAATTGTCTCTCTGGGGTCTTCCCCTTTAAAAATTCTCACCCATTTGCGAACTGCACAGTCTGAAATGCACATTTCACCATAAACTGTCTTCAGCAGAACATCCCTCAGCTGCCAAAAACTCGATAACAGAGCGCTGTTTGATGAGAAGGTCATTGGAAGTCGCCATTGTCTCATAAACATGGCTACCACATCATGTGTTGCGCGTCACTGCATTATGAGCACGAATGACGTCACACAAACTTGTTGTTATAGTTCAGTCTAGAAAAATGGTTCGAGGGTATATGTATGAAATATTAGGTCGATGTGACGAAAATTGACCTAGTTATTAGCAAACGGAACTTAATTATCAGCCTGCCCTCGTACATATTAGATTCTTTGGAAAAATAAGGGGACGTTTACATTAAGTTTTTTTTTTTAAATTATGATGTCAACATAAACAGAATTCAAAGAATATTTAGTATAAACAGAAACAAATAACGATGACAGCTTTTACCTGCAACAATATTATGCATGAAAAAAATTAAAGTAAAACAACCCTCAAATCGATTCCCTCCCCTCATTTCTCGCGACTGGTTTCATCAGGCCAGAAAGCGACTCATCACTTACACTAGGCTTGTCTTTAAGACCATGAAGGTATTTGCCTAGGATTCATTGCTATGATGCGTTTGTCACCTCTGAATCCATGTTACTGCAGATTTATTATTTTTACTAGGATAAAGAGAGAATAAAACGGGCCTTCAAAAAGCAAGCAAAGTTATAATGTAGAATCCGTTGTAGCACTATCTGTCATGGATGAACTCGACTGTATAACATTAAATAACCATTGAAACTGTTTATTTTTTAAAGATAAAATTACAGGGCAATGACCATTGTCTTTCATACAAAAATATCACAGAAAGAAGACTCACTGGATCACAAAAATTTATTTTAAATCACGACTTTACTTGGGTAGATCAGCAAATGAACTGAATAAATGTTGAAGAATGAGCAACATTTTGGAGAAAAAATACAATGTTTATACTTTTAGAAATAATCATAAACCATTCATGTAATATTATACTTTATTGTACTTCTTTCGCGCAGTTGGTGCAGAAAAATGCACGAACCTCAAAAATACTTAATTTATCAATAAAATAAGGAAGGAAACAACAGAGATGCTGAATAAAAACACCCCCCCCACACACACACACACACACAAAATACATGTTAAAACAAAATAATAAAACAAAAACAAAACGATTAATCGCTATGTCACGAAGCAAGTTCTTCTCCTGCTGTAGCACGTCATTCCTGAAGATTTTCCATTTCTTCTTAAGGCATGCGATCTATGTGCACAGTCTTCTTACTTTTTTTCCTCATGAGTCACAAAGTGTGGTAGTTAGCAAAGTATTTTATTTCCATTTTTTTTATTCTTGCAAGTGCGTTCCTATCTGGGCAGCTTTAGTCGCAGCTCAAGGGCCCGTTCTGACCATGAAATCTGCCATAAAGCAGGTAGCGCCCCCTCGCTCCACGGTATAAACCTGGGCCGGACCATTCCCGTGCCCAGCTAGGACTGGTCCACACTGGTTAATAGTCCGAGGACAAGAGCTCAAACTGGCGACCAAGAGGAAGAAAACACAAAGCTTTATAGCCTTGGCTGGAGGAAACGTTGCTCCTCCGTGAACTCTTTTTGAGTTTTCCAACTGTTGCCTTATTAAGACCAACCAAATATGTTGCTGGATATTGTAAGTACAAACTCTCTAAGAGTGACTTAGTTGAGGAGCTTGATTAAGACGCTAACATCTATAATTGAAAGGAAAGTGTTTCATCGATTTGTTTTAGTGGATGATATTTTCATAATAATTATATTTTTGAACACATTATACGACCAGCAAAACACATACCCTTACACCGTTTTCTCATAAATATCAGCCTTCGTTCGACAATTAATTGTAAATAAACGCAATGTTCTTATTTTTGCAACTTTTACACTTCTAGTTGTGATTTTAGATTCATTATCCTCTCGACTATTACTGTTGCTTAAAAAGAACTATAATAAAACATTTGCTTTATGGTTTTTCATACCAGCATACACTTTTTTCAGCTTCGTCACAAAAACAAAAATATTGATAAATAGTCCTTTTCATGGGCCGTCATGCTGCTTTTTGAGCTTTGCTCATTCACTATACTTATAGACCCTAGCCCCCAACAATCTAGAAACGCCCGTTTTTAAGGCTCAGATTAAGAAAAATCCGTATATCAACGATGACGCATTGTCTATATCATTCCCTAGGCGATAACAATAAACAATTTATGATATTAATAATGTTCTTAAACCATGTCAAAAGCACTTAAGTTTATAACTTGTAGTATGTATGTACACTGTGACATTTGTAATTTTGTTAATTTATTCAAAGATATTCCTCAACCAAATTCAAATTTTAAAAAAGTACTCTTGAGACAAAATCATGTTCTTAGCTTCTATAATTTCATTTCAGATTTGGTTTATTTTACAAGCATGCTGTTTTTTTTTTTTTGTTTCATTATAATAATAAAAAAAAAAAAAATCAAATATCCAATTCAACATCTCACATCAACGCATATTTCATAGTTCGGAGCCTTCAGGACCAACAGAAAATAGTCTTACAATCGATATTCTTTCCCAAATGAACCTGCCAATACAATAACATTGACATCCTACTGAAATCAGCTGGTCTAATTTTCACGAGTTGGTTCATTCCCTGCTCATCTTTATTCATTTACTATTCCAGACTCACAGATCATCGTATCAACTGCTGTTAATAACTCTGATCATGGGTTTGCATGGAGCTCTGTATAAGCCTAATATGGTTGGCATTAGACGAGACGCGCCTCCAGAGGTTGGCGGCTCCCTTCCCTCTCGCTCGTCAAGCACAGAGGAGAGTGACCCTCCTCCTCGGCTTCCTGGGAAAGCACCGCAAGACTTGCAAGGCCCTAGTGGTTCCTTCGCGGCTGAAGAACCTCCCACTCCAAGATTTAGCAGTCAGGCCGAAGGTGCAGGCAGGCTCAACTCTGACCGTGAATACAGTCGCGGTCTAGCCAGGACAGCCCCTCTAGCTCCCCCAGCTGGCGGACCTCAATCCTACATTGATCCTTCCGCTCCATCAGGGCCAAAATCTAATCCTTCTTCGCTCTACGGGGGCCAAAAATCTCCAAATGAAATCATTCCTGCCGGATACGTAAACACACAGGAGTTAAGGAACCAACCAAGCTATAACTTACCTGAAAAATCTAGTCCGCCAGCACTTACTTCATACAACAGTAAACCTAATCCTTTTACAGTTCCACGCTCAAGCCAGACAAACCCATACTCCCCAAACTCTTTCCCAGCTAGTCCTCCCAAGAGTCCTTCTAATGGACAGAACATAGGAAATGGATACCTCACCCAGCCGAATCAGGAATATCAGCAACCGAATACTTTCCAACAGAATCAGCAAAGTCAGCAACAACCTATACAAGATCTCCTACCTTACGGTCCAACTGGGCCATCAAACCAAAATCAGAAAGCCTCAGGTATAAATCAGTTTAATGTTCCTGGAACTCTTTCTTCTAGGCTTGATAACTCCATCCCTCCTCCACCAGGCACCAATAAGAATGGAGGTCCGGCCAATACTCTATCTAACACACCAGCCTTCCCAGCCCCATTTGGATTTCCGGAAAGTCTTAAAGTGGGACAGAACTCTCCATTCAAAAATCTTGTGTCATTCAACAGCCCGAGGCCTTTCAAAAGCAGGGAATCTGCGCCATTTCCCGACAAAGGCGATATTTTTGGAGGTTTTCCCAGCTCTAATTATAACAGTCCTATTTCCCGTCCAACACCTGCTGAGTCAGAGAGCAGGCCAGCAGCACCGGCCAATCGACCAGCGTACCCAGTGTAAGGGACCATAATCTATAACCACGTCATTGTTTCATCCATTAATCAGTCCTTTATTTCATATGGAATCAGTTAGGAAGCCACTGATATATATATATATATATATATATATATATATATATATATATATATATATATATATATATATATATATATATATATATATATATATAAAGAAAGGAAAACTGCCACCTAAAAATTATCTCTCTGATACAAAAACTTTCTTACGCTAGGTTATCGAAGATTAACTTTCTGCGTGTATCTATGATCGGTAATTAGCATACTTTTGAGTTGCTTAAGACATTAATGAAAAATAAGTGGCGTCTACTGAAGCTTACTGACAATCAGCTATTTAAACTAGAGATACCATAGAAATATAAAATGTAATCTTCTAGTGATCATCGAGATACCTTACGTTACAAGAAAAAGAAAGAGGAACTTTAGGGAAAGGGAGAGAGCTAGAGATAAAATAAACACAACAACACAGAAAAGCTAAAAGATAAGCAGGCCTCGCCATACAAAAAAATAAACAAATCGAATTACAATAAGAACAAAAAAAGTGGAAGAGAAGGAAAAAAAAGACCCTTTGAGAGAAAGAAAGAGAGAGAGAGAGAGAGAGAGAGAGAGAGAGAGAGAGAGAGAGAGAGAGAGAGAGAGAGAGAGAGAGAGAGAGAGAGAGAGAGAGTTATAGAAGCAGAATGATTAAAAAAATGGTTAACATATTGATAAAAAAAGGAAATCAATATACGAGGGGGAAGGGATGTTCAAGAAGTCTTTGGTCTATGTGTGAAGCAATAACGATAAAGCTTTGTAATTTTGCACTCATACTTTTAATTCTCTACATAGCCAGCGAGCACAGTTACACATTTCTGCCACATCTCTTTGGCTTTCAAAATTCCTTGAGAGTAACAGGACACAGAATGGATCTCTAACCAGTCTTCAATCGCTTCAATGTTGTCTTGAAAACAGGTTCCATTGAGCGATTTTTGTTTAGATTAGGAAATAAAAAAAATCTGAGGGGGTTAAGTCTGGAGAGTAAGCTGGGTGTGGCAGGATTTCAAAGTCGCATTTCTCTGTTGTCTGAACTGATCGTGCTCTGTGCGCATGGGCGAGGATCCCTCTATTGAGTTTCCCACGCCATTTTCTCACCGATTCGGACCGTATTTTATCACCAAACTCGAGCGGTTTGTAAATTTGCCAGGTAGTCAGTCGCACACCTTCATAATCCACGAAACACGGCAACATTACATTTCCGCCTGATAGTGTCACCTTTGATTTCTTTGGTGAAGGAGGAGAGGGAGTTTTCCATTGCATGAGAGTCATTTTTGGCTCTAGATTAAAATGATAAATCCATGTTCCATCCATAGCCACCATGTTTTAAAATAAATATGAGTAATGGATTCCATTCGTCAGACAGTTTTGCAGGACTTAACCCTCTGTTTCTTTCGCCTACTGGTCAAAATGCGAGGTACCCACTGCGTAGAAATCGTAATTCATGTTGAGATGGCTATGGAGAATTCATTCAAATGACCCCACATTGATTCCAGTTTCACTTGAAACCTGTTTGATATTTATGCGTCGATCTTTTGGAACCAGTTTCTTCACTACTGTAACATTATCTTCAGTTATCACGAAAGATAGGCACCCTTCATGATCTTCATCCAACAACAATATAAACCTATTTTGAATTTTTTCTTTCCCATTATGTCACAGTATTATATCCAGGACATTAATTTGTCACCATAAACTTGAACCATTTCCTGGAAAATATTACTAGGGGAATTTCCTTGCAATTGTAAAAACGTAATAAACTAGCAATATTCAACTGGATCCAGGACGCAGGTTTAACAAAGAAAAACAAACGCGCTAGGTGCCTCATTACGGTTGGATTTTCTCGTACATTTGCATCTCGCGTTTCGAAGGAATAATCTAAAGGCTGAAAAAATTTCAATATTTGTCACGATTCCTTCCTACTCAGACCAAAGATTTCTTGAACCTTCCTCGTATGTTAAGTTAAACTATTGTTTCGCTTAAGATATTTATCTTAATTTTCAAAGTAAATTCTTGAAATGCATCCAAAACAGTTTAAATAGTTAAGTTATGAAGAAGATAAGCATAAGCACAAGATGATGATACTTAAACTATGCGGCAAGGAATACAAAGATGTGTTGCGAATTTGCCAATAATTTTAGATATAGGTATCCCTTTTACAAGGAAGAAAATAAGCCCTAATATAAACAAAAATGGTTTGTCTATCAATATAATAGGCCATAGCGAAATAAAATAAAACATGGCAAAGAATGAACTTCAAATAAGTCGAAACAGGCGGACGCAATTGCGTCTTGTTAGACAGGTGATGTGGACAGCGCATGCCTCACGCATAAAATGCGTTGCAAGTTAAAAAAAAAAATTCAGCAAAGCCTTCTGTCCTGGCAACCTCCATTTTAAAGGCCCCTTTTTGTGGGAAGCATGAGTTTTGTCTATCACTGCTTACTAGCATTCCTCTCTCTCTCTCTCTCTCTCTCTCTCTCTCTCTCTCTCTCTCTCTCTCTCTCTCTCTCTCTCTCTCTCTCTCTCTCGCCCCACACACACACACACACGCACCCACCTATAGTTCTGACTTTGTCTCTGACTTTCTTGTTACATGATTTTTGTTATTGTTTTATTTCTCAATAATTAGCATCATGATTTGGCCGTGACATCGCTAATATAAGAATCCCCTGGAAAATTAATTTAAGAAATTGTAGCCTTTGCATTTGTGTAAGATGCTTTGTCGGTTATCATTAACCAACTTTAAATCTACAGACACCGCCAGAGCCTAAACTGTAAAGATTGATACAACTTGTTGCTACAGTAATTAAAAAAGGAGAACACCAACAAAGTAAACACTAAT
Source organism: Elysia crispata (assembly GCA_033675545.1). NCBI lineage: Eukaryota > Metazoa > Mollusca > Gastropoda > Plakobranchidae > Elysia > Elysia crispata. Next base: position 105,310 of record JAWDGP010000556.1, on the reverse strand, counting down.
TGCATAAAACTGATTCAAAAGCAATAAAACGTTAGAAATCTTAAAAGATACTGTACTGCTTCAACCTTTTAAGCTGAAATGAAAATTTGAAGTCCGCTTGTATATGGTAATTTTTCTCACAAACTTCAGTTTTTAGTAGATAAAAGGGATAAAATTAGGAACAATTTAGTACCCGATTCTCCTCATGTTTTTTGCTTCTCATTCTGCAGCAACTACCCCCAAACAGCGGAGGCTCCCAATCCATACGCCACAGCACCCAGAGGCTCTGGCCAAGAGTTTCGCCGTCAAGATGCAGCCAGATTTGACTCTAGGCCTGCAGAAAATCCTTACTTTCCGCAACAAAGGAATTCGAATCCTGGCTACGGTTTTCCATCGCAAGATAGTGGAGTCTACGCCAATCCCTATGGATACTCTAATGCACCAAACGGACAGTGCTTTCGGTATACATACGCTGCGGAAGGATATAGGCTCTCCGACATTGCAAAAAGCTATCCAGAGTAAGTTCTATTTTTTTCCAACTTTTTTGTATTGCTATTGTTGATATGGTGTTCAGTTTTTTTATCAAGTCTTGTTCATATCAGAGAAGTGCCATAAAGGTATCAGGATGCAATTGAATTGGAGGAAAGAGCTAGGGAAGTGGAAAAAAGAAAAGAGACAAACGAAAGAAACCGAAAGAGAGAGAGAGAGAGAGAGAGAGAGAGAGAGAGAGAGAGAGAGAGAGAGAGAGAGAGAGAGAGAGAGAGAGAGAGAGAGCGAGGGAATGAGAGAGAGATAAGGAAAGAGAGAGAAGGGGGAAATGAGAGGGAGAGAGATAGGGAAGGAGAGAGAGAGAGGGAGAGAGATAGATAGAGAGAGAGAGAGAAAGAGAGAGAGAGACCATGAAACCCGTTTCGACTCATCTAGCATAATAAAAGGGACTTTAATCTGTGGATGTTAAAAAGATTGGCTCCTTGATCAGTCAAGGCTAGAAGTGAACATGCAGGGCGAAACACGTCGTCACTCCACTTTTGTTTGTAAAAGATGACTTTTTCTTAGTCTTCCTCACTTTTAACAAATTAATACTTTTATCTTTTAGAATCAGTTTTGAAAATGACCAGACATATCGATTTGGGTAATGGTACTTGGCGATCAAATATAACTGTTGTCAGCCTGTCACAAATTCATGAATTTGAATTTTCCTGTCATCCTGGATAAAAAAAGAAGACTGGTTGCCTTTTTGGGTAATAATCTGAACATTAATATTGTCAAGTTGTTTAGACAGTTTATCCATTATGATTGCAAGACTTAGATAAAAATGCATTGCACTGACCATTTCATGTCATAACGTGCCCCTTTCGGGAAACTACATAGTAAGAGGTCAATTTTATGAGATGGTTTGAACTTGTCCTTCCCCTGTCCTGGAGGAATCTATGAATGTTGAATCCCTAATCTTTTATCATGTTTCAGCAGAGGCAGGCTAAACCTGCAGTTTTATTGCCGAACTGGAGTACAGATCGAAACACTGCAAGAGTCTAGTATTTTGTGCTTTTGCGTTATGTATTGAGAGAGAAAGAGAGAGAGAGAGAGAGAGAGAGAGAGAGAGAGAGAGAGAGAGAGAGAGAGAGAGAGAGAGAGAGAGAGAGAGAGAGGAGCGAAAAAGACATGGATAAATTGAAATATAGAGAGTGAGAGATAAAGAGGGAAAAAAAGAATATAGAGAATAATAGAGATACGGAACGATAGATGAAGAGATACATAGATAGAAAGATAGATAAAGAAGAATAGAGAGAGGATGAAGCGAAAGAGACAGAGAGAAATAGAAAAATAAAACGAGAGGAAGAGGGAGGAAAAGTGATAAAATGTTGGAAGAAAAAGAGAAAGAAAAAAAATAACAATAAGTGAATAAAAAGAAAAAGAAATTAGAGGAAGAGATTCTGAGGAAGAAATAGAATAAGAGAGAACGAGATAGCCAGAGAGAGAGAGAGAGAAAGAGAGAGAGAGAGAGAGAGAGAGAGAGAGAGAGAGAGAGAGAGAGAGAGAGAGAGAGAGAGAGAGAGTAAGAAGGAAGAAATGGAGAAAGCATGAGAAAGCGAGATTGAAATAGAAAATTAAAGAAAAAAGAAAAATATAGAGAGACGAAAGGTTGAAAGAGAAAAAGTGATTGAAAAATTAAACTTCCGAGGGAAGTTCTCAGACTTCCCCTCCCCCCCGTGAGCACGCAGTGACGATCTTGTGGCCTCGGCCCCCTCTCGGTTTCTTTCCACATGAGATGGCCGAGCTTGAGTCAGCAACGGAAAACCTCAGTCAGCTCTCAAGCTAAAGCTTCAGAGCATACAATATGATAATTTAAGAGACCACACCAGTATCGGTAAGACGAGAGCAAGGAGATGTAGCTTGTAGAGATAGAAGGGACTAAAGCTTAGGAAGGAAGAATGACCGCCAAATAAGCAAAGAAAAGGATGACGTAATAGTGATTAATAAACATTAACAGAAATACAGTTAGGCATGTATAGAAGATGGGTTCAGCTTCTTTGTTTTTTTAATACAAACATGTATCCATAATCTTTGGGTAAGGAATATAAAAAAAGACACTAAAATATTTATACTAATGATTTCAACCTCCTTTGCCAAAAAAAAAAAAGAAAAAAAAGAATAAATAAATAAATCAAATAAATCAACAGCAACAAAGGATGCAAACAATGCTATCAATTTATGCGAAGAAAGAAAAAAAAGGTCGACAGCATTGAGTGTGGTAAGAATGTAAGAAAATATTCCGACGTTTTTTGAGAAGGTGGTGTCGTATGGGTAAAGTCTCAAATCCAGGAAATGTGAAATATGAAAGCAACGAGGGAAAGTTTTTATGTTCTGCTGTAAGGTATTCAGAATGGGCCAGTGCTGTCTGTGACCGAAGCTTACCAAACCATCAACTTGTCTCACAAAGGATCAGTTTTGACAAGTTCACTTCAGTGGTTAACATCTTGCTTTGGTCAAAATAATGTCCTGTCACAACTGGAAGAAACTATTTTTATAAATTTAATATCCTAAGTCTTTAAAAAGAATTTGAAACGGAAAAGGAGCAAGAGAAAGACAGAATAGAAGAAATATGAAGAATGATGAGCTGCATTTAAAAAAAAAAAAAAAAAAAAAAAAAAAATATATATATATATATATATATATATATATATATATATATATATATATATACGAGAATAGCAGCGAAAAGGAAAGAAGAATTATATGGCCATAGCAAATATGTTTCTATAAAAGGAATGGAATTTGCATCTGTTGAAAGGTTTACATTGGTTCTAAGAGTGAATTAGATAGTTCAGGGAGCCGACTCAGCAGGAAAATAAATATAAATAGATAAATAAATAAATGAATACAAGAGAATATATTGCTCGTTTTATTTACAATGTCAGTGTCTGCACGATTCAGTTCAGGATAAACACTCTTTTTCATTTAAAAAACAAAAATTTATATGCTCACGAAGTTTTTTTTTCTTTACAGGGAAGCTATAAAAAAAGAATTGGAACAAAAATCATACTTAGCTCCCTTGGTTGGTCTCAAAGTGAGCCCGAAAAAGCAGCAAGGCTTTAACAACTTTTTCCAGTTTGATTACTCAGGATTTGGATTCAATAACAACCAAAACGACGCGGAAAAGTATGCATATTTGTTGAACTCCAAGGTTTACCCTGGAAATTTCAAACAAGGGTAAGCGCTCCTTAGTCACGTGGTTTGTATTACGTTATTAAAACAGAATGTTAGATTGTTAGACTACTTAACCTAAGGAATGTGTTTTCATTAAATATAGCCACTTAATGTTTGAATTAATTTTTATAAGAATTCACAAGGTAGCTAGCTGCTAAATAAATTTCCTGGGTGAAAAGAAAAAAACATTTCTCATTTTAATTTCTTCAATTTATTTGGAAGTCCGCTTTATAGCTTGCAGGAGATAACAGAAATCATAACTACATGTGCCTTGGACTTTGTTTAAGAGAGTGGGAAATTTACACTAGACCTATTGATGATGACATTAGTAATGCAAAAAGAAGATTTTTATCTAGATGTTTATAAAATATTGTTTGGAAAAAATATCTGTCATTTTCAACTAGCAGCCTATGTGATGTATTGAAGAAGGAGGCAGCAATGAATTGTTGGTTTGATGTACCGATTGAATTGAGTCTATTTTTGTTACTTTTGAGTAGTGCTTACGGTATAAGAATTCTTACAAAACTTGGAAATCGGCAATCAAAGTAGTGCTTTTTTGGTAAAAATGTATCCCTTTTTAAATATTTAAGCTAAAATGATAATAATGGTAAAAAAACCATGGACAAGAACTTTCTTAAATCTTTATACTGCATACTGAAATTTTCATTAAAGTTTTAACAATATTTGAATGTTTCCATCAGTTTTTAAATAGTTCTTTGATCAATCATACCGGAATCGAAGAATAAGATTAATTGACACTAAATCTTAAGGGGAAAAAAGTAAATAAATGTAGTTTGGTTCATGAGGTGACAAGATATACAAGCTCATTATATCGCGAGTAAAGTTTACACAAAATATAAAGCTTTGTTACAGAATACATTTTAAAATTTAAACCCCATCGACCATTAGATCGTTTATTTAATAGGTCTAGAGCCATTCGTGAAGAGCATATGAACATCCAGTCTAGCTAATATCATGGTATGCTTTTGACTATCATAATCTATTGAAGATTGAAAAGAGAAAGTAAATAAAGAGTACGTCTCTCCTGCATCTTCATGAATTTCAGTGACCAAGCGTCATGAAACTTTACAACGTTTGGTATTTTTTCAATAAACTGATTCGGATTTTTTTATATGTAGCGTTTATAAAGGATTTTAATTATCGTCTCTTATATACGGATATTAATTAAATAAAAAAATGGGCTACTTAAAAATGAATTCATGGTATTTGAAACTTTCTGAACAACGGGTTGGTTTTTTTTCTTTGGAGGAGGCTTGAATAAAAATTCTCGCAAAGATGAGGCTACTAGTACAACAACGTGAATTGTCAATAATTTTGATGGTGGTATAACAAAAATATTAAATTTCTTGAATTTCTGAATCATTCAAACATTTTTAGACTTTAAATAATTGTAGATTTAGAGAGGTTTATTTTTCATAGCAATCTTTGTTCGCTTCTATTGCTTAGATCTGCGAACAAGCAGTAAAGCTTGGATGCGAGGCACAGTGTCTAGGCGTGACACAGTCACAGTATCTGCTACAAATTCTTGCTATAAAGTTATTTTGTTGCCGATAGAAGCTCACAGAGGAGGCAATAGCCACTGGAAGGTCGTGACTTTTCTTGTCCCTTACTGGTATCCGCAGAACGTATTTTAAATTACTTGTCCTCAATATTCACTTTTTTTTTTACATGGTTAACATAACTCCTGCTGTCAACAACACTTATATGCAAATATTGATTTTAAAATTCCTTTTATTTAGAGACCTAAGTCTTTTCTAAAATATTAAATAGGACCATAAACATTTTTTAAAGTCTATCATATAATATCCATATATTAAGGAATAATAAGAAACGAAAATTCAGTAATATAGAGAAAAAACTCAACAATTAACGTTCTAACATTTGTAGGAAGCCAAAGCCCACTTGTGTGCTAATTATAACAAAAACATCATCATCATCATCACCATCATCGCTAAGAAAAATAATAACAGCCATTACATCAACAACGATTCTTTAAAACATATCGAAGGAAAAATGAAATAAAAGAGATTAATTAGTATGAGAAAAACTGAGGGAAAACTAACTGTTATTGAGCAATTATTTCTTAGCGTTTAAAAGTTACGTAAACCAATGGTCGAAACTGCAAAACGTGTCTTTTGTTTCCAGAGACTTTGACGGTGGTTATCCATCCAGCATGCGTCCTCTGGACACGTCCTGCCCGTCCCAGGAATACAAATTGCGCAGTTTCTTCCATCATGGCGGAGATTGCTATGTCGCCAACCCTGAATGGCAGTTGATTACCTATAACCGCTGCAGGTAGAGGTCTACATCATTTCTTTTACTTTTTTCTTTCGTTAACAATGTAGGTTGTTAAGACTCACAGTCACATTAAGTTCCAAAAAACTTTCGATAGGGAAATGCCTGGAGCGTTCTTGAAACTTAACAACTATTATTATTCTTTTTTGGTCTATATCAGTGTCCGACTGATTTAATAATTATCATTTGCACATGGCATAATGTGCTTTTTCTGTTCAAGTACAGTTTTTGTTTTCATTTCAGAATAAGATGATGAGCCATTAATTTTTCACAACATCACTATTTGTTTGCTTTAATAATAATGATCAATATAACCCTTTTATGTTTTCATGTAAAGCTCAACAAAAAAATTTTATAACTCATCATGGCTCCAGAATCTTAGCAAGTGATGCCTAAGCGAAAGCATTGTCATTCGCGCTGCCAACGGTATCGTTAATCGTTGATTTTCTTTTGACTGATTCTTTCTTTTTTCTATGTTGATAGTTTTCTTAAGACAGTTTTACAGAAACGAAACTGCTGGTTTTTTATTACCCCTTACCAATCGTCCATAGACTATAGGCTCTATATAAATGATTTTTTAGAAAGTTTCATTGATACGGCTTTGACAAGTTTATCTTTCTTTAGTCCCTACCTCTTAAGCTGATCACAAACATGACACAAAAAAATTAATGATTTTTTTCCAATCTAAATCGCAGCTTTTTTAAACATCTTCTGGATTTTGAAACTTTTTCCACAGTCGGAGAGAATGCAATTTCTGCGGGGTCAACCGAGGTCTGAGCGCATGCGTAGAGGACTACAGATGGTTCACGGTGGTCGCTTATTGTACCAAGTTAGAGGAAGGTTCAAGAATTGTTCCCCTTCGCCTCATTTTGCCTGTGGGATGCACATGTCAACACTTTGCTTGCTGAAGGAACAACATGTAAATACGCTTCTTTCAGATAGCAGAAAAGTAAAGAGTTTTAAAAGATGTCAAAATATTGGGAGAAGAAGAAACAGGACATTGGTTGAAGGAAAATTGGACTTGCTCTAGCAAACAACAATTACAATTTAAGCACTTTCAAATTGTCAGCTCACTTGATATTGTGTTTTCACCCAAAGAGAATGTGGCAACGAGACCATAATCTCATATATTCATGAATTTAAACGTTTATCTAATACTTTTCTAAATAAATCACCCTGTTAAAAGAAGCTTATAGGTATAATAATTTCTTTTATAACCATTGCAAAACACTAAAAACCCTTTAAAAAAGCAAAGAAAATTAAATTTTAACATAAAAATCCTAGGATCATTGAATTAGGATATTCTGAATTGAAAGCAATTGTTTTTTAACCTATTTTTCATAAAATCGTAAATTCTTATTCTAAATTGTTGCTCACTAATGGCTGGTCTAATTATTGCCCTAGACCCTTATAGAAAACTCCATTGTTGTTTAATCTTTAACATTGATCAGCTCTCTTAAAGTACAACGAGACACCGTTTCGCTTCAACGATCCGCGTAGCAAATATATCGCCATTGCGAATAGGAAAGTAATGAGAAGAAACCAACAAATGGTCATTGATTCTTGGGACAAACGATCAAAGTAGAATTCACATTCAGCAAGGAACGAAGAGATATTTGAGAGAGCTTTGAGATATGGTCTTTAGGCTAGAATTGGCAAAACATGAACAGGAAACGGAAAACGAACCTACTGTTCTTTTCTTAACCATCAATTCATCTCGAAAATAAATAAAACTAAATGTGGTGCAAGATCGAATGACTCAGCAGCGTTGAAGAGTGTGAAAAAATGTCTCAATTAATGACAAAATAAGTGAGACCACAGCAATGGATACCCTAGAGTCGCACTGAATCGAAAGTTGTTTGGAGGAAATAAAATATAAAATAGAGAACATAATGTAATAATCACTATAAGAAAATCTTCTATATATTTGTACCCTTTCCTGCGTTCTAATTGTACCTCTATATCTCTTGGCGAAACTATAAAACTGCATACATGAACTTGAAGTGCTCTGCTCCCCTCATCCCGTTCTTTGTTTCGGTTTATTACAAAGTTTTTCTTCTCCTCAGAACTCAGTTTTCGGACATTTTTTTTTCTCACCAATACCGATCAACTGTACCACATGTATTTGCTGCTCAGATTGGTAGCATCTTACTGTATTCTGGAGATAATGAAATAATCGATACCAGTCCTGTTTTTATAGCTGCCGCGGATGTAAAAGTTATTTTGGTTGTTTTCGATGATGTTGGTGGTGGTAAAACTGTTAGTAAAGCTACTTTTTGTAGAGAATCATGAGTTCAATAAATCTTTGGTTTGAAACACAATTTGTTCTTTGTGGTTGTTCGATATGCACTTGACAGTGATTGTATTTAGACCAAGTATATAAAGTCTCATGTATTCTGATCTACTGTGACGGTGGGAATGTTGTGCCCATGGTCTCTTTCTTCCTTTTTTTTTTTCAAAGACGATATAGCAAACAAAACACACCAAAAACTCATGAAATTAAACTTTGAAAGCAAACAAATAGAAAATCAAATCATTGTGACTAATAATGCTTACAGAAGAGGAGGCAACATATGATCTTCATAGAGTCAGTATAGACTTTTTTCAAGTTTCTTCTAGCTAAGAACGCCTAATATGTGAGGTATGGAGTTGTGGGCTCTCGGTGGAATCGAATTCGAGACAAATAAGCCTGCAAAAATTTAGGCAAAATGCATTATGATTAAGCCGGAAGCTCACCAGCTTGAAAAAAAATGGTGCAAATCTGTGCATTTTGGTGAAATAGGCATTGATTTTAAAAGGTATTCGAAGGCATTACTTTTTGTATCATTTTTGAACAAAAAGAAGGCGTGAAAATAAGACTATTTTTTATGTGCGGAGGGTGGTGGTGGTGCTCAAACAACCTAAGCACTTCCTGGTCTTCAAAATCCTCTAAAAAAAGCAAAAGCCCGAAAAATCACATTGCAGGTATATGGCACTCCCAGGAGACCAGTGTGCATATAACACTCCCAGGAGACCAGTGTGCATATAACACTCCCAGGAGACCAGTGTGCATATAACACTCCCAGGAGACCAGTGTGCATATAACACTCCCAGGAGACCAGTGTCCATATGACACTCCCAGGAGACCAGTGTCCGTATGACACTCCCAGGAGACCAGTGTCCATATGACACTCCCAGGAGACCAGTGTCCGTATGACACTCCCAGGAGACCAGTGTCCATACGACACTCCCAGGAGACCAGTGTGCATATAACACTCCCAGGAGACCAGTGTGCATATAACACTCCCAGGAGACCAGTGTGCATATAACACTCCCAGGAGACCAGTGTCCATATGACACTCCCAGGAGACCAGTGTCCGTATGACACTCCCAGGAGACCAGTGTCCATATGACACTCCCAGGAGACCAGTGTCCGTATGACACTCCCAGGAGACAATGTCAATATGACACTTTCATGAGACCACTGTCCATGTGACACTCCCAAGAGAACAATGTCCATATGACATTCCAAGGAGACAATGTCAATATGACACTTTCATGAGACCACTGTCCATGTGACACTCCCAAGAGAACAATGTCCATATGACATTCCCAGGAGACCACTGTCCATATGACACTTCCAGGAGAACAATGTCCATATGACACTCCTAGGAGACCAGGGTCCATATGACACTCCCAGGAGAACAATGTCCACATGACACTCCCAGGAGACCACATATGACACTCATAGGAAACCAGTGTCATAACACACTCCTAGAAGACTAGTGTCTTTATGACATTTCCAGAAGGCTAGTCCGTATGTCCAGAAGACTTATGTTTATATCAAACTTCCAGGCCAAGAGACTGGAGAAATTTTTTACATAAAAAAAGAAAAAAAAGGATGGCAGATTAGTACTCAATGGCAACACGCAACTAAGTGCCATCTTTCACATGCAATCCATCGATTGAATTTTCTGCGAGAGAGGGATAGACTATTTCTTAAAACAATAGGCTCTAACTTTTTTCAAAAAAATTTATTCACTTATCAGAAGTGTCCAGCTCAAAGACGTCGCATGCGTGATTAAGAGCGAGAATACTTTATGCAGTCTTTTTTTCTTGAACTCTTTTCAAATAGCAATATATATATGTGTATATATATATATATATATATATATATATATATATATATATATATACCCATTCTATCTCACTGAAATCGATTATGTGATAATTAATTTCGCTTCTTGCTAACTATGTAATGATCATTTGTTACTAAAACGACAGGTACTAAATAATCAGCATCCAGAATACTCAAGCTTCCATTTCAATGAAACAGATACACTATTTTATATATAATAACATTGATACTTAACGTAATTTTACAAAATAATGAATTACTGAGGTTAAAAGAATTAATTCGAAAGTGCCTCTATTACTATTTTGTTGTACAATATCTTTCATTTTCGCGTTTTCAGAATTCTTTTTTCTGGCATGAATATACTCAAGTCCTAGAATTGGTATTTTCGACAGTGAAGTTTAAATTTCAAAGTGCAAACTCGTTTGCTTAATGTGCTAATTTAAAAAATAAAAAGACTTAAATAGAGATCAACAAAACTCATTGCAACATCGCATTCACCATTGGCACTAGATTGAAGATTATTTATCGATTTAACCGATCTGGCCCTCGCAGTATTATAATTACGATGTAAATTATTGTCTAAACAATAACCACACAGGTCTTTAAGTCACAATATTTTTTCTTTATTAAAAAAATGAAAAAAAAAAATACCATTCGAGCCTTTCCCGACATTGAAAAGTGAGTGTTTTGACATCTTTATATAACACGTCATTATAGTCAAATTTGTGCTTCCTTGAGACCGAGGATGTTTTACATACAATAGGGGCATCTTCGGACGTCTCATATATTCTCTACATACCTTCTTCAAATGCAGAAACTATATTTTTCCAATTAGTTTTGGTTTCAGTCTCAATATGATAATTGTTTATTTCGATTCCAATTTCTTCATCTTGAGACATCTATAAATATAGTTCAGTGAAATTAAAAATTAACAACCAACAAATAACGTATTCTTCAATGACTTTTTTGTACTTCACCAACTCGACGCGTGCCTTGTATTTATTCTTTCTTCCTTGCGGTATCTTTAAATCTGCTTGGCCTTGAGTTTAATTTGCTCTACTTCGAAGGTACATCAGAAACTTTAAGTGGAAATTTGGTACCATTCCAATTATATCTCCTGTAGAGAGCCAAGGTTTTATATTGTTCAGTTCAATTATGGTCTTCCTAGCATTTTAAATCTTTTTTTCCAATAATAGTTGACTGTTAATGAGCAGACCATCTCACGAAGAAAAGCAGAAAATTATAACCATTATGATGAAGAAACAAAGCCACAAATGAAGTCAATTTTCCGACGGAGATGGATTACCGTTCACCGAAATTATTAACCTAAAATAACTGATTTACCTCCTAACTCGGAGAGAACAAAACACTATCTTCAGGCTAAGCCCAGGTAATCGTCAGAAACAAAATATACTCAAAATTCTCGGTTGGAATAACATTAATCTGTGCCAGCTAACAGACTCCTCCAAGTACAGAACGACGAGTACTCTCCTCCGATTGTTCTCCCTAATATTAGTGTTAACAGATGTAGTGCCCGTCAAATCGCTAAGCCCCACTCCAGTGGATCAGAAGATATTTGGGTCATCAGAGAACCTGAAAGAAACAACCACCTTTGTTAAGACCTCGGGTCTAATGGTCTGAGACGCTGGAAAAAGAAGAAGAAGAAGAGGGAGGAGGAGGAGGAGACGAAGAATAAGAAGAATCCTGATTAGGCTTCTGAACCTCGTGTAGACCACTTTTCCATGTTACTTTTTATCACTTTACACCTTTAATTTTAAGAAACCTACAGTTACATACCTATATCTTTTTTTCTTCCTTTTTTCAATGGAGAGTAGCCTCTTTTTACTGTTTTTCCTCGTTATGCTTTTGTCTCCTCCCCTTCTTCTTCAAGTGCCTGTTTTGAGCATCGTCGGACTAGATTCCCCACACCACTCTATTTTCGGTCATGTAATGAAATTTATTGTTTGAACCCGTTTATTTGTTTCGAATGCCTTGAAGCCATCCATATAAGATATTCTTTGTACACCTGCTTTTTATTCTCGCAAAATTTCCTCAGAGTTTAAGTTCCCTCAAACCACTTTCTTAATGACATGACAGTCTAGATTGAATATTTTCATCTGCATGCACTAAACTCTTGCAAGTTACACCCACAGAAATGTTTCTGTTATCTAGAATAATGCTCATCTCATTAAATGATTGTAATTTAGGATCTTATTTCACTCAGGCTATTACAGTGAACGTAAGATGTTTGAATTGATACTATTGTTTGGGTTGCTCTCCGTTGTTGTCAATGTTACATTTGAGTGATTGCCTTGTTTTTATTGAGACCATTCATTCTATTTTCTTTGCGCTCAATTTTAGTCCTTTTTTATTTTCTTCTGACACTTCAACGAGCATTTTTTGTTGTTGAAATTTTCTCTGAGTCTACAGTGCAATATCATGTGTGTTTCTAAGTGTTGATGCTATGGTTGCTTTATTGCACTCCATCATATTCACATAATTGCGAAAAATGTTTTCTCTGAATAACACGATGGTAAGTGGCGACTCAACTAAGAGTGCAAAGCTCACAATGGGCAAGAATTTTTTTTTGGACCAATTTTACCTAAAACCTACTTTGAACCACTGCCGAGGACTACCTTAAATTTAAGCTCTACTACTACTACTACTACTACTACTACTACTACTACTACTACTACTACTACTACTACTACTACTACTACTACTACTACTACTACTACTACTACTACTACTACTACTACTACTACAACTACTACTACTACTACTACTACTACTACTACTACTACTACTACTACTACTACTACTACTACTACTACTACTACTACTACTACTACTACTACTACTACTACCACTACTACCACCACTAATACTACTGCTGGTGTTGTGGCTGCATGCATTTATAAATAAATTACGAAATCAATGTGGTCAAACGTTATTTATGTGTGGTATCGACTTAACCAATATTTTTTACATTAAGTTGATATAGACAGTTTTTTTCTAAAAGGGGAACACAAATTTATGACACTTGTTTCTATCATGACAACTCTCACTCAATCAAGTGCGATTGATTTTTTTGCTTTCCCGCTGCTGGAGTGAAGGAAATAAACAAAGAACAACGTTTCTATATTTAGACCGTTACCACCGAAAAACACTCCAATAAAGGATACTTTTTAACAGAGCCCAGAAACAAAAGCCACGGAATTGAACAAGAAAACCAATCAATCAAGGAGAACAGAAGAGAAGAATTATTTCAAATAAGGTTCTGACCAGTTTTATACACGGTAAATTGCTTAAAAACCTCACTGTTCTCATCGTTAAAACATACCCTATCAATAATAACTCTCAGCAAATTGTTGGGCTTGCAATGATGTAGGCTATAGGACCAAGATTTCATGTTTGTTGAAAATTTTTATTTTTCAATATTGAAAGCACTGTTCCGCAGATATCAAAAGAATGCATATTCCCAGCTTATTGCATTATGATTTTATGACCAATCAAAGTTTCTAGTTGAAGGTAATAAAATTTATAACAGCATCGTGCATCTGCTACAAATCATGGCTTGCTTCTATATATTCAAATTTGCCTATAGATGTCGCTGAGCAAAAGAAATGTTAAAGTTTACCCTTACAATTTAAAACATACAAATCAATTTTCAATCGGAATTACATGACGAATCATATAATAGAAATGCATATGACCTTTTAAAATTTGCAACAGAAAACAAAGCGTCTATTTCATATTATACACCAGAGAGCCTCTTTTGTTGACGAGACCTGTTCCGTACTTTTGTGTAAAGATTAAGAGGGTAGTGGATTTTTATTTAAAAAAAAAAAGTAGGTAGTATGAAAGAAATAAATGAGCATTTTTTTTTAATAGAAAAAAAAATAAATATAGAGACCAATACAATAATCGGAAACATAATGGCTCCAAGAGTATTATTTCAGAAAGTTTGAAATATAGCCGATAAATGCAAAGGCGCTCACACTTAAACATATGCTATAGTTAAAGACTTAAGAAGCGACTCGGCATATTATGTGAAACACGTAAAACCAAAGTTTATCGATTCCGAATATTTCTCATAAATAATATTACTTCCATAAAGGTCGTAGAGAATGTTGTATTCCTTAGCAATAGTAATGAGTAATGGCAGTGAACCGATCCGATAACCGTTCTATTTTGCAGTCTCAGAGTTCGAATCTTTTGGAAAGAAGAAATGGAGAAGGGTGATGTGCTTTCAATAGGCGAGAGAAACGTTTTAAAATCACAAACGTTCGATATTGACACACGTGTATCGAGATGGGTGAAATTCCATAATGCTAATACATTTGATTTTTGCAGTGGCTTTTCACGTGCTGTTATTATTGGGTCATTAAGGATTAAATAAGAAGTATTTTTATATCAACCAGGATTATTTTCTCTCCAATCTGTATCGGTCTCCCACACACACACACATACACAGCTCCTTTTTCCTTTTCTCTCTTTAGATTCCTGATTCTATCCAAGAAGTATTGAACTTTGTTGCTTTAGTTTTATCGACATTTTCCATTATTAGTAACATCTTCTTAATTCCATCTTTCCTCGAGCTGCCTGTCACTGTCACTTTACGCTGTGGTTGGATGTTTTTCTTTTGCTTTGTTTTGTTTTGTTTTTGTCTTCTGTTTCGGCCTCTCATTTCTTTGTCTTTCTTCAACCTAAGGATCATTTCCTGTTTCTTTTTAATCCTATATGTAGCAGAACCATTGCTTGGGCAGTTAATTGCCAGGCGATAGCAGCCACTAAGTTCAGAGTAAGGACGTAACGTGTCAACTTTCTTAGTCATCGTGACAAGCAGCAACCCTATCGCTTCCAGCGCGCGCAGTCTTGTCCCCTCTGCCTGGTCTCCCGTCTGGGCTGCCGTCTTCCTGGCCAAGCCGCTTACGCTCTTAGCTGAGATCAAGCCGCCTCATCTCCGGGGGGGCGTGAAAGCTTCTTATTGAAAGATCTGATATTTCGGCACCGAGTCTTACCCCATCTGTGCAGTCCAACCTTTTGATTTTTTGCATTTCTTTGTCATCATAGCAATATTGAGAAATTTTTCTCTCTTTGTCTTTGTATGATATATAAAATTATTATATCTTCAATTGTTTTTTGTCATTGTATATATCTCCGCAACCCTCTTTTTCTTCTTTTTCTCGTCTGATCTCTTTCTACTCCACATCAGTATTTTATTCTTTTCCATACTGAAATCATTATCATCATCTTCAGTGATATTAGTATTGCGGCGAATGCTTTCCCTCCAAATGCATGCCATCTTTATTAGCTTTACGATAACCAGGTTAAAAATAAAGGAAAACCAATCACAATGAGTAAATATTACCGAGTTGATCTTCGCAGAGAAACTAGCTCCAGTACCGGCATTACTGCCGTCCTCCTTACTTGTCAATTATTTTATTCTTCACTTACCTGGCCGCTTGTATAGTTCTCTCCACTCCACCCGTCCTCCAAAAGCTCAACCCTGCTCCTCTGAAATGTTTCCAAAACTCATTCAGTTTTCTCTTTGTATGCGATGATGATCAGTAAAATGTGGACTTATCGAAGAGATATTGGTATGACAATCGATTTGAGAAGGACAGCTTTTCTGATTCTTGTGTTTCTGCTTTTTTCCGATTAGAGATAGCTAAGAAACGAATGAATGACAAATGCATTTCTAAAAACAAGATCATAACAAAATAATAATATTTGACCAAAATAATAAAAAAAATAGAGGACGCTAAAACCCTGATTTTTCCCAGTCAATCAGACTGATAAAGGTTAGATTTCAAATATTTGACAAATGATAGAAACTTGACTGAATTTGCCATTAACGTTATCTAAGGCTTCTTTGTTCACTAATGATTCTGCTAGAGATAATTGAAACGCTCAGAAGTATTGAAAAAAAAAAAAAGAACGGGGAAAAAATTGAAAATCAGAAAATCAACAGATATTTCACCACATTAAACTTGTTTCAGAAGCTTTTAACTTGCATAAAGTATAGTTCTTACAGACCACTTTATTTTAGAGGGACATTTCATCGATTTTGTACAATGGCGATGGACAAAGTTATTTATTTTATTTCATTTTTTTCTGCACTTTAGTCAGTCATCTGCAGCAAAGTTAATTTTATAAAAAAAAAATCAGAATTATTCGACTTGAGATCCAGGTTTTAAAATTCTCCACACTCTAAAGTACAGTAAATATACCAGCTGTGCTTGCGTTCAAAAGATTGAAAGAAACATAAATCCTTAAATCAAGACTGAAAAACTGCTTCAAATGGAAATGTAGATAGTACACTAAATCAGCAGAGTTGTTAAAGCTGACAAAGATATATTAAAATATATTTCAGTAGAAATGTTTTTATATTTGGAATTAAAAGCGTTTGAATTGAAGCATTGGCTTTTATCTCGTTTCTTTTAGATTTTGTTGTAGTTTTATGAATGATGTGAAGATTCAGTGGAAATATAAATGCATTTTTGATGGATTTTTTCTGTCATTTTGATTTCCTCTCTTCCTACCCAAGTTATGCAGTGAACAATAGTGACATTACCAGATCAGTGCGATTTCATGTTTTTCGATAAAAAATGAATTTTTTGAAAATCAAGCCAGGGGAATGTTTCAAACACTACTTTTCAGATTATCTCAATTATTGAACTATCTAGGATTTTCATACAATAATTGGAAAGGTTCTGGAATGATTCATGTGGTTTTTCCCCCTTCCTATTGTATCCAATCACACCCATCTAATTGTTATCGTTCTTTTCGACCGTTTCACTCAACCTCTTGATTATATATATAAAAAAAGCAAAGAAAGAGTCAGCTACTGAAGCTTATTCCCTAATACATTTCATAGGAATTTGAATGAGTGTCAAACTCGAGCCTTCTTTTGTCGTTTGAGCTGAAATAATCTGCCAATTAACAAGAAAGAAGTTAAATGAGCTTGATTTCGTTCCGTGCTGATGAAATGCCTAACGGCGAGGTCTGATCTGATACCAAAAACTGGAACAGGTCATTGATCCTGGAGGAATGTGTATCTCACCATCCGCCTCACGGGTCGCGATCTCCGACAAAACAATCAATCAGTGTCAGGTAGAATTAAAGAAATCATCGATACTGTTCGGGCAGAGTGTTCAGAAACTTAGAGGACGTGAACTTATAGGAAAGCGATAGGACTTGATACGTCATTTTATGTTAACTAATACGCGGCGAAAAAGAAATAAACTGATTAATTGTAGGATTGAGTGTTTGTCTAAGGACTTTACATAGACATGCAAGCAGGCAACTAAGTGCTTTAGGAACAACAGAACGGTCTGTTCTCTGGGAAATACTCTTTTATTAAGAGACTCTTTTGGTTTCATCTTCAGAAGAGTTACTTAAATAGTTATATGTAATGTATAGAAATGCCATACAGTTTAGAACACATTTTATCTGAACTAAGATGAACGCATAAAGATTTAAATAGTTTTAACGTAACAGAAACACGTGATTCAATTGATCAGAATTAATTATAATCCTTGAAATCAGTTTTCAAATTAAGTCTTACCATTACTTAAACAAGTATACTCTTCGCGGAATCATGATACTAGAGTAAGTTACAGATAAGATAATAGTCCACGAGAACTATGTGAATGATCACATTTAAGCACTTCATTGGGGCTGGGAAATTATAATTCATATCAACACAAATTATAACGGACTCAATTTAATTTAGCAACTTGAATCGATCTTGACTTGAGTTTGAACGCCTCCACAATAAATCGCTTGTATTGAAATATGAAAGTGCTCCCAATATACTTGTTAAGTGTGTATTGCGGTTAACATGGTTTGCTAATTCCTACACATCACATGCACAAGATATGAACAATACTTACTTGGTCGGCCATTTCTGGTGATAAAATGTTATTTGTATAATTATCCATGCTAGGGTTCTGGTGCATGGCTGAGATGAAATCACTAAATTCAATCACTGGCATTATTGGTTGCCTCTCTGATCACTTTTTGGAGATATTTCCTGGGGTTGACAAAACATGATCCTCTCTCTGGGCTGCTTTCACCAAGAAAGATATGCCTTTACCAGGATTCACAATATGGATGATGGCTACGTTGCCGTTGGTGAAGTCTGTATTGTCGTTGTTGTCGCAGGAGTCTGTACCAGTTAGGACCTGTCGTTCACTTGATGGCAGGGCTCTAATTGCGTTTTTTTTTCCAATAGGCTGGCTGCTGTTCAGCTGCTCTAGAGAACAAGAACAATGTCTCTGACCTGGTTATAGTTTTGCTGTAATGTCTCTGGGGATCAGACTTTTCCAAATATGGGAGGCACATCAACTCTGCTTTTTACTGAGCTGAAACTGCATAGACACCTGCCCAATAGAGAGTAAGTCCTTTTTTAGATCTTTTATTTAAAAAAATTAATTCTCTACAATCTATTTGCTTCGCTTTTTCTTTGCAGATGCATTAGGCTGATATTAATTTTACTGTTTAAACCATTAAAATGAACTGTAAAAAAGTTATGACCGCTATTGTATTTAACATTCTCTGAGCATCCATATTCTGCAAAAGTTTACTCTCTATATATGCTCAATTACTGCAGCGGATGATGTATGTTTGAGAAATGATGTCTCAATCCAGCGTGATGAGAAAGTATTGGATCTTTTACGTCAAACGCGTCTCTGTTTAAAGTTTACCAACGATGATCTGGTCCTCGGTAGGTCAGTAAACACTTTCTACTTCTCACAATTTTTTTTTTGCTCACAATTATTTCTCGAAAGCAATTGACATTTCTACTCACGTCTATTTATATCATTCTTAATAATTTTAAATGCACTTATCTGTTATGTGACTAAGTATGGTCTTGCCTCCTCCGTCAATTGAATGCTTTAATCTCATTCACTTTGCCTAAGCGAGTAAAAGCTTCTGGGAATTTCCTCTTGAATTAGTTTTTGTTTCTTTCATGGATTCATTCAATTTCAGTTTATTTATCCTACAAGATGGAAACTCCATCCTACGAACGGAACCATGATGTCAATTTGCCGCAGCTGGGGTGCGTCTGTATATTAGATGGGCTTAATGGTCTTGACTTGTATTCTTTTACTTAAATATAAATTCTTTTGGACTAAAGGGATTCTATATATTCCCAATATGCTTTTAAATCCTTTTAAACGCTTTGAATTGTCGCGTTAATTGCTTAAAAGCGCACTGCCTTGCTGGAATTCTTAGCCGTGCAATTTTTTAAATCTTCAAAATAGTTCTAACAAATCTTTAAGTCTAAAGGCAAAATCTAGATCTTTTTTAGTTGTAGATCTTAATCTTTTGATTTGAGTTTAGCTGCTGTAAATATCTATAACCTAGATTTAGTGCAAATTTCGAAGCAACCTTCTTAAATTCTTTACTTAGATCTTACACTATATCATGTAGTTCTAGATCTAGATCTATTCTAGGCTGTTCATATCTGCCGCCGCCTATATTGTATGCGTACTTTTAGTTTCATTATTGCCTTCTCTGCCCAGTTGTGTTTACGGGAAATAGTTTGCACATTCGTCTTTTTCTTTTAAGAAAATAATAATCACATTTTTGCCTTTAATTTTCGACAAATACTATTTTGGTGAAAAATAATTTTACCACTCCAATTTTAAGTGCATTTCACAACTTAATATGCCAAATTTGACGATCCAAGGTGGTGTAGAAATGCTCAGTTAGATGGTCCTCATTTTTGCCTAGCTTCATTATATTTAGATGAAACTCTTGCAATGTTGTCAATGCAAGTCTCCCAGGACTTGAACAATTCACTTGTATAAGTTCATTAATGTCTTGCTTTGTAAATTTTCTCGATGAAAGTTTTAGTTCACATATAAATTTTCCTTGAAAACAGTTCCTACATGTCCTCAATATACATTAAAAAAAAATCAATATTGATCAGAGTTCTTCGTTTGGACACATTAGAAGTCAGCTGTTTTGAAGTTGATTACTTGCCCAACAAATTTTACATTAGTTCTACACACATTTTCTGTGATGTGAGTCCTTACAGGTTAAAAAAAAAACAACTTTTGCTGATGTGGATAGGATTGACGCAAATCAGTAGAAATTTCGATGAAAGAACATTTACAACTCCCATCACCCACTTAAATCGTTCCTTTCTAAAAAAAATTATGAAAAGGTCTTCTTTTTACTGTAGATGTGGCGTCCAGCACCGATGGCAGATAAGCGTCAACACTGCTTTGAAACATTACTTGTCTCATTGGTTGGATATTGGCGATTTGAAATTGTTCTGTTATCAAATATTTACTGATTCGTGTCAGTCTTATCTATTAGCAGAAAGTTGGCTGACACATTGTTTGCGTTTGGTTTTATGTTGCTTTCTGTGATCGGTATTGTTCCAAAGACTTCTTTTTATTAAACCCCGAAATCCAAATCACCCAACTACATGTTCACCTCTTAATATCTTTCCTCCTCAGCAAAGTTGTGTTCTGAGCTTATTGTTTGACATCTTATAAGTTTGCAACAAAAATCTTTCCCTTCATTTTGGTTTTCTAGGAGCAAATAATTGGACTGAAAGTCTTCGCTCATACTTTACTACCCTTCAGATATGAGTGTATATTCACCGAAAGAGTTGGAATAAACAGCACGGTTAAAAATAACATTCTTCTCATGTCAAAAACTCACATTTATATACTTAAAAGATATACTGCTCGAATATAAAAACATTGGAAACAATAATTATAATAAGCATCCAAATTGCACATTCATATCTGAGTTAAAAGTGGGAATGTATAGATTTACATGCAAACGATAATGAGAGGTTTTAAATCTAAAAAAAAACCAAACCAACACCAACAACAACAAAAAAACTAAGATAAAAAAACAACAAAAAATAACAATAAACATTCAGCAACTTTGATATCCAGCTGTATCATAAGTTCACTACACAAACATGACGCCACTGACTTTTTCTTTGGAAATTTCCCCCCAAAAATCCTCAAACAGGATGTCAATAACATTTTTTCCTAAATAATTTCCGGATTGATGAAAGTACATCTCTTCACCCCAAATAAACAATTACCGTAAAATAATCATCGTGTATTCCCCTGCAGCTCCAGCGATCATAAAAGTTTTGAGTGGCCCGTCCTGAAGTAAGAAAATTATATGCGTTAGGTAAGAATATCATGTTGCAAAATTAATTTCCATTTTCATTTTCTTTCCTTTGATTATTTATTATGAAGCAGATTGTTTGACGATTCAGCTCTCTTGGTATAAAGAAAATAACAAAACGACTTCAAGAACATGTAGGTATCTATTTGCCTATGTCATAAAGATAGTCCTAGTGAATGAAAAATGTTTCATTCTATAGAAACTATCCTGAGTTAAAATAAAGATTATTCTCATTGCATAGTTCCAGAATCCTTTATATGGCAAAAGGATCAATATTTTCAAAACGAAAGTGACCTACACGTAAATGACAACCCATGCTAAACCATTACTTACGGTCAACGTTAAGTTATTATGTAAAACAATGAAGGCGAAGTGCAAAGAACCTAGATTCTATCTTCTCTTTTATATCAATGGTTTGATTTTTAAGTTTTTGCTTAGCATTTCTAATAGCTTTTAGCGTGTCCCAGTTTTCTTTTCAAGTTAACGGACTACTAAAAATATTTTGACCGTTTCGCTTTTTTTTTTCTGAATTGACTATTCAATGATGTCTAAGCATTCTAACTCGTGATTCATCCTGCGTAAATAAATGATTTAAGAGTGAAGTTTGAATTTAGCCTAAAAGATGCAAGGGCTGGTTTCAAGGGCAATATCTTTTTTTGTGACTGTTAGCTATTAATAGAGGTAGAGGTCTTACTGTTAGTCAAGAAGGTCATCAAGACCATATCAAATCTGACCCATAGGAAAAAGGGTACTTTAAGAAAACCACATTTTTATGGCCACATTTTACTTTCGGTCTATCGCGGCACCGAAATGGGGATGTTGTCATAATTATATGCAACGTGCGTTTACTCTTTCTAAATTCTCTCTCCGGACTTTGATCTAGATCTAGATCCAGATTCTATATATAACTCGAATCGAGATATTTTGATAAAAAAAGAACTAATCGATGTTGATCTCTATGACAACTGCACTAGATGTAAGCATAATACCCTTACTTTAAAAAAAAGAATCAGATATAGTTCCTGTGGTTTCTTTATTTATTATAGTGAAATGACACCCGGAAGTGCTACTGCTAGGTAATACCTTTCTTTCATCATGGATGCCTATTACATCATGTCGGAAGGGTTAATAACGTCTGCGATGAGGAGCCTAAACCACTGCCTTTTTCAATGCTTAGAAGTCACTTTAGAAAAAATATAAATAATCGCGCAAATGGGGGAGAAAGATATTGCGCAGCTATGTAGGAACGTCTTTGAAATGGTTGTGCTTGTCTTACATTGAATTGGTATCCTAAATCTTCTTCAAGTTTTCCTGCGAGAGATCTTTGCTTGTTTATTTCCATTCTGACAATCTGGATCGATGTTGCAAATTGACTATCACGCTGGAAGAGAAAGAATCTATTCGCAATAAAATATTTTATTATCGATATGCAAGCAAACTCTTGATTCCGTTTACACAGTAAATGTATATTAGCCAATTTTCATGTAAAATGAGAAGGTAGAGAAGCTTCAAAGTTTTATTAACAAAAATATTTTACTTGAATCCTTACAGGTAGGACCGACAAGCAATATATTCATAAGTCCCACGTTCGTGCAAGTAAACAGTAATTGATAGAGGAAAAGTTATGCAGCAAATTATATTTTTCTCCCAATATAGATGTCTGTTTCTTGTTCGGGACTAAAATAAAGATTTAATGCGTTTTATTATTTTTTTATAGTCTTGAACTATAAGAATGTCTAAAAGTTGCCGCGCTTAAGAATACTCAAAGTTTAAATAATTCAAAATTTCCAACACCTCAGAAGTGATGTGATAAGACATAGTTCATGTATACTATTATAGTTACTTCTCAAGTCGATCTTAAACAGCAGTCACATCGCGAATCTCCATAACTCTTAGGTGTTAGCTGCTTCTGCGCAGCTCTTCTGTTCTTTCATCTCAACAGATTTCCATTTCCTATTATTTTGTATTGTTGCCATGGATGAACGAGTCGACCTGGCAGTGCCACATCGGCGGAGCAACCATCCGACACAAATCAGTGGCGGACTGCGAAATATTACGCTGGAGTTCAGAACTTCCAGGTGGTAATTTACCTGTCGATTAGATCAATACACCCCGCACTATGATAAAAGGCTCAGAATCTTTTCCCTTTTCTGTTTGATAGCTGGGTAAGTGGAAGGGAAATGGTGATCATTATTACAAATTTGTTTAACGTTTGATTGCTAGCCTGTTGAATTCTCTAACCTCAAAGTACTTTTCTTTTGTTTCGATTTTCTTGTGGGAGATCAATACCGTCGTATTTATTTTTAAGACAACCGACGAAACTTGTCCTCTTAGTGTCTTAAGTTGATGATTAAAAAATAACAACTGGTGCTCTCGGTTGGCGTTTTATAACTGCAATAGCATAACCATACTAATTCAATATATACATATAATATACTGAAATTAGATCCTTCGAAGCCTTCATGCATTACAGAATTCCTTATTACACTTTTTGAAATGTAATGAATCCCAAAATAAATTTTGAGAGGAAATATTTGTACTTTCCTTAATTGATTGGTTGAATTGAGGAAACTAAAGATGTTTGGATAGTAAGCTCTGACTAACTGCATAATTAATTATCGCGAGAGCGAAGGAATTTACCTTGCATTATACAACGGCCATGTGAATCGCGAAACAACGATGCATGTGTGTTCAGCTCGTTCTAACCCGCGACTCTGAAGTAAACATTTAGAAACCAGAAACTGCTTTATTGGGCGAGACGGTGACCTTCAAATCGTTACGACTACATTTTTTAGTCTTTATTTACCCCTGTGTATCTGTTTGCACTCATCTACACGCGAGTGATGTACGAAATCTCACGACGCTGGCTGCTTGTTTCTTTGATGCGGAAGATGGAACCAAATGTTCGTCCTCAGTGGAACGGGAGGAATCGATACTCATTTCTGCCGGTCCCACGCACTGGGCGCGCCTCGCTCACCGTGACAGGCTGCGCATTTCAAGACAGTAACTGATCGCTTCAAGCTCCTGGCGGATTATGGCTAGGAGAAATCTCTCTTTTGATGCCAGCTGACATGAAACTTTTCAGATAGTCGCGAATTTAGGCCCATTCGAGTGCTTTCTGCGTTGTGTTTCATTTAAAAAAAAACAAACAAAAAAAAAAAACATTAAATTTGTAAGAAATTGATAGCAAGTTTTTGCCCTTTATTAAAATCAACAGTTCTAGCGCGTAAAAGACAATTTTTATACTCGTGCAGTTTAAAGTGTTATTTTTTAATTTCCTTTGAATAATTGATTTGAGACATACCTTTTGTTTTATTACTTAATGTTGGTTCATTTTAATTTTTATTCCTTTATTTTGAGTTTTGCAAAGAGTAAAGGATATTCAACTATTTTGTTGGTGCTGCTTTAAGGTACCGGGTATTAAACATTTAAGCACAGTAAAAACTTAAGGAATTGAATTTTAAAATTAAATAATTATAGTTAAATTGTGGTTCTGACATTGTATCCGATGATATTCAATCTATGTAATTGAACATGTGAAAGGAGCTCACATTGCTTCAGATTATTATCCTGTCGGAAATATTTAACTATTTTGAATTGAAAATCTTCTGTGTTAAATACTACCAAGTGTATGATAAATTGTGCTGATATATGAATAAATATAACGACGGTTGGACATTTTTTTTCGAAACTGCATAGACCAGCCTTCACTTTTCTTTTCTTTTTTCTTTTTTGAAATTTGGCATTCACTTGGATGCAAACATTATTATTCAATGTTTTTTAGATTTTTTGCTATAAAAATATCTTTCATGTCTCAAAATCATTTTTACTACAAATAATTTGCTACAACATTGTCTTTCTTATATGTCTTCTCGCTATATTTACCATAGCACAAACCAGTTTTAAATGTGTTCTTTATATCTGAATTATTAGAGAAATTAATTATGTACAAAATAAGGCTGAAAGAAAAATCAATGCTGAATTTAATCATGCCAATTGCAATAGCATCAAAAGTCATGTAAACAGATGACTATAGACAGAAAGAGTGAGTGAGTGAGAGAGAGAGAGAGAAAGAGAGAGAAAGAGAGAGAGAGAGAGAGAGAGAGAGAGAGAGAGAGAGAGAGAGAGAGAGAGAGAGAGAGAGAGAGAGAGAGAGACATAGATAGCGTTAGATTGTCACACGGACAGGCAGACTTAATTGGAAAGTATTACAATGTATTTCAATGACAAAAAGAAAGACAAATAGGAACCAAGGAACATAAAAAACAGACAGATAAACAAATATATAAATAAACTCACACACCAACGTAAAATCAGGAAGCTAAATGAAAAGTTACTTCAAATCAATAGATCGGCAGGTTAACGGATCGGTAATTTTAAAAAATAAAAGCATATAATTTACCTCGTCCTTCCGAACGTTAGATGGCGATGGATGTGGGCGTTTGTCCTGTTTTCGAATATTCTTCAGATTGAAACTCCTACTTTAGTGATTGTAGAGAATCAAGAGGATTGTGTAACTACTTAACATTAATGCTGGCTATTTGTGGAGCACTCTCCTTATGCTGTTGATATGAAGACTTAAAGACCATGTAAACACACACACATATATTAATATATATATATATTTATATATATATATATATATATATATAGAGAGAGAGAGAGAGATAGATAGATAGATAGATAGACAGATAGATAGATAAATAGATAGATAGATATACAGAAAGATAGATAGAGGATAGACAGATAGCAGAGGGAGAGAGATAAAGTTTATGAAAAGACGAATATAGCGAGAAATTGAAATAACTCAGGAAAACCTTTTAGTGTTTGAGCAAGAGTTTAAAAATTCATTAATTTAAAAGCTTAATGAAGTAGGCTAATTTCTAAGCAAACAAAGAGAATGACTTTATGAAAAAGGAAACGAGAAAATGCTTTTATTGCTGTGCAAAGTGGTGTAGCTAGTGCAAAAATGTTCTCTAGTTTCGTGCTTAAAAAAAAACTCTTCATTCATTTCGAATTGACTTTTTCTTTAAAGATGTTTCATTTTGAGCTTTGCTTGTTTTGCGATGCTCTTTGCATGTTTTAAAGCTTTAAAACGAGTGGTCGGATTTATTTTATTTTGCGTGAGTTTCTAAATAGTTCAAATTCTTCATTTTCTCGACGCTCAGCTCTGCAAAGATGCTAATGAGTTCCAGCATGTACGCATGTTGAGGGAAGAAACTGGAGCGCAAGTAACTGTTTAATGGAAGTAACAAACTCAACAATGTGATCTGTGCCAGTATAAAGCCTTTATATTTATGTATCTGATCAAACAATGAAAGGCTAATGGGGAAGCTGAGTACTTTTAAAATTGTGTTCAGTAAAAATAAGGACAAGTACAGACCTGGAGATGTTGTCGAGGGACATGTCGCTATAGAGATCAAAGATGGAATGAAAGTCAAAGGTAAGTCAAGTATTAGGTTTAAATGATGATTCTATCAACATATCAATCCGAGCATAAAGTAAACAGTATTTGATGCAGAAAGGACTTGTAGTAAAACAGGTATTCTGCATTGTGTAATTTTAAAAAAAGAACGAGGATATTGGGATAGACAGATATAGTAGGAGTCATGCAGCGAAAGACAAAGCACACAGAAAAAGAGAGATTGAGAGAGGGAGAGAAAGAGAGAGGAAAAGTGAGATAGAGTAAGAGTCAGAGAAAGATATATATATATATATATATATATATATATATATATATATATATATATATATATATATATATATATATATAGAAGATCTTAGCTTAAATTTCCATGCATACTACACTTGTGTTTCAAGCGGAGGACAAAGCTGTCGCCTGTCCTCCGCTCTCTTCGGGTATGACTGAGGCGTGTTCGTTTGCGCTTGCCATTCCGACCTTGTGTTGTTTATTTTCGTTTCCGGGCCACTGATAGTTTTGTAGTAAATGTTTCTTCGGGTGGGGGCACGATGAAAATATTTCCCTTCTTTTGTTGAGGCTTGGTTTTGTGTGTAGAATGAAGTATTTTTCTGCTATGCAAAGGTTGCATCTGTTTGTCGCCGCCGAGTATGGCTGCGCTCTTTCGATTACAGCCCATGATAAGTGGTATTCGGTTTTAGATTCTTTAAGTTTCCATATGTATTCACTTAAAGTTGTGGCTGAATTATTGTGGTGGAGTCGAAAGCTCGACGTGTGCTGATTGTATTTGGTTTTGAACTCATTTTCTGTGATTCCTATATAACCACAATAAAACAGTCCTTGAATCTACAAAGGTAAAGGTATCACAAGGCAAGACTTGCAACTGCAGGGATAAACAATCTTGCCCACTCAAAGGCCAGTGCCTTCAAAGGGGAGTGGTCTAGAAGGCAACTGTGGAACAGAAACCCTCGAAAACACAAGACACCTATATAGGAATCACAGAAAATGAGTATATATATATATATATATAAAGAGAGAGAGAGAGAGAGAGAGAGAGAGAGAGAGAGAGAGAGAGAGAGAGGGAGGGAGAGAGATAGAGGGAGGGAGGGAGGGAGGAAGTCAGAAAGATAGATAACAAAATGGTCATAGCTGCAGCAGAGAGAGACAGAGTCTTATACAGCGAACGAGAAATAAAACGAGATAGATGGAAAAGATAAACACGGACTTAGAAAATAGAAAGCGAAAGAAAGAAAGAGAAACGTTGGGGGACGAAAAGGAGGGACGAAAAGTAAAAAGACTAAAAGACAAAAGAGAAAGAGAAAAACAGAGATTTTAGGAAAAAAATAAAGAGAGAAAAGACAGATGAAACTATAGAATAGGTGAAAATGGATAAGAGAAAACATAAAAGGCAGGCAGATAGAGAGAGAAAGAAAGAGAGAGCAGCTTGGAATCTAACAAAAAAGAAAAGATTTTTGTAATTTGGATAAGGATAGGCCCATGTTACATTTGACAGAAAAGTGTATTTGCACACACACAAAAATCCGCGTCTCATATACATTCTAAATTCAAATTACCAGTCATCGTGAACCGAATACAATCAATAATGGAAAAATGCATTAGAAAGAGAGGCTGATGGGTACTGGCCAATAGAACAAGGGCACTTCATTGGGAAGGAGGATCATAGAAAAATTGATTAGCGATTGAGGATCTCAAAAGCTATCAATCCTCATGAAGGATCAGTCGCGCTTTGGGTACAGACTATATAGAGACCACTGGTTGTTGTTTGGTTGTTTTTGGTTTTTTTTTGCGCAGGAAGGCTGACTCTGTGATATTGTTTATTGCTAAATGATTTTTTCCCCAATAACCCATTCACAGCTAGCTGATCCCATGACTTCTTTGCCTACCAAATGAGCCCCCGTCAAGGAGTGAATTACTGAAAAAATGAAACAATCCTTCACCTAAAGCTGAGACTCGAACTGTCGACAAAATTTACGGGAGGGTTTCATGGTGGTCATTATTTTCCCCAGCCACCGCGAAAAAAAATTCCACGTGCGGTTCTTTGCTTTTATCAAAGCCCCTAGAGAGCTTCTGTTTCTTTACAATGTTACCAGTTCAAAGTCTTCTAGAAAAGCTGTAAGAAAAATAAATATGACTGAACAATATAGTATGCAATTTAAAACCTTCAGTGCCCCTGCTTCCTATGTAAATAAATTACTTAAAGAATTGTATTTAACAAGTTTGCACTGCCATTTATTTCTTAATCCAATATGGTCTCTTCTCTCTTAATTTAAATTCCATATCTTTATACCCGTTCTCAAGCTTTTGTGCCAGATGACAAGAAATTAATATTTTTTTCCAAATTTGCCACTGTAAAATACGGTCTCTCTCTCTCTCTCTCTCTCTCTCTCTCTCTCTCTCTCTCTCTCTCTCTCTCTCTCTCTCTCTCTCTCTCTCTCTCTCTCTCTTGGTATCTCCCTGCCCCTCTCTCTTTTCTCTCTCCCTCCCTCTCTCTCTCTCTCCTCTCTCTTGGTGTCTCTGTCTTCTACCTATCCAAGCATCCACCAATCCGTCTCTTTTTCTATCTATCCACCCATCTGTCTATCTATCTCTTTCCTAATCATTTTCGGTTATCTCTTATTTTTGCCACATGATTTTTCTTCAATTTTCGTACATTTCTAGGACGGTTTACGTACATTACAAATTGTCAAAATCTATCTTTATGTCTCGGTATTTAAAGACATATGATAATCATTGTCTCGTGAAGTGTTTTATATCAGATATTGGATAGATTGATATTTTTAAACTAAGCCCAGCGGGCCGACTTTGAAAATGAAATAATGCTCTGTTGCGAGGGAATCGTTAAAATGGAACCATAATTACGTTTTAGAATGTGGAATAAGGCCACAAACGGAATGGCCCTGATTTTTTTTTTTTATTTTGCTTTCAATGCCCTTGATATATGGATGTTAAAAATAATCTGGAAATAGTAATGTTAAGAAAGCCCAACAACATGAAAGCATACATTCTAAATTATGAAATATATTCTCTCTCTCTCTCTCTCTCTCTCTCTCTCTCTCTCTCTCTCTCTCTCTCTCTCTCTCTCTCTCTCTCTCCCCCCGAGTCATATGCGAACACTTCACTAGCTTTTTCTTGCACTTTTTCACGGTAGGCCTAGAGGTGAGTTTAGGTTGGTGCGTACAGCATATGCCGCTGTGATTGAAAAGAAACGTTTTGCATCAAACACGAGTCTACTGAACACATGAAATATTTTCTTTCCTTTTGAAGAGTTTGTAGTTATACGCAAAGAAATAATCCATCTTTTGTAGTCAACAATCAAGGCTCAGCACTTTTTTAATAAGTCCACACTCAACAGAATCATGGGCAGCGGTTTTGCTGTGATCAGCCAAATCAGAACTTAAGCTTTCAAAAGAAAATGTTGAACATGAAAGACATCAGTTTTTAAATTTATTAAATATATGGTGAATCAAAAGAAGAGGGCATGGGAGTGGGAAAGGGAGCGTGACAACAGTAACCCAGCAAGAGTATGGGAAATAAACTGGGAAGACACTAGCAACTGCTTAGGTTTGTAGACATTTCTCTCTCTCTCTCTCTCTCTCTCTCTCTCTCTCTCTCTCTCTCTCTCTCTCTCTCTCTCTCTCTCTCTCTCTCTCCTCTCTGTTGTGTGTGTCTTACTTTCTCCCTCTCCACCAAATGCTAAATAAACGGCAAAAGAAATATAAAGTCAATTTATTAGAAACGAAAACAAAGTCTGTCAAATAAGTGCAGAATCATTCCCAGTATACACACATCTAGTTATATAAAGTATAGAATAAAGAGGCATTCACGCTAGAGTACAATAAAATAAATATGCTGCATTGAAAATCCACTAAACAAGACTTCTATCTGTGAGTTCTGTATATAATTCGGATTCCTTTCATTCATATCCGTTCTTTCGTTCTCAAAAGTTAGTGCCATTTTAAGTTAAGAATAAATATTAGTAATGGCGTAGTGGATTGAAAATGATAGCAATATTAGCAAAAAATAAAACTCGTTGGGTGTCTAGGTCCATAAGGCAATATGTTTTAATATTCAGCGCAAGTGCGGTTTATTTTCATTATTAATTTTTTTTTATCTCCAGCAACTTTAAGAATAAAATGATAAAACAAATAATAAAGTCTAAATAGATAAATTTCTGGTTGAAACGGATCTGCGAACTCATGGTAAACTTCAATTAGAATGGATCTAAAAACTAAAGAAGTTCAAAACTATCAAGTTTGCGAAAATCAAGTAATAAATCAAGTAATGAAGAATTACATATTAAGGTCATAGAGGCATATGAATGTTAAATTATGTAAATGACATACAAATAAACTGTTGGTATTGAGTATTCACAATATTAGCCGTCAATTATCACATAGTTTGACTTATTCATACTATATTCTAATCTCTATAAAGAATCATCAAGGGTAATCATTTTATGTAATCTTTAGTTTTTAAGTTGTCTTTGCATTATACGCTTGTCAAACACGCCTACATTACATTGCATAGTGAAAGGTATGAGCTGTCAACACGATTATTTTCCCCCAAAGCATGAATTTTATATTTAAATCGTTACATCAAAAATATCTCTTTTCTTGACGTCTCATCTTTGTCTTTCTATAGTATATATCTCGATTCTTATTACACTGTAAACTATCATAGTGCATCTCAACGCAGAAGTTGATATTTCTCATTTGTAGGAGCAGCCTAGTGAATAACACTCGCCAAGATCTGCTATTGACATTTGAGAGCTTCGATTGTTTTCGTCCATGAACAGAAGCACAAAAAGATGAACAATTTGAAAAGATTTTGTAGTCGAAGTTTGTCACGATCGATCACCAAGTTCCTGAGTAAAACTCTCCGCCTTATCTCTGTGGTTTCCGCCATGACACTTTTCCGAACGTCACTTTCCTCCGAGGTCAATAAGGGGGGAGGTGAGGGAAGAGAGCTCTATCGGGTTTTATCTCGATCTTTGCCTCACTTCAGTTTATTTCTATCCCAAGTAATGATTCTTCTTTAAGCGTTTCAAAAATTTAAAAATTTATGGTGCCTCATGGGCTTAGCTTCGCTTAGTAATTTGTTCTGAATAATCTATTATTCATAGTTTGTCAAATTAATGTTTCTGAAAGATTTAAAGCCATGGGGCATTTTTAACAAATGTGCCGTTTTTGTAACCCACTACTTGATAGAACTTATGTGGCGAATGGCAGATAGCATTCATAACCAATCATAACGTCACGCATTTTCTTCTTATTGTGGTCACCTTCTTGATCAATTTTCTGTTTCGTGGTCCTTGTTTAAACACGAATTAAAATAAAAATAACCTGTAATTGGACGATCTATCTACTAATGACCGTGTAAACTCTTGTGTCCGTTGACCAGGGATTTATCTTGAGTGTGTGGGGGAGGCCTCGGTGGGGTGGAGCGAGAGCCAACCAACCACATCCGAGAAGAACCGACGCAACCACATCCGCTACTACAAGGCTAACGAGACCTACTTCAAGTACGAGCGGGAGCTCATGAAGAGAAGTATGAAGACTTTGTCTCCTGGTAAAATCAAACTATTCTCTTATTCCAAACAAATATTTTATTTTTCCCATTCTATACAAAATAAATACAAAAAAAAAATGATTACGATACTCACTTAGCTACCGGAATGTGTATAGTCTTAGACGCATGTTTCGGAGTATTTATTAATTTTCTTCTTTTCATCTCTTTGCTAAAATATGTAACTTGAATTTAAAACCGTAATCAAATATATATGTGTCACAAATTAGCACGCAGAAGTGATGTTTGACTCTTGAGAAACTTTTATAGATAAATTTCTTTCTAAGAGAGAAAAAAACAACGTTTCTACTTGCCTAAAGGAAGTATGGAGACATGAAATGAAGCTCGAAACAACTATGAAACAGTGGCAAGATGTTGCAACATGTTACAAGATACTGAACTTCTAAGGAGACAAATGTTCTTAATGGAATATGATAGATGCTCAGAGTTAAGAGAACTAACGTTGTATTCACCATAACTACATAAACCGCACGCCGAGCGATTGTTGCGAGAAAGGTAGGAGATATCGATGAGATCTCACTGCTTTTTTCATTGAAGCTGAAAGGCTAATCTGAATTAGTTTCATAGAAAGGTTGCAAGATAGACCAAGATAGAGCTCACCCGGTAGGGCGCTCGACTGACAAGAAAGAAGTCCTAGGTTTGTGCCCTGACTGGGTCATATGGGAGCGGCATACGATCTCATCTAAGCGACCGCATCCTTGGGGACAAACTGCCGCCCTATACAATAAAAATAATGACAAAACAATTTTATATAAATGTATTCCATTTGGATCTATATGTTTCAGCTCCATCTAAAGATTTGTCTTTATTTAAATCCAACGGGTAATACATAATTATATTCTGTGGAGGCTGATTACCCTATACAATAATTGTCTCTAACTCTTGATATTAGAAAGAATAATTTGCTAATCCTGGAATTCGTAAAGTAATACAGTAAGACCATTTAAGTACATGATTGCCAGGCTCTCATAGAGATTTGCAATGTTTCTAACCTATGCCTCTCTGCAAAATTTGAACATTTTTTTCATTTAAAAAAAAACCGGGTAACTCTTAAGAATATAAAGAAAAGAATCGGTATCAGAAGAAAAAGGAGTTTATTTTGTTTGATTCTAGTCGAGCGTGTAATTGGATATCCTTGCTGTATTTAAAAACAACAACAAAGCTTCAATATAATTTCGGCCGACGGTCTTTGATACTGAGGATGAGTTTAAAAGTAGTTTTTATCAATTTTCTGACCTTCCTATGGTTCTTCTTATCTCCTATGGTTTTGCAAGCTGCTTTAAATCTGAGATATTGGGAAAAAACGTTTGATCTACGCCTATTTTTTTTTCTTGAAATGAGCTGTTACAGACATAAAGCAATAAATACCCTGAGAGTGTTTTTTTTCTACTTGATATGCAAACCTGTTACATTTGAAATACCATTTTACATTTCAATACTTAACACACAATAAAAACAAGAATGTAGCTAACACCTCTAAGATGTATCTTTAATCTTCAGAAAATTCATAACTTAACATTCTTCAGTGATTTCATAGCGTAACAACTTTAACTTGTTCAAACCCTTTTGTATCTCTTGGAAAACTTGTTATTTTTTCATATCCATTCTATTGTTTGTTTCCAGGCACAGAGAGGCGAGGCAGCATCAGTGTAAATGAAGGCAGTTATATGTACCCGTTCTCGTTTCGTCTCCCGCCCCACATACCCTCATCGTTTGAAGGACCCTTGGGACATATCAGATATTGGGTTGGTGCTGACGGTTCCGTCTCATTCTTAAATATGATTTCATTGAATAGATAATTCAAAATATGGCGCAACGACGTGATAGTGGAACTATCTAATGTTGCGATATGATTTTTTTTTTACACTGTGGTTCAATGTTTCGGTGAAAACAGCAACTGCACGTCTGCGTAAGCATTAAAAAAAATTCAAAGCACGAAATGAACAATAATTATTGGTCAGTCAATGCCCTCGCTTCTGTCTACGCACAAATTCCCTTTAAATGCTACTACTACTACTACTACTACTACTACTACTACTACTACTACTACTACTACTACTACTACTACTACTACTACTGCTGCTGCTGCTGCTGCTACTACTACTACTACTACTACTACAGCTGCTGCTGCTGCTGCTACTACTACTACTACAACAACTACTACTGCTGCTGCTGCTGCTGCTGCTGCTGGTGTTGGGGGCTATGATTATAATAGGGATGGTAATTCTAAGAGAAAGTTTGTATAGCTTTGTGACAGATTAAAATTCTATAATAAAATAAACTAGTGTACCAGTCGTGAAACATACGCGGTCTAGAATTAGGTGTCAGGTTTTCGGTACTTGAGAAGCTCATGTATAGAGCCAACTTGCCGGATTTCTCCTGAGGCATCGCCTACATAAAATAACTACTTTTCTGCTTTTTTCCAATTGTTTATCTGTTGAAAGCTTCAAAAACTAATCCACTTTTTCACAAATCTAATTAAATCTATATCATTTTTTAAACAGGTCAATATTTATTTATAAATCAATACGCTTCTCAAATTTGACGATAAAAAATTATGACATATAGATACATATTTTAGTAGATCTAGGGTCTTGGTACAAATGAAAACACTACAAATCTAATTTTAAATAAAGCTCTAGCCTACAATGTCACCAAGGCCTAAATTATATGTTGGAATCGTGTTACACATTTCGGAGATAGTCCTAAAATTAAAATCGGTCATTTTGTATTATGTTTGTAAAAAGTACTATGAGTTTGATACTTTCTACAGAATCGAATATTACTTACAAAACTTTCATTTAAAACTAAACTTTTTATCTCCATTGTTTCTAGCGCCTTTGTTTGAACTTGTTTTTTGTGGTGCGCCCCTCCCCCCCCAAAAAAAACAAAAAAAAAAATAAATAAATAAATAAATAAATAAATAAAAATAAAATAAAATAAAATAATGATAAGTTAGAAAATTATCTAAAGTGTCAATGGCCTGCTTGTAGCATAGAGTTCTTTTTTTTTTTTTTTTAAATAAAAACACTGAAGAAGTAATTGTCGTTCATTCTGCTATCTAGCATATTAGTTGCCTTAGAACTGTGTGATAAAAATAAGCAAGAACAAGAGAAACAACACAGAGACGCCTCGCTGCGTAAGAACAAAGAAGAGGGAGGAATGGCTTTTGTTAACATCGATATACTTTGATGGTATAGTTTCAAGTCACAGGTAAATGTGACATATACCAGGGAGACCACTAAAAGAATTATGAGGAAGATAACAATTATTGAACTGAAAAACATAAAACTGTCTGGGCTTTCTGAAGCAGATTATGACTGGAATGGAAGTGGAGTACTTCTAAGATGTCTGATGGGGCCTAGAAATAGAGGAAATGAACTTAACGACTAAGCAGAAACAGAGACAATCCAGGGGAGAAAATGAGCTAGTCGAGCTGGTAAAGTACATCGAAGAATAAACATCATTGTCGTGGACGGTCACCTTTAATGCGGTCTTATCAACTACTGTATAAGATGGAATCTAAATATCTTGAATATGACTTTACTAAAAGGAAGCTGATTGCCAAAAGTAGTCTTAGCGTTTGTAAGAAGGCATTTAGACTGTAATTAGCGGATGCTTTGACAACATGAGACTTCTAAAGCAAGACTACTTCGATTGTATGGAAGGACACATTAGCTTTTCATGGTTTTTATATAAACTTTTCAAGAAAACTCACTTCCAACAAGTCGGAAATACTAAGTGTTGATGAATTTGAATAAAGCCAGAATCACGCATAAGCTTATCTGGCGACTTTTCAGAATATGCTTTTCGTTATAAAAAAATAGTAAGTCTTGAATAAACACGAGTTCAAGCACGAGCTTCTAGTGTAAATTGGCACATGCGTGTATCCGCTCGATGATTAAAAATTCAATACTAGATAAAAATATTGCGCAAACTGAGATTTTCTTTCCCTTTTATAGAAACTTAAAGGCCATTCAATTTTGCGTGGTGGTAGCGCTTTAGGAGAAATAGTGTAGCTGTCCTAATATCTTTTTCCAATGGATTCTTTACTGTTGGCGCATTTATTTTTGGCAATCATAATTTCAACCGAAGTTTTACCACGTCATCATTCTGATGAAATGGAATTGGGATTTTGTTTTTCCTTAGTTTCTTTGAAATCTAAGGTGAGGGCAGACCTCTACAGAAAATAATACATTATTCTATGCCTTTTAGCCGACCATTTCACCATAGTTCCCGTCGTTACTTTGCCAACTAGCATTGCTGATGTTTTGGATAGTCAAGTTTCTGTGGTTAGACTCTGTTGTGAGATTGTTATTGAGGACAGCTGCAAGAAAAAATTTGATGTGGGATCGGTATGAGCCAGTTAGTTTAAAACCATCTACAAGAGAGAAAATCGAATACAACGTAGGTAGAAAACTAAATGGAGGAATGAAGTAACAAGAAAATGAGCGGACTTGAGTTATCGACCCTTTCAGCGAAACAAAACATTTTCTTGGCCACCACAGGAAATTAAACTTATGTCGCCGCAAGAACTACCGTTGTCTCACTACGCCTATACATACACACACACACACACATATATATATATATATATATATATATATATATATATATATATATATATATATACATACGGGTAAACGATATCCGCACCCAGCCTAAGCTCTACAAAATGATCATTGGTTTGAGATAACCAGTTTTTTTTTCCTAGATCTCAGTTCTCCCTGATCCTATTCGAAAATGACATGCTACACTGTCATTCACTTATCTTACATTTAAGGCGAAATTTAAATCGATTTTCATGTTTTCTCTGCAAAAAGCTTAGAATCTAGATTAAATGAGGATAGAAATGGACTTCATGTGTTATAACTCTAACACCAGATCACTTTAGTCCTCTGCCCTCACAATCGCTTCCATGGAGTGAGGTTTAGCGAACAAAGAGAACACAGCAATCAATTCAGATTATAACATCAAACTTGATGGCAAATCGTCGCCGTTCATAAACAATAGTTTACTTACGATGACGTCGCAAAAAAAAAAATTGAAAAAAAAAAATGAAAAAAGAAAGAAAGTGGAATAACCTGCCTCGATAAAACCCGTGTTTGAATTTTGTTGCATGCAATACATATGAAAAAAACAAAACAAAAACAAAACCAAAAAAAAAAAAAAATAAAACAAAAAACAACAACAACAAAAAAAAGATAAATGTTTCCTAGTGTACAGAATTTTAGCCTTCACCTTAACAGCCTGACAATCGATGCAATGTTCGATTTAAGTGTATGATATTGATTTTATTGATTAAACAAACAAACAAAAATCTGCTATCAAGTTTTGAAGTAAGCACTATAAAGGGTCAGATCCTATTTTTTTCTTTTGAAATGCTAACAATTGTCTCTCTCTCTCTCTCTCTCTCTCTCTCTCTCTCTCTCTCTCTCTCTCTCTCTCTCTCTCTCTCTCTCTCTCTCTCTCACTCTCTCTCTTTCTCCCTGTCTCTGTCTGTCTGTCTCTCATTCTCTCTTTCTTTCTACATATATATTTATCTATTTATCTACCCCACTCTCTTTCTCACACGAGCATTCTTTTCCTCTCACTGGTTGTTTCTTTTTTTATTTCAGTAATTTTATATTGAAGGTGGTATAGAAACTTTGGCTAGGTACATGGCAACTATATTATTTTGTTTTTTTAACATATTAAGAATTACCATGCTTTTTTAGCTATTACGTTCTTGAAGCAGAATGCAGACATAAACTAGTCGCTGTTTCGTATTATATGGACCATTTTTATGATTTTAGTTACAGATATTAAACTAACAGCATGACCTATAATCCATTCTTGCTCTCTAGGTCACGGGCACAGTGGAGAAAAACTGGGGAAGTGACCATGTGAGCCGCGTTGACCTGACAGTGACCAACCCACTAGATCTCAATCTGGAGAGAGATGCCCCGGTAAGATGCACTGCAAAGAATATAAATCTGACACAGAAATTACCGAACTTCTTCACAGACATAATAGCATGTCATCGGTTTCTATATTTTTTTATTACTTTCAATAGGACTTTTAGCATGCTGAAGAACGTTTTGTTTAAACTGCATAAATGATATAATAACAGTGAATATCAGATCTAGTTGTTGAAAGTATATTCAGAACATTGAAAATCAAATGTAGTTGTAGTATTCAGAACAATGAAGGTCATTTCTAGTTGTTCATAGTATGCTCAAAAGATAATTCCAAGTTTTTCAAGAAATTCATAATATCATTGTTAATAATAGATGTGTACAAATAAGTCGACATTAAAACCTCATGTTTAGTAAAACTCTTTACCGTAGCTGCTTTATTTTGACCAATTCAAAATACCCGCATGAATCTAATTCACTATCTTCGATGCTGTTATATTTTCTAGCAAGTTAACAGCCAATTATTGACAGTTTAAAATTATCGAAATTGATTTATACGAGGAAATGGGTTATAATAAGGTTTTTGAACCAAAGAGGCATCCAGAATACGATCTAATGTATTGGTTTTTGTTATGCTCTAGACTCGCCAATGATGTCAGGCAAAAAGAAAATCAATTGTAGAACCACAATTCTATGCCACCTCCTGGAGAGCAACACAGTGTGGGAGCAGTGACCTTTCTCAAAGGCTCTTACCCAAACACACTGTTTTTTTTAAATGGCATTGAATTGATTTTTTTCAAATCAACAAAACAACCTTTGTCAAATACAGTAAAATGCGGTGAATAGTAAAAAAATAATAAGCTAGTAACAAACGTAGTGTATTTTTAGCGAAAATCCACAGCGTCTGTCAAAATTTACATTATGAAAAACAAGCTTGAAGTTTAAATGTTGTCATAGAAATGAGAAGAAAAAAATCTTTTTTGTCAGTTGATTAAGAATATGGAAAGTTTATTCTCAAGACTGAGACAATAATCTAGAAATCGATCGAGTGCGTCATCAGCGAAGGAGATGTACCTACAGTGTCTCAATAACAAAAGAAATTCTTTAAAAATATAGAACACGCCAACATAATGTCAACCCTTCACATTTTGCATTTGTATTCTGAGTTTATTTCTAACCCAGGTTTCTCAAACGGACAGCGCCGAGGCTATATTGTGCTGCCTGTGCTGTAGGACTGGGCCGATCACCTGCGTGTTTTCTCTTGACCATGCTGGATATGTGCCTGGAGAGTTCATCAAGATCTTGGGCGAGATCGTCAACACAAGCACTCGCAAAATTGGCTCTACCTCTGCTAGGTTGTTAATGGTATGGGCCAAAAATAATGATAGTCAAAACTTGTTGTATAGATATCTTGAATTTCACAGAACAATAAAAGTAGCAACAAAAAGCAGAAACAAAGAGTGACAATATCAGATGTAACAGACACAACATTATCAAACACAATTTTCTTGCAAGATTTGGTCCCATGCATAAAGCATATTTAGTGAGCAAAACTTGCAATGAAAGTCTCAAAGATAATATTTTATAACGTGGTCAACATTGTGTTGTTGTTTGTTTTAGCCTAGTTGACCTAAACATTTTCGATTCATGCAACAGACTGATAGTATTTTTGTTTTTGTTAATTAACTGCTCTTAGAACTTGGCCATCAGTTGGTTGCAGCCTGACATCTGCATTAACACAAGCCAGGTCCTTTATGAAACCCCCTGGCTTGACATACTGGTGGTGGATTGAATCTACCTAATTAGCCAAATCTTGTCGGAAAGCCGCTATCTCAGTAAACGTTTCTTTTGCAACTAAGATTAAACAAAGAGGCAACTGGAGTGAATGATTCTTTAAAAAATGATAATAATAAATTATACTATAGCAAGCAATCAATCTTTCAGGTCAAAATCACATACTTCAATTTTTTTTTTTAATCCGTTCCAGCACTGTGAATACACAGCAGAATCAAAGACCAAATCTCACACGGAGTGTATATCAGAGGTCAAGCGAGGCTCCATCAAGCCTGGGGGGCGGGACAGGTGGGAGGGGGATTCCTTGCTAGTGCCTGACACGCCCACTTCCTACCTGCGTGGCTGCTCCATCATCAATGTGTCCTACTGGGTGGAGGTGAGTAACCAAAGCATGCCGGTGGGGAATAATCTGAGGTATTGCCAGAAAAGCTTGTCATTTTTCGTCCGCTCGATTTCCGATTAACTTTGAAAAAGTTTATAAAAGATTCTCTTAGAGTATACAACCCTTAAAGATATTTAAACAGGATGTAGGAATATCTTGGCACTTCTTTGTATAATGCAGGTTTTCTCTCACAGTCCTTGTTAATGGCGACTATCAATTTGCTTGTTTGTCCCCTCTCTAAATTAAATGTCTCACTGGTAGTGCCATGTCGAGGCTGAACTGAAAGTGTGAAATATGGTTAAGCTGTAGCACATGAGAAAAATATTCGCTTGCATATCGATTTTATTGATATTATTTTCAAGGCTTTTATTTATTCGTTAGTATTCATCTTGAGTTTTCCGAAATAGTTTCAAGAACAAAGTATATCTAGAAAATAAAACATTACATCGGCAGATTAGCTCAATCATAGGTAAAGTAACTACCAACACCATTGCATACAT
The DNA here is from genome assembly GCA_033675545.1 of Elysia crispata. NCBI lineage: Eukaryota > Metazoa > Mollusca > Gastropoda > Plakobranchidae > Elysia > Elysia crispata. The sequence goes on along the minus strand of JAWDGP010000556.1, from coordinate 64,416 downwards.
TAAGTGAGAGCTTTAACATTTCATATCGGAGAAAATTTATTTTTTCCTCCTAAGCTCGTTGTCCATCCATCTGGCCCGGCCTTTAACCTGAAGGTGCCTCTCAAGGTGATCATAGGCACGATCCCGCTACGGAAACCAGGCGAACCGGCCCCAGGCCCCTCTGGGTTGTGTCCATTAAAGCCGCATCTCGCAGGTCTGTCCACACTTCCGCGAAAGTCGCTGCCTGCAACAGCTTTCTGCAAAGAGCATTTGCCCAATGTTCGTAAGTATCAAGTGCTTTTTGATTTGCTTTTCGTAGGACCTTCTCGATATAGGTTGAAAAACAATTAGGAAAATCGTACAAATAATGTCTCAAATTTAAAATGAACATGGTTTTTTAATTCGTTTTAAGAGGATGTTGAGAAATAGTAAGATTCTTTTGAATACTCAGCAGATAATAACTGACAAGCCCATCACACTCTAGTTTATCTACGCATGTATTTTTTTTTTTTGTAGGAAATATTGATATGGTGACTTTTAGAAGGAAATGGAGATTTAGAAAGAGAAAACAGAATTACAAATCAATGGAATGTTCCCTGAAAAGATTTACATGGAGATTTGTCTAATCTTATTGTCATGCATAGAAGGGACGGCTCTGTACTCTAAATGTACACAGTGTGAATAATAAAATAGAAAAAAAGTAATTAGTAGGTGTTCAGTGCTATATTGTTACTTATTATACTTACCTCTATCACATTAAAAATATCGATTTGGCAGGTTTGTTACGTTCTTTATAAACTCTCCACGCTAATTGTACATTCTGTGTCATTTATTAATCATCAAAATAATCTACTTGTGCTCTCATAGATCTATTCTAGATCATTTACTAACTAATGATTACTAATGGCTATGTAGCATGGTGAGATAGTTCTGTTTCTTCCACCAACCCCAAACCACCCAGCTGAGAATCCGGAGGAGGCAACCAAAACTTCCCCTACCCCAGAAAACCACAATGACGTCAGTGACAGTGGACCTGGCACTATGCAAGACTCTATCTTAACCAGTAGCAGCAGCAACAACATAAAAACTGAGGTGGGCACATTTAGCGGTGTCCATCCCAAACAACCACCACATTATCACCATGCTGACCAGATAATGGGTCGCTACGGCAGGAGCAAACGGAGGGTTTCCAGCCATCAGTGAGATACATGTTATACAGACAAAAGAACATGGCGTGAAAATCATCAAAGACATTGATTTAACCAGCTTCAGGCAACTAACAACTGAAGAGAACAGTGTATGACAAGCAGTCAGTTTCGAGAGCCCTGATAATTATTGGAAGCTATAAATTTAGCATCGTCCGATTTAACTAAGGAACTCATTTAAACATAACAAATGCGTCCAGTTTGGGCCAATGATTATTAGAACTGGTTTGAAGCTGCAGCTTATCGAAGCTTTCGATACAATCTGAGTATATGCATGGCTCTATATATATTATGGGAACGGAACAACCCTAAACTGTTTACATGTTATCAAAATCAGAGCATTCCTATCAGTCTGACCCAAGCGCCATCGTGTGCATCGACTGGAAACAGTGATGAAGGAATATTAAAGTTTTTAATAAGATCTGACTCAGACTGCATATATCTATCTCGCTTTTGCGTTTCTTTCGTAACTCATTCTTAATTCTCAAAATGAAAATGATAAACAAGCACAGAGAATTTCAGAAATTCAAGGCAGTGGGACTGCAAACACGATTAAAAAATAAAAAAATAAGATTCATTTAGGTCTCATGTTGGTCTCTATTTAAGTCAGATAAATACAGTGAAATCCCATATTTCGGTACATAAAATGTAGTATGATATATGATTCAGATCATAGATTTAAACATTCTATCAGGTTTCTTATAGTATCTTCTAAACTGTTTCGATTTCATGTGTACTAGACTCTATTTTTACTTTCGTTTACATCTATTTTTTTCCCTCCATAAATAAGTCATAATAGGTCTTCAACAAGTTGAATAAATTTAGAACATGTTGTATTAAATGGTTTGTCATCGATTGCTACATTCTCCAAACGATATCATTACTATGATCATGGACCTCCTTGCTATATTTTTGTATATGCATGTTTTCATTATTGCACTTTTTGTATTATACATAGAGTTAGATGAAATAATTCAAACAGCATTTCGCCATCATGTTTTTTTTGTTTTTTTGTTAAGGTGAAACACCTGATTAAATATTAGTAAAGATTACTTCGAAATGAGTCCTTGGTTTTTAAGTTGCGAATCTTGTTGCCGCTGTTGCTTTTGCTTATATTGAATAAAGAAATATCACTGAAGTAATTCGGCTGCGGACTGCCCAAGTGGACAGCTCCGCTGAATTACCGTAACACGCTTGACTATTGGAAAGAAAATCTGAGGTTAAAAAAAAAAGGTTTTTAACACGCGCTTCAAGCCTTGACAATTCGTTTTATTTCGTGGATACCTCCAGCTCTGTAATAGTGCTATGAATATTCATAGATTTTCTTAGATCTATACTAGTTAAGAATTGTTCAATGTTCGATGCTGGTGTAAGATTGCTAGCCTAACAGGCTAAGCTGGAAATGCCACATACCAAGATCAAGCGATTAACTTCCTCAGCTTGATGTTCCAAATCAAGCAGTTCGTTACGGCATTTAAATCCTCTGTTTGGAATCAAATAAAGTTCATTATATGCCGGAGAGAGTAAGCACGGTGCATAAGTAATATAATTGTGCTAATTACTATTGTAGAAACATAAGCTGGTTTATGGGGTTTATCCAAAAAAAAAAATACTTCTTATGGATTTTTCATAAGCACCAATTTCATAGAATTTAATGATGCTGCAGTAGCCCTAAATTTACCCAGTCCCATTCCAGATTTGGAGGGCAGCCAAATACACAAATCTTTTTTAAAATTTCAAACGTGAATCCATACTATTAAAAGATGAGCAAAAAACAAAAGGTGATTCATGCGCACAGAATGATGCAGATAATGCGTTCAGATTAGAAAAATTTTGATTGACCTTCATTTCTACTTTCAAAATTCCTCATTCATTTTCAACTTAAAAAACAAAGAAGGTTTTAAGGATGATAATTTTGCACTGCAAGTGGCCCACCCCAGCTTCATCTAATTACTTCATACCTTAGACAGTATTGGCTCTGGTATGCCTCAAAATATAGAGGTTATATTATCTAAACACAAGCTAAACCTCAACAGAAAAAAGGCATTAGCCTAGAGATTAAATGTGCAGTGTGAATCAAACAGTCCATTCAGTAGATTACAAAATTGTGAGAGCCCTATACCTCAAATGCCTTTTTACATCATTAACTACATCCAGTAATCATGATGAATTATATAGTTTGCTTTTTTTAAAAAAAAGCTTGCACAATTACTTAATGTGAGAGACAAATAGCATTTCACATTTAACTTCTTTCCTGCAGTGTTTATTTCTTTGTAAGAGATTGTCCAGTGACGTTGTTTGGCTGACCAAAGATGTTCTAATTGAATGAATGTTATGAATTGTAATTTTTCTATACTTTTCTAGTTAATTGTATAGTTTGTTTATTCCAATGAATTTATTTGTCATTTGTCCTCATCTGTTGAGATTGTATTAATAAAGAATTTCATGTTCAAGCTATTCAGATGAACTAGGTGTAGCCTGGCAGCATTTCTAATATTATCTTTTCTATATTTGCATTTAACAAGTTTCTAAATTGTTTGACATAACAGTTACAATTAGAGAAGAGAGTCTGTTACATAGATTACATGTTCTAAGACCAGTATACAAACAGTATTGAAGATTAAAAAGATCTAATAATAATCTTAAATCAATATAACCTGGGATATTTTTTAAACGATTATGTATGCATGTTGTACAAGAAAAGCCTGGTACTCTAGATTCAAAAACATCAACTTATTTTTACCTTCATAAAGGGAATTGAAGGAAGCCAGTCTCAATAAAATGCAAAGCATCACATTCTCTCTCTGATTCACCAGCAGCTGAGGATAAAAAGAGAATATGACTGTTAAGACCAGTATAAAGTTCTATTCTGAAGATTTTTTACATTCTAGTAAAAGATATTAAAAAATTTTTCCAATTTTTTTAAGCAAATTGTTCATTATCTTATAAATAAATTTTTTGCATTTCCTTTACTACTGTTTCAAATAAAAGTTAAGGTCCCCAATACATTATTGATATTTTAATGCTAAGAACGGTATTATTATATCAATAAATGTAATCACATAATTCACAACAGTCACTTACAAAGTTAAAGCAATAACGGACCATGTTCCTAAATTCTGACCAATGAAATCACTACTTCTTTCTTGTATAGAACAGCATGTACTTTCTAAGAAGGCCTATTTTATTCTCCGTCTAGCCTATATAGATTCATGTCCCCTAACACATGAGATCTCAGCAAAGAGTAATTAGGCAGAACAGTCTAACTCTAACACATGAGATCTCAGCAAAGAGTAATTAAGCAGAACAGTCTAACTCTAAGTCACAAGTCTGTTCAGCGAAACATCAAATTTCCTGTAGATAGGGATTGTATTTTCCTCAAAATTCCACCCCGTGTTAAATTTCGGACCACAGTCCAACTTTGATTACAGAATCCTACTTTCTGACTTTGCCGGATACCATGATATTAAACTCACCTTTTGCCAGTGGTGCTGAATTCCTGGTTTTCAAGCTATAGTCGTTTGTGCTCCAGGTTATATACTCTGTTCAGTTTGCACTAATGAAAACAGATAAAGCCTATCCATTAGAGTTTGCAAGTAGAGTAAATCAAATAATTTCACCACTCATGATAGGTCAGTAAGATATGACCCAAGGTAATTTTGCTGCTAAATTACACCAAACTGCAAGTACTTGACACTTAACCCATGTTGACCCTTGGCAGGTGTCCCCTAAGGAGTTTAATTGTAACTCCTAAAGCTGCCATTGCTGCCCAACTAAAATGTACAAAATATCCTGGTTAAGATTACTGTGCACAAAAGATCTGTAAAAAAGATTCTAAAAAGAACAACATTCAGGATGAAATATCAAATGCACAATAGAATCATTGGCTGATCGAAATGAAGAGATCAAAGTGACTCCAACTAGAGCTGGAATGAAAGGATGAGAAGACAAACACACAAAAAAAAATCTTAAACTGTATACACCGTTTGGTTAAGGTATATAGAGACACAGTAACATTAATGATGAGTCCAAAGTATTTAAAGAAACAAGGAGTTGTTATGAAAAAAGTTAAATCACTAGAGCAAAGAGCAAACATGTTTTAAAGGATATTTCAACTCACCTTTTTTAAATACAGGCGAAGACAGGAAGATGAATTGGACCTCATGGAAAATGAAATAATGGAGGCATTGAAGACCATGGAGAATGGGTCCACACCAGGTCTCTACAGCTTGCATGTGGAACGTACAAGTTTTTCTGGTCTGACACATAGGATTCTTTTTTTATTGACAACCACAAGAAGGGAAATTTTATTCTTCTTAAAGGCAAGAAACAATAGGCCTTTTTCATAAGCGTTTTTCCAAAAGAAATTTTAACTAGCACCTTATTGGTCTCACAAATGCCACTATAAATCAATACAAAAAGCCCTTAGACTATGAATAAAAACTATTTTAATGAACATGAAGCATAATATTCCAACATAGTCTGACAAAATTTTATGACTTATGGATTATGGAAATGACATTAACTGAAGTATTATACTCAGCTTAATAATTTTCTTCAAATTTTGATACTTTGTCAGCCTGCCTCACATAATTGAACACTTGAAAACTTACATTGGGTAAAAATCTCAAGATTTGGGTTCAAATACTGCTGATTGGTCGCCAAGCTTATCTTATGTCAAAATGCTGGAAAATATTCAAAAATTTTGTTCCCGAGAAAGGAGCTCATCAAAGAGACTGTCTACTCAATGCTTTACACACACACACACATATATATATATTTAGAGAGAGAGAGAGAGAGAGAGAGAGAGAGAGAGAGAGAGAGAGAGAGAGAGAGAGAGAGAGAGAGAGAGAGAGAGAGAACATGTAAAAGGTTTAATCGTAGATTAAAAAAAAACAACAAAAAAAACATTTGTTCCGTTATATTTATTCTAATTTTAGAAAGATTTTCTCAAAGTGTTTTATTTCACTTTTAAATAAATCTGTAAAGTGTGTTCTATTTAGATGATTACCAAAATCTATGTCAGGTCTTAATGAGATGAAATTAACTCTTGAATCAAATACTTTTGTGTAATTTTTTTTAGGAAACAGTGTGTATTAGAATTTTTTTTTTTAATAATTTGCATTTCTCTGAATAAACTCTGTATAACACTCTTTGTATCTATCTTTGTTTTTTTAATTTTTTTTTTATAATGTTCATGTTTTGAATACCTCCTACTATTTACAATCAGAGTTTACGTAAATGCTTATGGTATTCATTAAGTGATTTAAATTCATTGTACAGAGCTTACCATCCGTCATTTTTATAATAGTGATTGATATTACTTTTAACCACTCTACAGAATAAATATTCTACCACAACCCGGGAAAAAATGTCTTTCTCTTTACTTTACATGTTAAAAATTGTCTCTACAAAGCTGGGGTAATTCTTTTAGATTAGTGTAGGGAAGGAAATCCTCTTTGATATCTCTCTCTCTCTCTCTCTCTCTCTCTCTCTCTCTCTCTCTCTCTCTCTCTCTCTCTCTCTCTCTCTCTCTCTCTCTCCCTCTCTTTCTCTCTCTCTCTCTCTCTCTCTCTCTCTCTCTCTCTCTCTCTCTCTCTCTCTCTCTCTCTCTCTTTCTCTCTCTGCTAATGTACCGTCCATCTGTTCACCATCTCATCCTCTCTTTTCTATTTGTTAGTAAAATTTAATGCTCTCAGCATTAGCTATGAGTCTCTTATATAATAAAATATGCCGTGCTCTGCTTGTCTTTTTTTTTTTTTTAAGTGCAATTGTTATAGTCTCAGCCGTCGATATGTCAGGTAATACAGCAATGATTGCCGTTTTCCGCCCTATTTCTTAAGTGTCTTATTTCAGTTTAAAATTGGGTAGTTACAGTTTGGTTTTTAATGTTACATTTATTGCCCTTTCTTCTTCTATTTTGAGTCATTTATGGGTGGAGTTCATCGTTTTACCTTAATTTCGGATCAGTTTTTTTTTTCGGTTACTTTCCTTTAAAATTGTTTATTTAGTTCTCTGTTCCTTAGATCTCAGATTCTATGTTCTCTATTAATAAAAACGGTCAGTGCATCCTGCTTGATCTTGTCATCCTTGAATCTACCGCCCTATTCCTTTAAATTCCCCGGCGGATACATTGAAATTTGGCTATTTATAGAGATACAAACACTATAATAAAGATGGAAAAAATAGAATTAATCATCGGCCATATTGAAATTACGCTATTTATAGAGTTCGTAAAAATAGAATTAAGCGGCGGCATATTGAAATTAGACTATTTATAAAGATGGAAAAAAAAGAATAAACCGGCGGCATTATTGAAATTCTGCTATTTATAGAGATGGTAAAAATGGAATAAACCGGCGGCCCTATTGAAATTATGCTAATTATAGAGATTACCAAAATAGAATTAACCGGCGGCCATCTTGGAATTATGCTTAATATAGAAATAGCCAAATTGGAATTAACCGGCGGCCATATTGAAATTATGCTAATTATAGAGATGGAAAAACACATATTCCCGGCGGCCATATTGGAATTATGCTAATTATAGACATTGCCACATTAGAATTAATCATCGACCATATTGAAATTATGCTAATTATACAGATTGAAAAAAAAATAATCGGCGGCCATATTGAAGTAATACTATTTATCGAGATGGAAAAAGTAGAATTAATCATCGCCCATGTTGAAATTATGCTAATTATAGAGATGGTAAAAAAAGAATTAAGCGGCGGCCATATTGAAATTATCCTATTTAAAAAGATGGAAAAAATAGAATTAACCGGCGGCCATATTGAAATAATGCTATTTATAGAGATGGAGGAAATAGAATTAACCGGCGGCCATATTGAAATAATGCTATTTATAGAGGTGGAGGAAATAGAATTAACCGGCGGCCATATTGGAATATTGCTAATTATAAAGATTACCAAAATAGAATTAACCGGCGGCCATCTTGGAATTATGCTTATTATAGAAATAGCCAAATTGGAATTAACCGGCGGCCATATTGGAATTATGCTAATTATAGAGATGGAAAAACAAGAATTCCCGGCGGCCATATTGGAATTATGCTAATTATAGACATTGCCAAACTAGAATTAATCATCGACAATATTGAAATTATGCTAATTATAGAGATTACGAAAAGAGAATTAACCGGCGGCCATATTGGAATGATGCTAATTATAGAGATTACCTAATTGGAATTAATCAGTGGCCATATTGGAATTATGCTAATTATAGAAATTGCTAAAATAGAATTAACCGGCGGTCGTTTTGGATTTTGCTATATATAGAGATTGCCAAAATAGAATGACCGGCGGCCATATTGAAATTATGCTAATTATAGAGATTACCAAATTGGTATTATTCGGCGGACATATTGGAATTATGCTATTTACAGAGAATAACATAAAAGAACTAACGGGCGACCATATTAGATTATGCTAATTATAGAGATTGTTAAAATAGAACTATCAGCGGCCATATTGGAATTATGCTAATTATAGATATTACGAAAAAAAAATTAACCGGCGGCCATATTGAAATTATGCTAATTATAGAGATTACGAAGATAGAATTAACCAGCGGCCATATTGGAATTACACAACATATAGAGGTTGCCAAAAAAGAATTAACCGGCGGCCATATTGGAATTATGCTAATTATAGAGAATACCAAACTGGAATTAAAAGGAGGCCATATTGGAATTAAGCTATTTACAGAGCATACCAAAAAAGAATTAACCGGCGGCCATATTGGAATTATGCAAATTATAGAGATTGCCAAACTACAATAAATCGGCAGCCATATTGAAAATATACTATATATAGAGATGAAAATTATAGAATTCCCCTGCGGCCATATTGGAATTATGCTATTTGTAGAGATTGCGTAAATAAAATTATCCGGCGGCCATATTGGAATTATGTTAATTATAGAGATTACCAAAAATGAAACATCCGGCAGCCATATTGAAATTTTGCTTATTATAGAGATTATGTTCTAATTATGCTAATTATAGAAACTGCCAAAATAGAATTACCCGCAGCCATATTGGAAATATGGTAATTATAGACATTACCAAAATAGCATTAAGCGGCGGCCGTATTGGAATTATGCTAATGATAGAGATAACCAAAATAGAATTAACCGGCGGCCATATTGGAATTATGCTAATTATTGAGATTACGAAAATAGAATTAACTGGCGGCCATATTGGAATATTGCTATTTATAGAGATTGCCAAAATAGAATTAACCGGCGGCCATATTGGATTCATGCAAATTATAGAGATTACCAAAATAGAATTAACCGGCGGCCATATTGGGATTATGCTAATTATTGAGATTACGAAAATGGAATTAACCGGGGCCCATATTGGAATTATGCTAATAATAGAGAATAACAAAAAAGAATTAACCGGCGGCCATATTAGAAGTATGCTAAATATATAGATTCCCAAAATAGAATTTGCGGCGGCCATATTGGAATTATGCTAATTGTAGAGATTAAGAAAAAAGAATTAACCGGCGGCCATACTAAAATTATGCTAATTAGAAAGATTGCCAAAATAGTATTAACCGGCAGCCATATTGGAATTATGCTATTTATAGAGAATAAAAAAAAGAATAAGCCGGCGGTCATATTAGAATTATGCTATTTACAGAGAATAACAAAAGAGAATTAGCCGGCGGCCATATTAGAAACATGCTAATTATAGAGATTGCCAAAATAGAATTTGCGGCGGCCATATTGGAATTATGCTAATTGAAGAGATTACCAAAAAAGAATTAACCGGCGGCCATATTGGAATTATGCTAATTAGAAAGATTGCCAAAATAGTAATAACCGGCAGCCATATTGGAATTATGCTATTTATAGAGATTGCCAAATAGAATTAACCGGCGGCCATATTGGAATTATGCTATTCATAGAAGTTACCAAAACAGAATGAACCGGTGGCCATATTGGAATTATGCTATTTACAGAGAATAACAAAAAAGAACTAACGGGCGGCCATATTAGAATTATGCTAATTATAGAGATTGCCAAAATAGAATTTGCGGCGGCCATTTTGGAATTATGCTAATTGAGGAGATTACGAAAAAAGAATTAACCGGCGGCCATATTGGAATTATGCTAATTAGAAAGATTGCCAAAATAGAATTAACCGGCAGCCATATTGGAATTATGCTATTTATAGAGATTGCCAAATAGAATTAAACGGCGGCCATATTGGAATTATGCTATTTACAGAGAATAACAAAAAAGAATTAACTGGCGACCGTATTGAAATTATGATAATGATAGAGGTTGCCAAAATAGAATGAACCGGCGGCCATATTGGAATTATGCTAATTATAAAGATTACCAAAATAGAATTAACCGGCGGCCATATTGGAATTATGCTAATTATAGAGATTACCAAATTGGAATTAATCGGCGGCCATATTGGAATTATGCTATTTACAGAGAATAACAAAAAAGAATTAACTGGCGGCCGTATTGCAATTATGATAATGGTAGAGATTGCCAAAATAAAATTAACCGGCGGCCATATTGGAATTATGCTAATTATAAAGATTACCAAAATAGAATTAACCGGCGGCCATATTAGAATTATGCTAATTAGAAAGATTGCCAAAATAGAATTAACCAGCGGCCATATTGGACATATGTTAATTATAGAGATTACCAAAATAGAATTAACCGGCGGCCATATTGGTATTATGCTAATTATAGTTAATTAGTTATTGAAAACTAGAATTGTTGGCGGCAGTGACCAGGTACCTGCTTATTTCTCTTTCCTCACATTTGACAATAACTGTTATCTTTTTAGCCAGTCTCTATCTATATCTCGATCTTTTTCGAGTCATCAGTCCAATCGTAAAGATTTGCTCCAACTCTAGTTAAAAAGCTTATTGCCCACTCACTCAACCCTCCCCCCCAAAAAAAAAAAAAAAAAAAAAAAAAAGTGTCATTTTTGTTATATTAAAAGAACATGTAATTATAAAATTCAATATATGCAGCCGTAGAGTGTTACCAGCTATATCCTGCTTGGGTAAATCAAGATTAGCTATATCAGTGGAGGTAGAGTGCCCTACTAAAGGGAGTGGAAATAGAACAATATCTAGTATAAATAATGCTATGGACAGTTCTCATAGCCAAGAGGAATATTATGATTATTACTAAAAAAATCGAAAAAAAATATCATGAAAAGGATATATAAGGGCACTTTTTACTCCTGTCTCAAATTCGATTATATTTTGATAATATGGTATTATTTTGATGATTTATAGAGATCACATTCTTATAGCTCAATATTAAATTAGCTTTACTGAAGAGCAAAAAAAAAAAATTGCTACAGCAAGAAGTGTAAAAATTAAATGTATGTTTATAAAAAGTGTAAACCTTAGAATGCTTTAAGATTAAATCAAATTTATAATATTTGCTCAAATTAGAGGTAAAAAGCATGACTTATATAAGGCGGCAGATCAGAGCCAACTCTGAGAAAGAGGAATGAGGGTATCCTTCCCTCTGCTAGTCTGTTGAGAGATCCTTGGGCAAGACCAATTAAAAAAAACCATGAAATGATATCAGACAGCAACAATGTGAGTTGATGGGTAAATCAGCTCATTAAAAAAAAAAAAAATTAAGTTCGGTGTCTGACAAGGGTGTGTGCTTGCTCCAGACCTTTTCTCTCTTTACAGTGAAATGATTTGAGAAGCATAGAAGGATACCCAGGAATCAAAATAGGAGGGCACAAAGTAAGCAACATGAGATACGCTGATGACGCTGTATTAATTGCAGAAAATAAAGAAGACTTGCCACAATTTTTAGACATCACTGAAGAAGAAAGCAGAGGGAAAGGATATGGATTAAAGAGCAAAAATACAGAAGTAATGGTCGTCAATCGAAACAATGAGTGTGCACAGATCAATTCTTTAGTAGCCAAAATTAATTCAAGTTCAGGAATCAATGCAAATACTTGGGCACTTTAATGTTAAGAGAGAGTGTTTTATTGAACCCATCCTTATGTGTGGATGTTAGGCTTGGACAATTTAAAAAACAACTACAAAATTAACTGGAGGAAACAGAAATGTGGTTCCTAAGGAGAATGCTATGAATCTTGACTTCAAAGAAATCAAACTACACTGTGCTACGAGGAGTTGGCACATCATTGCTCATAAATACCACATGTAATTTACAAGCAGTCCTTTTTGGCCATGTGATGAGAAAAAGAAACTGAAACATCTTGGGACAACTGAATTGATTTTAAAGGAAAAGGCAGCAGGGGAAAGAAGCGAGAGAAGATATAGCATGGACTAAAAAGTGGCTAAATGTAAAATGAGCGACAGATGCACTAACAGCATCAAGGGATAGAGATGCGCAGAAGGTCATGATTGCCTAATCTAATGAGCTGGGCACCTAATTCATTGATATACCGAGAACTTTCCACGAATCATCTAAGGATTGCTGTGTTGTTACAAAAAAAAAAAAAAGGTATATCTAATAAACGTAGTTGTATACAATATAAACATATATTGTCTTTGTTGTTTGAACGTAGACGGATACCACATATGTTGGGCGCTGCTCTACATAAAATTATGTATAGACAACCACTGCCATAAATTCATCACAGATTGCAAATATAACATCACACTCTGGTTCTACAACATTTTCAAAGCTGGAAAGTTCAAAGGACTCAAATCACACATAGTGAAAAAAAACCCATAATACAAAGGAATGTATTCACAGACAACATCTTGCTTGAAAAGAAAGATATGAATAGTACAAGGTAAAAATGTAAGTCTCACTTGTACATGAGGTGTAAGCTGACTACCTTTGATTGGTCTACAAATGTAGCCCAAAATTTGTCTTGACCTGCAAAGACTTAAAGCAAGAACAAATGATTTTTTTCCCTCTCCTAATTTTTTGAGAAAATCAAAAAAAAAAAATTTTTTTGTGAAAGATGAAGTTTGTTTTAAGCAGAAAAGGTAAGAAAAGAGATGGTATGAAAGATTGGAAAACCTGTCTGTCCTACTGGAGAAAACGAAGAGAAACACACACAAAAAAAGATAATAATGCAATGATGTCACAAGGTTGCTTGAATCCTATATCTCTGCCAAGTCATGAACGGGGATTTCTGAAGTCTACCAGCCTTATTCCAATTGTAATTGTGATAACAATAATTTGACAATAAACTTACCAAAGAATTTTTTTTGACAATAAATTTACAAAAGAATTTTTTTTTTTACCACATCAAACATATATAACAGCTGATTTTGCGTCTTTGTTAAATTTAAGTGCCTTTCTTTAGAGCAGCAGCTGCTCTCCCTAAAGACTATGACAGAAGCCTGGTATAATGCTGTGTTTGAAAAGTACAAGTCAAGCAACATGTCTATACTAATTCATTTTTACCTTTACAACTGATCTTATTGCTATGGCATTAAGGCAATGATCACATGAATTTAAACTAGTTTAAAAATTCTTGAGAAAAGAAGATCAACGTACACATCGAGGGCAAAATCCCTTAACTAGGTTGCGGCGTCACGTTGATTCTAATCGCGTCATTCTTCAAAACTCAGTAGATGGTAAGGATTCCCTGTCAAAAGCACATTGTCTCAAGTTCTTTAATCTGTGGCTGATGATCTTCTCAAAATGAAGAAGAGGTTGAAGATCTCTGTCAGATTACCACTGAATATTGGAATTGAAATATATAAAAATTTATTATAATAATGATAATAAAAAATACATTATTATACGTATATAATATATCGTCTAGTTTTATACTTTCGCACAGGTACTCAATGACGAAAAAAATTTCGTACTCAGCGTAGAATTATATTTTCACCATTTCTTTTGCACGTACAACCTTCAACAAAAGTTTGTCTGTCCAAGGACAGAATTTGTGGAGCATCACACGAATGTTTAATGTATACAGAATTCCCTAAATTTACGAAAAATTCTCTTTCCTGTACAGTGGAACCCATGTTTAACACCTTGAATAGCGAAAACCATTCCTATAACGACAGAGCTAAAAAACACCGTTTTTTCCTATATTCAATTTATTTCTGCAATATTGACACCGCTTCTCCCAACCTGTAAAAACTGGAAAGAAAGCACCAAAACTTTTAATAGAAAAAAATCCTTTGCATTTTGTCCTGCCTGCATTGTTACGGTACAAATGAACAAGCAAAGCAGGCTTTCCTGTCTTTTCTCCACAGTCCCCATGTATATGAAGATATGTATTTATTTCCATAAGAGGCAGAATAGAAAAAAGCAAAGGAAAGTGTAATTATTACTACCTGTGTGAGGTCATGCACTTGATGGTTCAAATCCTACACTGTGATGGACAGGAAGGGCGGAGACTGGTCTTTCGGCCTCTGGATCTTCAACCGAATCTTGGCTTGACAACCTAGTTTGAGCGATCTGTGAAAGTGATGAAGAGAATGTAGTTACATATCTATAGATAGAGTTGAATGCTACAAAGTTCATTTAGTGTATAGTGTCAAGCCACATGGTAGGCAGTGGCCAACATCTAAAGAAAAATAACTATGGCTTATAAAATCTGAAACCTCAAAATAAATGATTGATTGGCAAATCTAGATCTAGAGTGAATTATAATCATTTGTCCTATGAACTGCAAAATGTTTCAGATCAGTACTCTGACAATGCCTTTCAATAAGGCTTTTGGTGCCCTCATGCCAAATTTTCCATTCTGTTATAGATCTAGAGTCTAGGGTAATTTTTTACTTCTACACCCACTCTACGCAGAGTGCTGTTTCTTGTCTTTCCGGTCGACCTTGACCTTGACCCTGATCGTACGTACTACTTTTTCGCAATTTTATGGAATGTTAAAAAAATGAATATTGTAAAAATTGTGGACACCCCCCCAACCATCCCCTTAAATAATTTTAAAAAATCCGGCGGGGGGGAAACCCCCCCGCACCCCCCCCCTAAGTATTTATTTATAAAAAAAAATGAGGGGGGTTATTCCCCCCCTAAACCCCCCCTGGTACGATCAAATCAAGGTGTAGATGACTCGGAAAGACAAGAAACAGCACATATTACGAAAAAAAAAATTACTATAACTACAGCTCTTACTTTACTCCGTCTCAGCTACTTCGAACACTTCTGAATCACTATCTTCCTCTACCTCACTGCGCTCTACCTCTCTGTGTTTTTTAGTAGATTTAGGAATAACACTAGACTTCCTACAGCGCCAAACACGCTGATCCTCACGGTAACTACACTGAGAAGAACAATGTTGACAAATCACTTCTGATGGTAAAACACTATGATCTCTTAAATATGTTAAAGCTCTAGCGTCGTTATTGTAAAATTCAGCAATAGCTTGAAAATAATCTAAAGAACACTTATCACAAGGAGCCATGAAGTAAGTCACAATCAATGAAGTAAGTCACAATCACGATCAATACACATTAGCTGTTGAGCCTCTGAGTAAAGACAATGAAATGACAGAATCAAGAGACGCGATCGATAAAAGACGCGCCCTTAATTGCGCATGGCAATTAACGGTTGCGCATGCGCAAAGAGTAACTAAAAAGAAAGTAATACGCATGCGCGAAAGACGGAAGTAATTAATATGCAAAAAGGCACCTACCTCGAGCAAATCAGTACGGCAAAGTAGGTTAATAAAGAAGAAATAATCCATATTAAAAAGTGAAATATTTCAAAAACTATTCATTTGCGGCGAAAAAAACCTTCAGATGCATCTTCAGCACATCAAAATCTATCAGAAAAACATCATTTTGAATGCCGATGCGTTTGGGGTGTACAGGTAAAAAAATACCGAGTCTAGATCTACTCCAAGAGGCAGGGAAGGATTTAAAAATCTAGACTCAGGATAACTCACCCCTTATCTCTAACCAACCACTAAAATCTAAAATTAGATCGTCTAGATCTGGATATAAGACCTATCTATATTTAACTCTATATCTCTGCACAATTGATGGGACTTACCTTTGACATGGGCGCTGACCCGTCGAGGAGCTGGTGTGTTTGGACGGGGAGTGCTTGCACACAAAGAGAATGCTTTCATGTTTTAGATGCTTCAGTATTAGTTCTTTCACTGACTCACTCGATCTTTTCACAAATAGACTGTGAGTTGCCACTGAAAATGATTTAAGGGCCGCCTCAAACTCTTCAAAAGTTTTGAACACACGTCCTTTCTCCATTTTGAACATTGGTGGAAACGAAGTAAAATCTGAGTCAAACTCGAATTTTGCGACGTCACATGGAATTCCGTGTCCGTTTAGACCAGTACTGCTATAGACACATTGTTTGTACATTTTGAACCACATGATGGACAAAAATAGCACAGCCGCCATGATTTCTTTAAACCACGTGATAGCTATAAAAAGATTTTGCGGGTGCCTATTAGTCGTTTTCTCTTTGTCAAGCTGTGTTGACACTTACAAGTAGTAGTTCGTACATTAACTTTTTCTTTTTTTTTTCCTTGAGGGGGGTGGGGATAGCTCTCTTTGCATTCCTGAAGCTGGAACTTGCTTACAGCAGGATTTTTCTCCTAGAACTAAAATTCCCGTTATAGTCATGTTTTATTTATTTTGAGCACATCACTAGAGTGGTCTCGCTTATTGAATCTGTATAGCTTATCACTGTATGCCTCTGGCCTTACACTTCGTTTCCTTCTGTTTTGTCTCCTCTTCTCTGATGTTGGCAGTTAATGTCTAGTGGTCAGTCAGCCCCAATTGCTGCAAAGAAAGAGACAATTGTGCGCGACGCTCTGAAAGTGGTGACAGTAGAGAAGTTTTACGGTAATGGAGGTGTCTGAGAGACGAGCAGACTTCTCGCTCGGATTGAGAGAACGTGGCATTACCTAAACTAGCTGTGATAAAGATATATAAAGACAGGGTTAGCTTTCTTTACGAAAAAAAAATAGGAGATGACGTAGAGAGTTGTCAACTTGATAATTATTAAACCCTAAAACAATTCTGACTGGTTTTAATAGAAAGGAGGGAGCACGGGCTAATTCTTCTTCACAACCCCCCCCCCCCCCCCTGAGAAGGCTACACAACAACTGGACGGGCCACAGCCCCCCGGTGCGCACGTCTAGGCCTCAACTCTAAGTGCGGCAACCTAACTTCTCCGCAGATACCCCTGTTTCCTGCATGCAACGACTGAAAGGTGTGATCAAGGTGGGTTAGTTAAAAATCAATGGTTTATTTGGCGGAAAGTCTAAACCCGTCCTGACCCACGGATCTGGAGGTTAGAAGAAAACTGGACGCTGCTATTTGACTTCCCTCTAACAGTGAACGGACAGAGGTGCTTTAGGCAGTACTATCCCGTTCATCGTGAATTAAACGCAGTGGAAACTGAAGCTACGGGGAAAATACGTGTAGCACGATGTACTAATAGACGTAGAAGAGTGGCATAAAGAAACGCGCACTCGAAGATAAAGACTTTCTTAGGACTACTTTTTTAAGGGAGAAGAGCACTTCAGTACAAAGTTTAAAATAATTCTTCCAGTCAAGGAACTCGACAAATCATTATGTTTTATAAAGTCATTTCAAGATGGAGACCATAATGATTGATATGGAGCATTTGAAAAAAAAAACTATGGAAATCAAAATAACTTTCTTAAATTATTTTTAGATCAAGGTGCCTTGCCCTGCCAGAGTGAAAAAGTATTCAACAAACCTTAGATTTAGACAGAAGCTATTTTCATTGAGCTGAAAATAAGAAAGGAATTGTTGTAGAGATTTATTGCTTTTATCATCATACCTCGTCATTATCACCAATGTAACTAGATGTATTCAAGCTAGAACATTAATTTGAGATGCCTGTATGATTGTGTGCTTTGCCTATGACGTACGTATTCTTTTACTACATTTCTAGGGCATATTTATATTCTTTGTGTGATAATCAAGACTGTAGGTATGTTATGTAAGCACACATCGATAATTATAAAGTACACTGTATTTTTGGTGCACTATATTGGTGTGTGCTCAAGGAAAATTCTGGACGAGCGATTTTTTTGTGTGAACGCAGGGTTACCAGAATTTTCCTTAAGCAACTTAAGAGAATTTATTTTTTTGAGGGGGGGGGGGGGGGGGGAGCATAGCCACACTATTCGCTATTCGATTCAGACTGCCTTTACCTCTAAACTAAACAGGCAAATTATATTCAGCGGAAGATGATGCCATTGTGTTCACTGTGAACAACATTTGGAAGCGAAAATTTCATGATTGTTTATGAATTTCCCATGATGATTCAAATAATTAACTTAGGTTCTTAATTTGTCGACATTTTGAGAAAGAATTATTTTTTTAACCTGAAACAAACAAACAAACAAACAAAACCACAGAAGATTGCGGATCAAGTGAATAAAACAGGGCTAACATAACATTAGAGGCGCTGGAGTAGAAGAATGAGATAAACTTATTTTTGAAAAGTATTATTTGAGCAGCGGAATCAACTTATCTTTTCAATCATTTTCATAAAGCAATCTTGTTTTACCAGCCGAACAGATATAAGGTGCACTGTGGAAAGAGGGAAAATATGCAAACACATACTATATAAACAAAAATGAGGGCATGCTCCTTTACATAGGTTCATAGACCATAATGCCTTAATCTGGATAATTTGTAATTATACACTTGTGAACTTGTTAAAAGGGATAATACAAGTGTAAAAATTATCACAGTGCTTCTTAGGTGATCTGCACGAAGTAAATTAAATGCAAAACATAATTTTTCTTGCGACTATTATTTTAATGTCCATGCAACTTGGACTATCAAAGTACTATACAGACTCTTTATAGTACTCTCTTCTTGGAATAAAAAGATATCAGAGAGATTTCAGAAGAAGGAGCCGTAACCTGCTTGCTCACAACGTTACCATTTTGGTGCTGCTGCAGAACGAAAGTTTAATGCGGGCATCTGAATGTTTTGTAGTGAAACCACAGCTAGGGTCAAGTTATTATAAGGTTGTATCAAAAGACTTTATAAGCAGCTTGCTACGGGCGCTTTTTGTATTGACCGACAATTCTCAATTGTATGTTGTTGCCCTATAATCCGCACCAAATTGGTAACTCTTACTGGCATGGATCCCGAAATAACAAAATGGAAAGGCTCGGGCTTCATGTTTATCTATAGCTGCATCGGTTTGAAGGCGCAATGAAAGAAGCCAGCTTACTCTATTCATCTTTGTTTTCGTGAGCTTTACTCAGAGTTGAAGATGCTCTCTTGTATCTGAGAGATTAAAAGAACTTTCTCAGGTAGGGTTGCCCTCAGTGAACTGGTTCCACGGTTAGGTCAAACTAAGCATTGACCAAACCAAATCCCCCTTGCCTTGTCACGATGCCCACATCCGGAGACCTTAAAAGCTAAGAAACTTAGCTCAAAAGATATACGCCTGCAAGCAGAAATCGGCTCTAATATATAATGCAACTTGTTGTAAACCATGTTATAGAAAAGAAAACAGTATATTCATAGACACCACAACGTGTTTAAGAATATGTGAAGGTAAATAGAGTATAATTCTGTTTATCAAATAAGCAGATAAACAAAATATCTCGGCTAAGATCGCCTTCACGTACCAAATTACACTTTGCTTTTAGCATTGATCGGAAGTTTACATGTTAAAATACATATACTCGAAATCTAATGCAAGTATCATATCCAGAAGTCAGGTAGCATAAAAATATCCTCAGCAAGGCAATTTGGTCTTACATCTTAATCTAGTTTATGAAATATATTTTTAGAATAAGCCATTATACTCGATGCAGAAGCGCTAACCCCATAAAAATGTCAACATATTTACATGTTTATAACGTAAGACCAGAGACAACTTAAGACTAGGATCGAAAAAAACAAAACAAAAACAAAAACAAAAAAAACCCAAGGCAGGAACCATATGATCTGAAGAAACTACAATCAAACCTCTCTTGGAAAAACTGCTAAAACGAGACTTTTCTTATCCATTCTATCAACGAAAAAGAAAATAACTATTACAATGCAAAGAATAGGCTCTTAGATTAAAAAGGAAAATAATTTAAAGCGCCAAGCAAGAGTCCCTTTGGTTAGGCTTAACTGGCAAGATAAAAGAAATATAATTCAAAATGATTATTATGTTTAAGAAAACAAATGAAATTTTCAACTAGAATGCACCATGCTATTTTAAATTCATGATAATTGACTTTTCATATGGTGTAGAGCATGAAGAAAAAGCAGTAAATATTCTGATTAAAAAAAAATATAAAAGAAACTGACTGAACAGATAAAAATCATGAAGAGGATAAGCTACAAGAGATGTTGACGATCGTGATGATGATGCTGATTATGATGATACTAATGGTGATAATGATAATAATGATAATATTGATGATGATGATGATGATGATGATGATGATGATGATGATGGCGACGACGACGACGACGACGACAACGATGATGATGATGATGATGGTAATAACTGTCACAGCCTGGTATTAACTTCAAGATACCAGAAATAAATGTGTTTTTCGCTTTAAATGTACCGACCAACGTTAATATACGCGCAGTCAAATTTACTAGGATTGAAACACCTTCAAGACGATCATCGAAAAAAATTTCTATTCTTATAATTATATTGATATCCCCCATTTATATAAAATGATTGGTCAGGAGGGAACCAGTGTATATGACAGTAAACACCAAGGGAAAAAATTACGGAAGCACTGAAGAAGCAGAGCCGTCGAAAAGCTAGAAAACAGAGCAAAGCAGATCCAATGTCTTACTCTAACTACTCAAATTGCAACAGATTATGCATTACTGGTCTTACAAATGGCAAGTGCTGTTAAGGTAAATATGCTGTAAGGCAGTCAGTACTTATCAACGTTGGCAAAAATACACATTAAGGGAAATAAAGTTGTGCTCCTTTATGCCTAAAATTTCCTGAATGTGCACATCAGGAATTTCAAGATCCGTACATGAATGTGAGATTTAGATTTTTTCCTTTTAATTTTTTCTTACTGAAATAGCCCAGCTTTGAAAAATCTCTCTCTCTTTCTCGCTGTCTCTTCTTCTTGTTTCTATCATAGAATGGTCCTTTTAACACTGAGATAACTTTAATTCGTTGGTCAGAAGAAGAAGAAGAGGAAGGTGAAGAAGAAGAAGAAAAAGAAGAAGAAGAAGAAGAAGAAGAAGAAGAAGAAGAAGAAGAAGAAGAAGAAGAACAACAACAACAACAACAACAACAACAACAACAACAACAATAACAACAGCAACAACAACAACAACACCAAGAACAAAAGAACTGAATTAGCTGCTTTCCAGTATAATTGTTTCGCCCCACTGACTAGATACAGCTTTTAGCCAATTCACATAAATTGTCCTAGTCTAACTTTTTAATAAAATTCCTTAGTTTGTTTACAAAGATGGCGGCCTTGATCAAACACGTCTCCGATTCTACCGCTTAAATAAGCGGATGTTTAAAATGCAATGAAGATTATGTTTCGAAGCAATGAAATCTAGATTGTCTTTTCTTCAACAACTATGTTAAGACAAATGAGAGATCCTCTTTCTTTGGAAGCCTGATCGTAAATTGTTTAGCAAAACTAAATATAGTTTAGTCTAGAGATCTAGATCTAGATCTGATATCTCTATTAACAGCGGTATCTGTGTACAATCTAGATTTAGAGCTAGATCTTATCAATTCAGGCTGAAAATGCATTTAAACCAAAAAGAAGCCCAGAAAAGTCCATATAAATTAAATCTTTTACGCTGGTATTATATTTCTATTCCTTTTTTATGCTTCTCTGATTTATAGACCCCAAACCTGTAGGCAGGTGCTAGAGGTTGCAAAAAAACAAAAACAAAAAAAAACAAAGGAGAAATAAACTTTAAAAAAAAAGGTGATGCAGCATGATATCATATGCGTAACTTTACATTTATGTCTCATGTCTATCATTGTTTTGTTTTTTTTTCAATTTTAATGTCCTCTCTTTTTAAACATTGTAATGAGTAGGCCTAATGTATTTCTGTTTTTATCAAACATGCGTTTCTCCATTCATTTGATAAATAGCAATACAGTAGAAACCTCATAATTCGAATTGGTTGGGAAGGCATGAAAACTTCGAATTACAATGTTTTCTATTTTCTCTCTATACTTTAAAATGGTGGAGAGGGTGTTGGCAGAAATCCTGTAGTTGTCAGTGATTTCTTTTTTCTTTGTTGTCTTTCCCATGTTGTCTCTCTCACTCAACAATTTCAGCTTGGTTTCGAGGTTGAGGGTAGTGTGTTTTCTTTTTAAGGCATTTACTTGAGAAGATGCCATTTTCAAAGAGAATTAGAGTAAGATCTAGATGCGTGAAAATATGAAGATAGGTAAACTTGTCTGTCTCTACAAGTCCAAAAGCAACAAGTGAGCTGGTGTAAACAGGATAGGTGTGGTGGAAACAAACTGACCAGTGTATCGATCTTGGTATCGTGTGTTTGCCTAGATAACCGGCAGCATCTCAAGGCACGCTGAGCCAGTCATGACAAAAACAGACCAGTCTGTGGCCTTGTACTCGAGCACATCCCTCACCTTCTCCCCTCCTCTCCCCTTCCCAGCTTTCACCTTCTTTTCGCACACACCCCCACTGTCGCTCAACCAATGCTCTGCCAGTGAAATGGCTTGCTAAATCTATGACTCATTGACTGAGTGTGCACTGTGCCTGCCACCTTTCCCCAGTCCCATGTTACAATCAATATCAATGTTTCTACTGTCATTCCTTTCTTTGTGCATCAGGTCCCTCCTCGCTTTCTTGGTGCACTGATCAGCCTTTCTCAGGCAGTGATATGTACTTTTGTGATTCCTAATGGGGTGATATCGACGTCGAATTAAGAGCATCGAACCTGAAAGGCTTCAAAATAGAGTCTGATTCTGAGTCTATCCTCTTGCAAAATTCGGTTTATGAGAAATTCGAAAAATCAGACTTCGGTTTCTGAGGTTTCCACTGTAATCTTAAGAGCGAGTGCTTTTAAACTCAACTGCAGTAGTGAAAACAATAGGCCTATCAAACTGAATTCAACCACATAACATTTTCAACTTCTGAAATAATGTTATTCTTTATCAATACACCAGGAGAAAGGTCAATTCATAGTATTAATAATGCTTTTTATACCTTAAAAACTCATTTAATTTTCTGATTTGAATTCCAGCAAAAAACATCACGTTATGGCTTCCAGGCAGTCCCCACTCCTCGAGGTATATTGAACATTATTTCCTTTTTCATTTATAATATGATTTTAGAGTCTAGATAAGCTAAATTGTATACTTCTTGTCCTTTATGAAACACCCTGCGTTATATGTGTATAAAAACAAAAAGATGCACATGATTTTTTACAGCTATAGAAATTAGAAACAAATTTTTAGCTCATTATGTATCTTGTACTAACCTTTTCTCATTATTTACAAATTTGAAGAGGAACACTACTTAACCGATGCAGAGTGGTTAAAAAAATTCACTTGTTTTGATAATAGATGAAGTTTACTACATGTACTATTTCAAATTAAAAAAAGCAAGTGAATATCCAAATGAAAACGCTTTTACTTTATTCTGAGGCTCTTCATAGTATAAATCAACTTGACTATTGTCTTTTTCATCATTGTAAGTATTTTACACGAACCACATTGCAAAGTCAAATTTATTCAAAACTGTGGGAAAGTTAATATTTGATAAATAAGATCTTTTTTTTTGTCTTTATTCTGCTTGACATTTTGAAGTGAATGATTTTTTATTAGAGTTGTCATTTTTCTTTATTTTGCTTTCATATAACTTATAAGGCAAGAAGAGGTGAATCACAGCAGAGACCCAGATCGGCTACACCATCATCTTTAGTGAAAACTTCACTTTCAGATATGAAGTCATATCTTGTAGAGAAGGTAGTTGAAGAAGTAGCATAGTCTTATGTGTCAGTATCTGACGTTTCCTTTTAGCTGTCAGAAATGCAAAATTCTTCTTCTATATGAAAGTTACTTTTAGGGACCCATATCTTCATTCTTACTCCATACAGTTTATGTAAAGACTAAATTAAATCATATTTTCCTTTATCCTTTCCATCTGATATATATATATATATATATATATATATATATATATATATATATATATATATATATATATATATATATATATATATATACTCTCTTTGTGTGCAATCTGAGAATCTTTGTTTTAAAGTGTTCATCTACAGTGCTTAAAAGACAAACAAACCTAAAAACAATTAAATATTATTTTTAAACTTGGACACTTTAGTGAAAATAATCAAATGAAAAATATCTGATATGTCAAAAATTAAATGCATGTCTTTCTTTTTTATCTAATCTTTTCTTTTCATATTTTGTCATTATGCTTAAGTTTCTAGTGTTAAGAAACTGCTATCATTGAAGCGAAGAAAAAGTGTTTGTGTACTTACATCATACGGAGTTAGAATTATGGATTAACACAAGGCAGTTACATAACATCAGAGGCTAATGACTTTTGAATAGATGTAAAGCCATGTACCACAAGAAAACAATAATATTGATGGAATTTCTTTACTTCTTTTGAGATATCAAACTTTTTTCTTCTCTCATTTCACTGAATATTTAATTCTTGAATTTAATTGCGTAACAGTTTTATATTTGATTGTTTTGTGCTTCATGAAAAATGATTTGTTTAAAAAATTTCTTTTTATTTACAGGAAATGATGGAGAGTCAGATGAGAAAACTGAGTCTTGAAAATTCAACTTTACAAATGGAGAATAAATTGCTAAAAGACAAACACAATCGAGCTGTTGGTATGTCTCATGAAGATTTGGGTTTGCATAAGAGCTGGTTTTTTTCTCTCTACTTGTGTTCTCAATATCACAAATTTTCAGCCATCAGAAATAATTTTTCATATCACATGTAAAATGAATTTGGTGTGCCACTATTTTCTTTTTTTTGTAAACTTTGGATTTGAACAGACCATTCTTTATTACATCTTTTGTATATCCTTAATTTATTCTTCATTGATTTATTGAGTAAAAGTAATACTGTGAAAAGTATTTTAACTGCAAACCTCTTGGTTAGAAAGATGGATAAAAACAATGTTCTGGTAAATTGTATCACTCAATGGAAATATATGTAACAAGCTTGCGAATATGTTTGTTTGCTGTTTTCAGAAATATGTTTTTGTCTTCTC
The DNA here is from genome assembly GCA_033675545.1 of Elysia crispata. NCBI lineage: Eukaryota > Metazoa > Mollusca > Gastropoda > Plakobranchidae > Elysia > Elysia crispata. Next base: position 39,047 of record JAWDGP010000556.1, on the reverse strand, counting down.
CACATTTCTCTATTTAAAGAGAATTCTATAATATAGATATATGTTTGCATTAATACTTTTGCAAGTACTTTTTTTCTGTAAAGCTTTATTTGCAAATAATGTTGCTAAAGAAAAGCCTTGACTTAAAAACACTAAGGTCTATTTGTTATGTTAATAGCATCCATATTTCTATTCCCAGCAAGGACTTCTGAGCTGGAGGCCAAGCTCCAAGAGGCTCAAGAAGAGCTAAGCGAAGTCCAGATTAACATGGGAGAGGAATTAGGGAGGGCTCATAAAGCTGCTAAAGCAGAAATGAAGCGTGAGGTGGACCAGTACCAAGCCAGGGCAGCATCTGCTGCCAAAGATGCAGAAATCCTCAAGGCAGAAGTAAGTTTGCAAGTAAAGCATTCAGGCTCCCAACTTTTCATTTCCCTTAACCTTAGCCTTATCAGATTTGAAGGGAGTTTGAAAGATCCAAATAGACAGTTCATCTCTCACTTTTGCTTGCAGCCTGTTAAATCAAAGTGGTAAGAAGAATGCATGCCAGTGCCTACCAATCTCACTTATTAGCTACAGTTAGTCAATGGTTTTGATGACTTATTTTGTAATCAAGACTCTCAAGTTCACTATCATAGGAAAAAAAATGGTTTTTATGGCTCATTCTTTCATTGCAACTCATCAAGTTCATAATCAGAGAGACAAAAAATATACCACTTTCTTTAATATTCTAAGCATATATTAGAAGAGATCAGAATAGAACTATATATTTTAAATTTCATTCCAATATACAAAATTAATAATGTCTCAAATGTCCAAGAATTGTGCCAGTGGTTTGTAACTAAATTATTTTAAAAGATCTTTTGAAATCTCAGATGTCTTTTTTAAGAGACTTAATATTTATCTATTGCAATCCCAAATATTAAGTATTTTAGTTCTTTGCAATCTAAAAACTGAGTCTTTTGAATGATCAACATCTCTGTACTGGCTCTCTGTGTCATTCTACTTTAAGTATGATATGTTTCAAAGTGTAATGACCTAATTCAGAATCATTGAACTAATTTCTGAACAATCTACATAGCTTTTTATAATAAAGAAAGAATGGATTTGTTCATATAAATCTTGTGGACTTCCATTATCCACACAGGCAAATATTCTTCTTTAATGTAAAATTGATCATGTTGGGAAGCTATTGAGCCTTTACCCTGGAAATTAGTATTTTGCAGCAATATACACAAAAAATGAGTTTCCAGAGAATGAAATCGGTACTAACAAATAGATACATCTCCTTCCTCACAAAAAGAAAACACTATAATGCTATATTGAACGCATCCTGAGTTCAGATGCAAGCCAGGACAATTTCAAGACAACTTAAAAAAAAACTGGAGGTAACAAAATATCGTTCCTACGGATATTACTACAACCTAAAAGGACTGCGAATAGTTCAAATGAAACAGTTTTAACACAAGATCACTCATAAATAGAAGAAGGTGACACAACAAGAAAAGAATACATGAAAACCAGGCAACCTTTTTTGACCATATGATAAGAAGAGAGAAACTGGAACATCTTGTGACGACTTGAAGGAAAGAATGAAAACTCAGCATGGGAAAATAGAAAAGATATGGGATGAACTAAAAAAGTGGTTACATGTAGGTTGAGTGACAAATGCACTATAAACAACAAGCGATCAAGATGCGGGGAAGGTCATGATTACCTGCGCTAAAAAGCAGGGCACCTGATTGATTGATACACAGAAATTAGGGGCTTATAAAGTTTTAAATTTCTTGTTGACTTAGTGCGATGGAGCTTATTTTCTAGAAATTGTTCCCAAATTCAAAAGTTGGCCAAACAAAAAGGGTTTTTTTTTTAGATTTATATACCAATGGCACAACTTCAAGATATCTACCCATCCACTAAATTAATGTTTGTTAAAAAAGCTACTATTTTCATGTAATAACAGTGGTAATAAAACAAGTGACATATGTTTTGTCATTTCTGATTTTTACTTCTTTTAACAATCTTTGAAATTGTAAATTCATGAATCACCCAGGGCAAATTTCCTTTTTAAAATTTATATTTTTTAATAATTTCTTTTTTTTATAATTTTAAAATCGATATTGTTTCTCAGGTATCCCTTTTAGAAGATCAGCTAGCCAGCCTTAGGAATGAAAATGAATCCCTTAAAGCCAGCATGGATAAACAGAAAGCTCATGAGACACATAAAAAAGAAATTAGTGCTTTTCAGGTAAACTATTTGAAGGTTTTTCAATTTTTTTTCTTTTTTTAATATATTATTAAAATCAAGGAGGGGAGAGACGTGCTTAGTTTTATAAATTGTCTTCTGAAGTCACAGCTGAGATTAATCTGGTTAATCTTTTATTTAATTGCCAAATAAGGGGCACCATGAAATATGTATGAATATATTTAAACTTTATTTTTGGTCACTATCTGTCTTAGTACCTGGTTAAGTTGTAAGAGTTTGTAAAATTGAGTCTACAGCTTCCTTGAATAATTGTGTTTATAGAGCTTATCAAGGAATGTTGAATTTTCTTATAAATTAGGATAAGGCTTACTCTTATGTTCTACTTGTAGAATACTCATTCAAACTCTCATTGATGTTTTCCTCATCATTCGATTTATTTTTGCATATAGGATGAGATCGCAAAATTGAAGCGGGTGCTAGCAGAAAATGAAGGTAGCCTTGAGGCAGAGTCTGAAAGGTGTCGTGAACTCAGCAGTCAGGTCAAGAATCTTTCAGAGATCAGAGATGTTCTGCAACTCAGGCTGAGTGAAAGTGGCTCAGGAGGGAGTGCAGCAGAGAAACAGGTTGGGATATCCCAGTATTTGTGATCTGTAACTTACTGTAAGATAAAAGGGATGAAAAATTTATCAGATGTAGAAGTTGCAACTGACTGTGTAGTTCCCTATTAGTTTGGGAGTTGTGACATTACAGATTTATGATATTTTAAAATAATTTATCTGACTTGGAAATGGTAGCTGTCTGTAAAATATTCTAAACCACTAATGAAATAGTATTTAAACCATTGGTCGAAGTCTTTAAGGCAGTAAAACTGATTATTTTAGAATAGACAAATTTGGCAATAAACTAGTTGGTCTGAAATAGTAATGTGTAATTTTATACAAAAAATGTCATATAGACTTACCACATGTTTTACAGGATCAACGTACCAATTAAATTATAGAGATAAATAGGAAGTAAAGAGATTGATAAAGTTTTTTTTTTTTATCTACCAAATAACAAAGTCTTTCTGAAAAATTCCCATCACGGAAGATTTAGACAAGTGCGACTAGTAAAGTCAGACAAATTGATTGTCTTTTCTAGATTGCTGCTCTACAGATGCGCTTGAAAGTTACTGAAGAACGGTTGACCCATGAGCGATCAGACAGATCAGGAAATCTATCGCAGGTGGAAGAGAAACTTTTGTCCGAAAATGCTAAACTTCAGGTAAAACAATAAGCTATTTGTTTTCTATGGTGTTCACTAGAGCCCTTTTGGAAATTTGTATTGTGAATTTCTCAAAGCACTTAACTTCAAAAGGTTAAAAGAAAGAAAGCCAACACGCAAATAGCATTCTTGTTACATATGTGTTTCTTCAAAAATTTTTGTTGTATTGTTTTTGTCTTAACAGGTGTAACAGTATAACAGTAATTTAATAAATGAAAGGTTTTGTGGACTTAAGATCAAAGTTTTGTAAAATTTGCACCATCAGGCAGGATACTGAGCCTACAGCAGTTTTGCACAGTCCGGCCCATCTTGGGTGTCTGAAAACCATTACAAAGTTATATGGCAATTTCGCTCTTTTATTTGAGAATCAGTGTGTTCCAAGAAGAAATATATGGAGTAAAACTGGCACCTTGCAAAAACTTTAAAACTTAGTAGATAACAGACACTGCGATTTTGGAGAAATAAGAATTAAAAAGATTTGACGCTGCATTGCATTTTGAATAAAATGAATATGAAAACTTTTTCTTGCCCCAGACTAAAGAGAAAGATCTAGAAAGACAGTTGAAGAGAGAAAAAGAGAAGACCAGGAGCCTGGAGCAGAGATCTAATCAGTTTCGAGAGGAAAATCTACAGCTGAGGTTGGCTGTGCCAGATGAGGATGAGCAGGATTATGACATTCCATACAACAAGCATTCAAACCAAAGGCAAGACAGCAAAAAGGTTTGTGCCTTATTTTCTATTATTATTTTGCTCCATTTTCACTTTTCAAAGTTCTATCATCCTTTATTTTGCTTAAGTTGAATGTAATTTTCCTTCTCCTTTTTTTTTTGGATAAGATTATCTTTATCATAAGAGCTAGTATTTATTTAGGCCGATAAACATTGATCATCTCTTTCAAAAGATTTCCCCCTTTTTCACTTTACTCACATACTTAACTGAAATTCTTGGATAGAAAAACGGTGACTTAAGTGTTGAGCGGAGATGAGGAGTTCAGTATTTGCTATAATGAGCACACACAAATTTGTTGAATAAAAAGAAAAAAAGTAGATGAAAGAACATTATGTTTACTTTGACTTGCATCATTTGGAATTCAAAGGATCACTTAGAAATGTCAAATTCATCCAGATAATTATTTCAACAGTTTCAATTTCAAGAACATAAAAAAAATAGAGTGTTACCGTCATAAGATATCAGGATTTAGGAGGAGACATGGCAAGTAGAGACATCTACTATGATCTGTGAGCTTTTAGCAACATTTAAGCAAAGACATTCCTTGTTTAAGCAAGTTCTACTTTGTTGTTTTTTTTCTCTCACACATATTTTGTTATCAAAAACAAAAGATCCCCCCAAAAAGACACTTTTGCATTCCAAATTAAATCTAAAGTAAACTTGTAAACTATCAGATTTAGAGAACAGATATCAATGTAGGATAATGCTTTTATCTCTTTATGTCTTTTTATTCTGTTTTTATTTCACTATCACTGCATGCTTGTTGTTCTTTGGCTGCTTTTTTTCATCACCAAACCTTATATAAGCTTTCACACAATCACAGCCTGCTTATGACATGGATGCCATTCTGCGACAAGTAGAGAAGGAGAGTGGTCTGTCTGGGGGTGATGGGGCAAATGACCCTCTAGTTTTATATTTATGGGAGCAGCGGTCTGACATGAGAGCTAAAGTCAAGGCTTGGAGGCTTTATCTTGACCAACTTGAGCTACTGCCCCCAGAGAGTGGCGATGGGGGTGGAGAGGGTGATGGACTCTCTAGCCTGCAGGTATAATATCACTGCTACATATGTTCACAGACTATGACTTTTTTTCAATTTGGAGTGAAAAATTGACAAGCTTAACTTACTAGACAAGGGTTTATGATTGGATGTATATTAATAGTAATGTTAGCACTAGAACTTGTAAATAGGTCTCTTTATGCTAAGGAGCATTTGTACATTAGTTATTATTAGGTTCTGTCGCATATCTTTAATAACAACATCAGTAAAACCATTAATGAAACTGAAGACCAGCAATTTGGGTGATCATTTGCAAAGATATTTACAGGAAACCAAAAGTAAGCAGATAAAGTTAAAACTCTTTTGAATAAAATGTGTTGAACCTAACATAAATACACACACTTTTTTTTAGATCTACAACCTAGTTGTAAATCTATTTCATACAGAGGGCAGCTTTTGAAGATAATTGTCATTGTAAGAGTAGGTTAGTAAGCTGTTCATCTTAATAGTTGCATATTGCATTTACCTTAAAGTAGTATTTAAAAAAACAGCCTTACAGTTATTCATGATAGATAAAAAATCTTAAAAGTTTATTGACTTATTTTGCTTACAAGTTTGTAATATGACCTAAGTTATTCGTGGATGGAGAAAGAAACCTTGAGCAGAATGGTTTCAGTCAAGATATTTAAGCATAAGTGATACATCTAGAAGTTCAAAAAAGGAGTTTCAGGGATCTTGATATCTCATTGGATAGAGGTTGGACTAACATTAAGGAAGTTCTGTGTTCAAGCACTGAGCCAGTCATCTTGAGGTGCAGACATATTTCATCTAACCATCCTTATCATTTGTTGAACAAAACACTGCACTCTCCACATACGATTCTGTAGGAAGCATATGAGACCTAAATCTAACCAAGAATTAAAAAAGTCAAATGTGGAAAAAATATAAGATGAGGCTCACTCTATTCTTTTATTTATTTGCCATAAAAACTCTCAGTTAATTTTGCAATACCAACAATTTTATCAGAATGATGTTTTTTTTTTAATTGTGCTAAACTATTTTATGAGTAAGGGTATAAAAGCAAGATTCTTAAAACCAGAAAAAGTTTTTTTTATATGACTAGAATTTTTTTTTTTAATTAAATACCATTTCAGCTTGTTATTATTCTTCATATTTAGACTTTGCTTGTGCTCTTCTTTGCCTCAGAGTGCTTTGGCAATCAAGACTGAGTATGAGGCAAAAATGCTTCAAATTGAAGAAAAGTATGATGATATAAGTGCAGAGCGAATCGCCTCTGAGCAAACATACAAGCAGTGAGTAACTTTCCAAAAGATTATCACTATATATTGTATTTCGATGTAAAGATTCTTGTTGTTGTAAGGGTAGCTTATGATTAAATTTGAAGCCTCAATTTAAAGCCCTTCTTAGATTGAGTATTAATATAAATGTCGGTGGAAACTTTCGGCATGTCCTATATTTTCTAATTATTGCAATATTCTCGACTAGCATAATTGTGCAGTTGTTATAATCAATGAGCATATCCATTAACTTTGATTGATGAATTCCTCTCAAGACAATTGGCAGATCTAGTAAAGGAAAGGCATGATGCATTTGCTCGTCTCAAAACCCTTGAAGATTTGATGGATGCACTCAGGGCTGAGAATGAAATGCTTCGTCAGGGTTTAGCAAGTTCATCAAGTTTAAAGGAAAGCACTCAGAACTCTGCACCAGAAGATCAAGGTATGGTTATTGCTGAATTCATGGAATGAAATAAATTTATTTCGTTTTACTTTTATTTTTAAGTACTTCATAATCCATGGAAAATCATTCATGGAGTTTTAGTTTATTTAAAAAGCATAAGCAAAATATTGATTATTTTGTCATGAAAGATTGAATAAGTCAACAGATTTTTACAATATTGTAATTTATTTTGATAAACAAATTATCTTTTTCATAAAGAATTGCTTCAGTAACAGTCAATTATGCTAAATTTTCACAGAAATAATACTAGGACAATGTAAAGCCCCTATTTTTTTTTACATTTTTTTAAGGCCATATAGAAGAATTGTATGAACAAATTGCTAACTTGGAAGCCAAAGTAAGCCAACTGACACGCAAAAACAAAGTATCAGAAACAGAGATTGCCACTCTCCGAAGCCAGCTAGCCTCAAGAGACAAGCAACTTGCAGAGGCTTTGGCAGAACTTAGCACAGTGCAGTCAAATCAGTCAACCCCAGGTTCTGCTGAGGAGCAGGTGAAGCAGCAAAGGATACATACTTTGACCTCAGAGGTGATTTTTATAGTCTTTAAGCCTAAAGTGTTTATCTGTGAGAACAATGCCCTATGCTTCCTGCAAAAAAAAAAACTGTTAAATTTGTGATATAATGTTTCTATGTCTTTTTGATTTACTATTTCATTAACAATGAGCTCTTTAACAAGTTATATTTGTTATATTTTCAAATCTCAAGGCCCACTTATGGTATAGAAACCCATTTTGTGACTTGCTAACACTATTTGTTGTTTGTTAATGTACCACTTTACATGATTAAAAAGTATGCAATGAAAAATTATGGTAAAAAAAAGCTGATATCTTTTTCATTCAAACTACAAATAGACTTTTAGAGTTGAAGTTAACTTCATTACATCTTCAATTATTATAAAGAGGAAGCTGCACTCATATTAAAACAGACAAGTGGTCTAATATTTGCATTTGTGCAATGTTCACAGGTTGCAAATCTTAAGCAAGAGGTACGACAGAAAGCAGAGCGTTTAACAGCAACCAAAAGTGAAAGAAATCGCCTTGAGGCAGAGTTAGACCAGGTCAATACACAATTAAGAACTGCCAAGAAACAAAGCAGGGAACAGAACTTAGGCTTAAGTCTTACTCAAGTGAGTCCAAAATGTTAAATAAAAAAGATTAATATATCACTTAAGCAAAAATTTATCAACTTTTTGTGCTTATGTGTCTATATAGAGACCTTCTTGGTTCATACTTTTATCCTAAAATGATATCTCAGCTTAGTCTAACAGGTGGTGAAGTTTGTGTAGATTTCCTAAGTTTTTGAAAATCACTTTTTATCTTTTTTTTTGTTGTTTTTTTTTTCGGAAAAACTGGAATCTTGAACTTCAGCTAAAAGGGTGGCAGTTGTAAGGATGACAGTCTTCCCAAGCTAGTGATTCCATCTCCAATTGCTTTAATATTTACCATAGTAAACAAATCAAAACTGAATTAAAGTGACATTGAAGAAAAGTACAACAGAAGTCCACAAAAGGGCGAAATATAATCAAATTGTCACAACTGCAAGCTTAAAAAATTCAGTTTATTGTAGAAAAAGCCTATAGATATGTGATTTCCACCGGTCAAGCACAATGTCATTGGAGACAGAGGTGCAGAATTTCTAACTGAAGTCTTTAAGTGCTGAATTAAAATAGTGATATCCATGTAGTAGTAAAATATTTCCACAAATAATGTTACCAGCATATTGTTTATTTGATTGCATGAGCACAAAACAAATCGATCACGGGAGATAAATGAAAATTTGAACTCCAAATCTGTAATAGACTGTGGCAAAAAAAAATTTAAAAATTCAATGAAAATGTTACTGATTGTTGTTCTGGACACATTCACTGCCTAATTTAAAAGTTTATGTTCCAGACTTGTTGCAGACAACAAGCAGAAACTTCAATTGGCATATTCATTTTATCTGCATCCTTTCCTTTTTACACACAATACGTACTTTCATCTCTCCAAGATCTTGAACTAAATTATGTGCATTGTAAGCTATGAGGTTTTCCAGTTTTTCCCAATACTCTTTGAAAATTAAACAGGAATAAGCAGTTTTTGAAAAAGGAAATTCAAATTGTACTATTTTTCTGAAAGTGAATATAATTCTCCATATTCATGTTTTTGAAAAGACTGTATTGATCATTTAAATAAGGTACATACCTTTGATGTCATGTGGTTTGGACATCATATGCCTTGTTCAAAAAGGAGCAGCTTTACTTATGTTGTTTGTAAACTTAATACATTAATTATACTAAATCCTATTTCACATCTGATAACCATTATATATATATATATATATATATATTTAACACAGAGGCAGGAAGTAGAAAGACTGGAGGCAGAGCTTGAGAAAAAAGACTCTCACATTCTGAGGCTGACAGAACAGGCCAATGAGAATGAATCTGCCCTACACTTAGCCCAGACTGAGCTGGCTATGCTGCGTCAAACACAGCAGGCAATGGATGGGCAGGTTTGTAACAATAGAAGTTCTGCTACCTCAAAGTTAGCTCATCTTAATACCCCAGCTATATGAATAAATATTGTACATACCCATACCATTGAGTCCTCACGTAAGGGGGGAGTTGCATGCTTAGTGAATTAATTTTCAAATTTTAACTTTTATGAGATGTTTCTGATATTGAGATATTGATTTTCGATGGGAAACCTTTCGCTGGATCATTTAAAAGTGCATCTGTTTAAGATGTTTATCAAAGTCCACAGACTAAAAAAGCGATGCAGACAGACTATTTTGAAAGAAGAAATAGTGGCAATTTTATCACTGTTTTCGTTTTATTTCACAGTTAATTTCATTCGTAATTTCTTTTGAATCATAACATGATAATGCAACAATAATGCAGATCAATTTTCTTGTATGACTTTCAGACTTTATTTTAATATTAAAAAAAAACACTTTTTGCGAGGAAAATTATAGCTTTGAAAAATGTTATTTAACGACTGGAAGTTCTTCTGATCATATGGCTACCTTTTGTATACATGAATATGTATATGAAATTTGCAAAGTATTGAGATTAAACACAATGTTTGAATTTTCCAGCACCCTAAAAGTTGTTTTAGACAATTTCATGTGATTCATTTAATTTTTTTTACAATTTACCCTAGGATGTATGATCAGGAAGTCACAAAAGCCATGTGTGTTTAATTTACTTTTTACTTTTAAAGTAATTTTTTCTCACTTCTCTGCACAGCTGGAAGCCATTCAAAATCAACTTGACCAACGTTGCCAAGTTCTAGATGAGCTGACAGCCAGGGAAGGAGAACAGTTGGAGCAGGTGGAGATGGTCAAGGGCATGATACATTCCTTGAACAGTGGCTTGCACACAAAACAGGGAGAGGTCAGCACTACTACAAAAAGTTTCCGATATTGAAATTTTTGTAACCATAGTTAAGTTAAGAGCATATAGTGAAAGCATGTTTCTCTTCCTTTTCTTCATAGATTGATGTTCTTCAGTTGGAATTGCAGCAATCCAAGGATAAGTTAATTCGCCTAGAGGAACAAAAAAAGCAGCTCTCTGCTAAGATAGAAGAGAATGCCAGCACGGATGGAAGTAGTGGTAGTGATCACAAGCTAGGAACTAAACATCGGCAATCCAGTGCTGCTGCCACTGATCTTAGAATCAGTGAGATAGAAATGGAGAAGGAAGAACTTCAAGCACAACTACTGGTAAATGTTTTTAAAACAGTTTTTTTTTTACACTGCATCTTCATGATCTTTGTTGTGTGTATGTTTTTTTTTTTGTTGTTTTCAAATTATGGTACTAGGCAAGACTTTTTTTTCATGTTTCTTTACATCATGAGAGGACTGACATGCTTATAAATATATATTAGAGTTGTCTCATATAGCATTTAAGACCCTACCTATATGGTAGAATATAAGAGGTTGACAACTATGACGACAGCCAAGATTTAAAAGTTTAAGCTCACAGCTGATATTTAATCAAAGAACTTTTTAAGAAAAAGCTCTTTTAAGATTAGAGAAACTTAGTAAATTGCTCTTTTATTTGTCAAAAAAGCAACTGTAAAAAAAGGCTTTAATAAAGATTGAAATGAGTGAGACAGATTACATAATTGCCCTCTCCATAGATCAAATCTCAAAGTAAAGCAACTAGTAAATGTATAAAATATTTAACATAACCGCATTCTTTTTTTTACCTAAAGCTTTGCTCTCTATTTCTTTGGGTTGATTTTACTTCAGCAATCGACAAGCATTTCAAGCAGCCTTCGACATGAACTTGAGAGTGTAACAAATGAAGCTAACTCAGCAATGCAGCAAGCGTCCTCTGCAGAGACACACTTAATTAAGTTAAGCAGTGAAAAGGAAGTTGTGGAAAGACAGCTCCAGGTGACCAAGTGATTTTTATCATTTATTGATCCATTCTGTATTATTCCTCTTAGAACATACGTTACACATCACATCTATTTCTCCATGTCATGATGATACTTTCAATAAAAATGAAATAAAAGTAAAATAAGGACAATTATCCTCAAAAACATCCCTATATACTAACTTTTCCATCTGTTTGAAATGTAGAATTTCTATTTGATATTAAATCAATAGTTTCACACTGAATTTAAACAAAAGACCTGGAGTTAGTTGAAAGAAAAATTTGAAAGTTTTGGAAAGTGGATATAGTTTTAAGTGTTTTTTTTTTATATATATATATTATTGCAGAGGACAGAAGAAGAATACAAAATGATAGAGCTGGAAAGAGATACTTGCAGGCAAGACTTGGAAAAACTGGAAGGAAGTCTGCATCAGGTTCTGGAAAAGTTTGAAGGGGAAGCAAAAAAAAAGTATGATGGCTTTACCACTGAATACCATGATGATTCACCTGAGGGTCAAAAGGTAAAGTTGCGATTATTATTTTGGGACAGCAATCTTTTACATTCACTCTTTTGAGAATGAAATTAGTGATATGCTATATCAGATTAAAACCTGATTTGAGCTAATTCAATGAGAGTTGAACAATCACCACTTTACTTCAGTCAGTCATTGAGCTAAGATTGTGCCCCCTCCCAGCCTTACTGCTCTAAAATAATTACTTTATTGGGCGATCATTTGGGCACCTCACGCCATACCAATAAATAAATACTTATCATTTGTTATTAAAAAAACCTCACTCTAAAAGTAGAAAACAATTATTCATATCTATTCAAGACTTTTGCCTTGTTGTGCTGTTATGCTGCACAGGAACCTAAGGATAATAATAAAAAAAAAAGAATTTTTTTTCTCAGATGATTGGAGAACTGCAAACCCTTCGTGTTTTGACCTTTGCAAAAGAAAAAGAGGTTGTGGCCATGATGGACAAGATAAAGTGAGCTTATACAAATTTAAATATTTGAATTTAGTCAAGTATGTCTTTAAATTTTTTAGATTTCATACTCATCTGTTTCTGTTTTAGTTCTGTTAGCCTCTTTCTACCAGTGGTTGGTTGAGTTGGGGATTTCTTGAAATTGACAGCATTTCGTTTCAACTTATAACTGTCTGCATATTCTTCATTTGATCTTGAAACAACTGTGGGTAAATGAATTCATTTTCATACAAAGCCCTTCATGTCTTTCTAATTAAGTACTATCCTTTTGTCACAGAGCCAAAAATAAAAAAGTTGGAGACTATTCAAAAATAAAATGACCAGCATTGTTTGACTCAAATAATGTGGCTAAGATTTGGATATTTATTTGGATCAATCTTTTTCATTTCATAAAACTTGATTTCTTTACAAAAATTATAAAAATTACACTATGAACCATGTCTTTAAATTTCAAACAGGCGACAAGAGCTTGAATTAAGCAACTTGAATAATAAGTGTGAGTTGGTGCAGTCAGAGAGTGATCACAGCCGAGTTGATGTGAGCAGGATAACCAGTGAGCTGGTCCTGAAGGTAGGGTGTGATAGGTTAACATACTTTCTTAGCTTTAGAGGTAGAGATGACATTGACATAACTGAAATTATTATAAATGTTCTATGGATCTCTCCTTTCTGAATTTAAAGTATTTCTCAATTAGATCTAGAGGAGGCAGGCTCTTGAATAATTTTAAGGAAGAATTTTAAAGAGCTTAGGTTTTCTTAAAATCCACCTAAAATTTAGACTCTATAAACTTTAACATATTGCTTTTGGAAAAGTCAGTCATGCTTTTTTAGCATATTTTCATACTGAAAGATTTACATCAGTTTCAGTCTACATTTCATAAACCGTTCTGACTTCAAGAAGCTATATATCAGGTGACATTGGAAACTTCTATGTGCCTTGGCTTATTCACCTGAATGTGATCCTCTATTATTTGCAGTGGAAGATTTTGATATTAAAAGATTGTCTTTGACTGCATAAATTATTTTGGCTTTCTGATATACCTGTTACCATTTTCACCTGAAATCTTTTGAATATTCAATTTTTGTTAAAAAATTAGATGAAAGAGAATTCAGGATCTATGGAAGTGAATAGACTTTTACTACGGGAGCAGTCTGGATTGCAAAGAAAAGTGACTTCTCTCGAGACTCAACTGGCTCAAGAGAAGGAGAGAATGGACAGAAGGAAAGCAGAAGTCAGCAACGTTATCACAAAGGTTCGATATAGTTTTTACTATTGCAATACTTTGAAGAGGAAATCACAATAATTTTTTTGTCACAAATTTTTGGCTCTCTTGTTTTCCTTTTGAAAATTGTTAAAATAAAATTAGTGGACTTATTGAGATACATTAAGCTGAGAACAATATTAAGTACTGTTTTCTTGATTTATTTTCCCTGATACCTGTAAACTTATCTGTGCTTTTTTTTAATTCTCAAATCAGATGTCCTATGTTGAGGCTACATATTTTCTTAACTTGTTCTCATTTACTTTATTCAATTTCGTTTAATATATTTAAACTTTAATAGTTATTTTTTGGTATAAACCTTAAGGACAGGCTCATTTTTTGTCAACTCTTTTCATTTTTTTCAGGGTTTTTTAGATATCTTGACTCTTTTTTTAATAAATAAACTTACTTCTTCCTAGTAAATGAATGAGCAAAGTTCTCAGTCCTCAAAGGTTTTTCTTAAGTAGAATGTGGCAAAGAATATTATACTTATAAATATGAGTGGCGTGTTCATACTGAATTTTGCAATTTAGAAGGTGTCATATGCATGTGGTTATCTCAAAAAGTGTGTTTGTTTTTTTTTCTTTTTGCCAGATGCTTTCTTTTTTTCAGCCTTTAATAAACAATTTATATTGAAATGGATATGACTAAAATAAAATTAATATAATATTCTCAGATTGAGCACTCAGAGCAAGCACATCTGTCAACATCACTGACCTTGCAACAGAAAGATAGCATCATAGGTGATCAAGAGGTCAGGCTTCGCCAGCTAACCTCTGACCTCAACCAGACTGAGGCTCAGAGAGATGACCTCAAGGTCAAGGTTGATCAGTTGACAGATGATGTGCGCAATCTCAGTAATGTCACAAATGGCATGGAAAAGAAACTGGAAAAGAAAGATGCCTCTGTAAGTCTTTAAATTTAAAAAATGTTTATACTTCTTGATCATCAGCTATAATTCAATTTCATTGTGAGGGAGGGAGATACTACACTAAGTAAGATTTTGAGAGAGACTAACAGCTTCAAATGGTTAAGTACAATGAGATAGAGGCGCCAACAAATTGAACTGAATGCCACACCAGATTTTAGTAATGATATATAACATAGTCGATGAAATAAAATCTCTCAAGATATCTATGATCATAATTATTTTTCCTTAAATATACATATATATTATATTATATGTGTGAGGCCTTTGAATGCTTGAAGATTAACTTTTTTTCTTCCCTCCCTCTTTCTTTTTTTCGCTACGCATCCTTTTATGGCCTTGTTTCCCCAAGCACAACCTATTTCTGCCATATGCCTATGCTCTTTTAAATTGTTGTTTTTGTTATTATTGAAAATTGTTCTATAAATCTCTTCATATACTGCTCATCTGTTTTATATTTTTCACTAATTTACATTTAATACTGAACAGCTCAAAGAGGAGCAAGAGGAAAAAAGCAGACAGAGAGAGGAAATACAGTCATTGACACACAAACTTGAACTTCTAAAGAATGAGCAAAATTTGTTGTTGGGTAATCTAAGCACAGAAAGAAAGGTTCAGGATAAACTGAAAGTGAGTAAATGTTTTATTAAGCTTTAACCATAGCTCAACATCCCCATGAACAAATATCTGTTTTAATTTTTCAATGCTTCAACTCTATTGGAAATGAAAATAAGTAAGAATTTCTTAATTCTTGCTTTAAATGAGACTTTCATGTAAAAAATGAAGATTTAAAAAGAGACTTTATTGGAGCCCTTATGGTCTTTTCTCTTAATATTAAGACTTTAAAGACTTATCAAGATGTGTGAAATTAAAATTCTGTGAAATTGACTGAAGGAAGTTTTTTTTAAATCTGATCCTATCAAGGATGGATGAGTGCTAGCTATAAAATTAAGTTAGATTATATGCTCTACTTACACCTAATACTGCATTAAAAATTAAATGAATTAATCTTAGTTTCAAATTATCCAAGGCTTCGAAATGGACAGTTTCCTTTTTACATCGCCCACTGGTTTCAAGAATGTTTTTTTTTTGTGTGTTAAATATTATCTTGTTTTACAAGATGTTTGTAATACAAAGATTTAAGTTGCATTTAATAATTTATGGCATGTGTGACTACTCATGTTTTACGTGTGGGATGCTTACTTCCAGGGTGAGATCAGGTCTCATGAAGAAGTAGAAAGAAAGCTGAATGAAAAGATAGCTGAACTGACAGGAGAGTTGGAGACCCACAAGGGTCAGCTGGTAGCGGCTCGGGAGACTTTAGAGCAGACTAAGGCACAGAAGGATGCGTTCATGAAAGGTTATATATGAAGCAGTTTTGCTCTGTTTTGTCTAGCAGATCAATTAGTATACTAATAACATGTTATTGCAGCCGTAAAAAGTAGCTATAAAAAGCAGCAATAAAATTTTGATATTAAAAGTTCTTCCAAATTGAGATACAACTAAGTATCAGGTAGTATGTCATCTTAAAGGATGGTAAATACATGCCAGCAAAAGATTGCCCCTCTTGATCTGCTTGTGATCAAATTGACTTTGACCAAGTGAAAAGCAGGTGAGGGTTACTGAGATAGCAACATCTAGTAAAAAATTTTTTCATAATCCTTGGGTTTGCTTGGCTATGATGGGCTGATGGTGTATGAATTTTTGCTATCAATGTGGTCAAGTCAAACTCCTAAATTTCTGTTGCCACTTGAAAAAGATACTGGTATTAAATTTTATCAGTGGGTTAAGTTGTACAAGTAACCTGGTTAAGCAGAAGCTAATAATATACCACAAAAAGATTTGAAATACTTTTGTGTTAATGAATTTTACCATTTTAGAAAGCTTGGAAATCTTTATGAATTCTAAACATGTGTGCTGTTCTATAATCTCTTAAAAAGTTTTTCTTACACGATGAATAGGATTGTAATAAATTTTCAATGTTTGCACAGTCTGGTTAGATCTCAAGTGTGAAAATTCACAGATTACCAAGATGCGTGTCGACGTCTAGGTGAGAAAGAAGCAGCCATGATAGATATGCGCAAGAAGCAAGAAGAACAGTTTGTACAGATGAGAGAAGAGACCATCAAGACAACACAATCAGCGGACCTAGAAAAAGCAAATACTGAGAGGGATCTTGGAAAATTAAGGTAAAGGTTCAAAGATCTCAATGCTTTGTACTCAAAATCAGTTCTTGTGTTTCTTAGATTCTGTTTAGTTGATACATAGGTCTGTCTGCTTTCCTAGCCTGTATTATTGGTCATATTGAATGCTTTGAGAGTCTTTGCATTTGATTTCATTATTAATTAATACTAGTAGTAATTATTTTTTTTTTATAAGCTTCAAATAAAACCCATATTTATACCTATCTTAAATCATTGACAGAACTAAAGTTAATTTTGTAAATGAACAGAATGTAGAAACAAACATTTGAAACTTTAGTCCTGTTTTTTGTAGTTCAGTTTTCTTCCTTGTAAAATGCAAAGTTAATCTAATGAGATCTAATCATATTTTTTTTCCACAGAGAAGAAATTGAGACTCTAAAGCAACAGCTTGAAAGAAAAGAAACCCAGCTGTCGAGTTATAGCCACACATTGAAAGAATTGGAGGATGCACAAAGGTTTCAATTTTTGTGGTTAAACTTGTCTTTCTCATTTCAATTTGATTCTACCGTCAGAAACCAATAAAAGGGTGAAAAAGAAAGGACATTTCGTGCTTTTGTGGAAAGCCAAGCATCCATTTGAATATACGCTGAATTGATTTTAAGATATAGCTGGGGTCTAATCAACAATATAAAATCTCAGATTTTGGTTCTGTGAGGCGTAACTTTTTAAAAAAATTATATATCTAGCTATAAGAGAAAGGCATTTTCTATAAATATTATTATATATATATTAGAATTCAGTACATATTTTATAATCCCAGATCTATATGACTGCTGACAGTGCCTTGAAATTCTAAAAGTGGTACTGACAGCATTACTAGGTTAAAAATCATTACAACATCTTGCATCCTTGATATATAATATGATAGGCTTGATCAAATTATTTTTGCTGTATCAAACTATGAAATACACCTAGTGGATATTAACCTTTCTCCTACACAGCGCCCAGATGTTTGCTTTACCTTGAGGGTAACCAGGCTTCTGCAATGAGCTTAAATGTAGACAATGAGGCTACGAGCCTGGTGCTGTGCCACCCATAAAATTAGGTGTTTACGCCATTATCTATTTGCCCCATCTCAGTCACTGGGAAGACTTTGTATCTTTTCTAAGAATATCAATAAATGGAAAGGTGTTAGTTTATCTCTCTTTCAAAGCTAATACCAAATCACAATACTTTCCATAAATCTTTCTCTGAATTTCTTTGGTTTCATAAATCTATTATTTAAATATATGCCACAATGTTAAGAAATTCAAATATTTGGTGTTTTGCACAGGAAATCCAAAGATTTGGAGGCTTATGGAAGTGAGCAGGAGAAAGTAGCTACTGAGGCTCGTATCCTCATTGAATCTTTACGAACTGAGCTTCTTCAAACAAGAGAGACCAACAGTGAGCTTCAGGACACCATTGCTCGTAAGGAGGTGGGAATACTAGACCTAAGAGATCAACTCCGCAGCTCAGGAGAGTCAGGCGAAGCTCAAGTCACAGAGATGAGACACACTATCGAAGGGATGCGTTCCCATCACGAGTATGAAAAGAAGGCTCTGAGGGAAGCCCTTACAAAGGTTCTTTTAAAACATTTTCTGTAATAAAAATTCTTATTGTACCCTTCCCATTTTCATGCATTATATTGGAGGCTCTGCTCAGATGATATATATATATATATATATATATTATAATTTGATTGAAGAGATACCTTTGACATGATGTCATGTCACTTCTCATGTAGAATAAAAAAAAAATATTCATCATCCTCTCTGAAATTATCACTTACATATTAATTGCATATACTTTGTCTTAATGATGCTTTGAACTATTTTTTAAACTGCTTCAAAACTTTTTTTTATGTACAAGGTATCAAAATGAATACCTTTACTCAATGGAAGCAGAATATATCTATGGCAAAAATAATGTGAAAAGAGCACATGTTTATCCTTTTTTTCCCTTTTTATGAGGAAAAAGCAACCTTCTTTGATCTTACCTTCAAAGATTTAGAATTCTTTTTGTCTGCAGGTGGAAGAGAGCTTGAAGGCATCAGTCCAGGAAGTGCGGGGTCTCACAGACCAGCGAGACCAACTGACTAGTCAAAGTCAGACCCAGGACCGAGCCATAACAGAGCTGAACTATAAACTTAGTCAGGAAGTTGCAGCTTGTAAGGTGGCTCAAGAAAAACTTGACCAAACCAAAGAGACTGCAGAGGAACTTAAGAAGAAAAAGGTGGTTTCAAATTCATTTTTAATTTTTTTTTCTTTTTTTTTTGTAGATTAAAAGGCCTAAGGACAGAAATTGAAATTTTATTTTAAAAGATATGTATATTGATTCAGAGATAATGCATATCTTAGAATAACAAGAGCTACTATGTGTTTCAGCTTCATAAAATGTCAATAGATATATGATTTTGTATTCAGTTTATAATAATAGAGATAAAATTTTTAATTTGTTGAATGTGCATTGAATTTGAAGTAAAATCAAACAAAACTTTGCAAGTGTACAGATATTGCGTTTTCTGCAGATTTTTGGGGGTTATTCTTCTATCAGATATAAGCAAAACTTTTAGAGTACCTTAGCCAGAGATACAACACTGTATCATAATGTGTAAAAGCTTCTTTCCATAGGCAGTTACATGACTGAATTTATTATGAATTTGCTGAAAGAATATTTCAATAAATAGAGGAGAAATTAAGGAAATAAATTTGCAATTGAACTACTTTAGGTAGTTGACATTGCATTTCTGATTTTGGGTTTGAAGTGCTGCAGAAATTATTCCCTTATACCTCCTTTCCATCATCTCCAGCAACTCCAGTTCAACTAAAAACCTGTTTAATTTTATTCGTTTTCAGTATGCAGCAGAGGAACGAGCCGCAAACTTTCAGATGTCCTTAAGTAAAGCAGAGTCTGAATACAGTGTCCTGAAGGAGCGCAGCAAAACTCTGGCCACCCAGCTTCGAGACACAGAAGCAGCTCTAGGGGTCAGTGAGGGAGCACTCAAAGCAGCAGAGGACAAGGTGGAGACCCTCAAGGTACCATTAGCAATATAAATCTCCTTCTGTATTTTTATCTTAGTGGAATTATGGATATGAAGATCTGTTCACATTGTAAGCCTTTTTTTTTGTTCGTAATTTAAGCAAATTAACTTCAAAAACATTAAAATGGCATAGCAATTCAAAGATTTATTGAAACAAAGCTAAATTCAAAATTACTTCCTATCATTTCAGATTTGTACTTTTATTTTTTTTCAACTTACTTTGTTTTTGAATTTAATATCAAGAAAACATTTTTTCTGGATTTGATCCTCACATGAAAAGAATTCCGATTCTTCAACTCTCCTGATCCAGGTTGACCTGATGCGACAGCAGCAGATGCTAGAGAGCCACAGGCAACAGTCTTCCAACAAACTACGCAAACTTAACCTTGAGCTGAAGCAGCAGATGTGAGTTTTATTTGAAATTGAAACAAAAACAAAAAAGACTCAGTGTGAATAAGAAAAGCCTTTACTTTGATTTTTTAGCAAACTGTATCAAAGATCTCTGGAAAACATCTTTAATAAGCTTTGATTCCTCATTTCGAATTTAATGGCTTTTTGTGAGTTCAATGTATTACTCTAAAAGGTAATTTTTCTGGGTTATCCTGTACGCAGTTGTTTTGTCCTTGAACAAGCTCTAATTTTTTTTTTTAATTGTCTTATAGTGTTCATCTTTAGCTAAGGACAACTATTAGTAAACTTAGATTATTTATTAATTAAGTTTTGTTTAACCTGTGCTTCTCTTAAATTAACATGTCCTCAATCAAAATGAAAAAGTCAAATGAAGATAATAATGCTACACCTGCTCCACTTTAAGGAGTATCAAATGTAATCATAGCTGGATGAAGGTGTTATTTCTCTTCCAATCTTATAGTGATTCCCAAGAGAAAGATCAGCTGAAACTGCACCAGCAGGGCCATCAGCTCTCTGTAGAGCTTGAGAAAGCTAGAGAAGCCTTGGCCTTAAAAAATAAAGAAAATTTAAAGGTGAGTTTGTTCCTCAGATAGAGATA
Source organism: Elysia crispata (assembly GCA_033675545.1). NCBI lineage: Eukaryota > Metazoa > Mollusca > Gastropoda > Plakobranchidae > Elysia > Elysia crispata. The sequence goes on along the minus strand of JAWDGP010000556.1, from coordinate 18,336 downwards.
TGTTTGTTCTATAAAATTGATTTAGTGTAGTGCGGTCAGTTTTTAAGAACACCCAAGACGTCTATGCTTCAAAATGAAAATATTGTTTTGTTTTTTTTCAAAAAGTTGTATAAGCTTTAAAGTGGTTCCAAATTATGAAAAAAATTAAGTTGTTTCAATCTATTGTGACATCTTGCTAAAATTCACAACATTATTTTTTTATCATAATTCTTATGGTAATGAGAAAAACATTTTTATTTTGGAAATCAGCTCCAAGAACGTATTCTTGAACTGGAGGACAGCGTCAGGGAAGGAGAGACAAAATTGAAGCAGTTGCAAGATTCTTTGAAACATGAGGAGGAAATGCAGACTCGTCTGAGTTATAGGTATTTTGGATATGGCAATTTGCAACACTTTTATTAAGCTAGAGCATTGCTTAATATCAAGGTAATTTAGTGCTGTTTTTGTTTGGTTTCTTAAGGTTTCTTGTTTATTGCTTTTTTAAAAACATGCCTGGTGAGAGCTTTTATATCAGTCTTTCATTTTAAGCGAGTGATATACCGTGAAGTAACTTAAACATTATCAGTAGCCTACCTGAAAGGGATTAATGAAAGTGGAATACATGTACAATGACAAAACTTTAACTTCTGCGTTTTGACAGACAAGTCTAGAGAGAAAAGCTTAAACAAGCAGGCATTCCACTAGATAAGTTACACTTATTTCTAGTGATAAATGATCAGAATTTTTGAATGGGTGGCTCATGCTTAAGACATTGGTGATGACACAACTCCTTAAGCTGCAATGAAAATTGACCATAGATATTGTACAGTGTAGTTACAAGAGAAATACATGCATCCAGAAAACAGCTCCAATTGCATGTAGTCAGTACTAAATCTCTGTTATACAAGTATACGGTCATAATCATAAATTTAAATTTAAAAAAATTCTTTGTTAAACACCTTCATTACAAATGTTTATTGTCGGATGTGGAATCATTCGGGTTATATTTTATAAAGTGGATGATGAGCGCCATACATTATTAAAGCTGACTCTCTTGTTGCAGATTTGAAGAGCAAGAGAGTGAACTGAAACAGTTAAGAAACTTCTTGTCTAAGAAAGCAGATGAAGATGGTGATGGAAAAGGCATGTGGTGAGTCTATATACATTCAGGATGTGTATTTTTTTTCAATGTGGAAAGTCATTCCTTTATTCAACTTTCGCAAATTCATTACTCTTTGAATGATCAGATCTAGTCACGGAAAAGTGCAAATTGTTGCATTTCCTATCATGTGCCAACAGGACTGTATTGGCAAGCTTAAATGGTCTCTAAGTTACTTTTTGAAACATATTTTCGTAAACAGCTTAGATATAAAGAGACATTGAAAAAAAAAAGCAGGAAATTTTCTTCAAGGCACTTTAATACATACTGTAGGATTAAGGAAGTATTTCAAAGAATTAACTAGCATCTATAATATTAAAATCAGGCAGGAAATGAATCGTGTAATCTCAGAGCTGTCACGCCAGCTGCACTTCCACATGGAGACTTCGCGTTTGCTTGAGCATGGGGCTGGTCAGGAAAATGAGCTCATGCACCGTCTGAGAAGGCGCCTTCTTGAGGCTGAATCACAACTTAACACTGAGCGCGCTCTGCATCAGGTGACACGCAGCTCCATGCAAGCCCTAGAGGAAGACTGTGCCAGATTGCGCCAAACATTGTATGCGGCTCACCATCGTAGGAACAAGGGTGAAAAGTAAGAGGAATAAAGTGCTAGGAGCATTGAAGTTGAAATAAATTCTAAATCTTTGAAATTTTTTTTGTAAATATGTAAATGAAAAGTTAAGGTCTCAAAACCTTGACAAAAGGTAGCCCTGCAGTTTTTAACATTTTAAAGCTTGTGATTGCCTGGTCTTTCATATCACAAATGAGGCACTTGTGAAGGATACTTCTTTTACTCATTGCAAAATATATGTACAATTTTTCTTTTCCCAGGAAACAAAAGAGCCGCATGGAGGAGATAAATGAAATCATAGCTCGATCTCAGACCAGGGCCCAAGCAATGATGGCTAGTGGAGACTTCAGTCAGTCAATGGATGCCTCAGCATTGCGGAACCTGAACCCATCACGTGATTATCGAGTTATAGGTGACCTTGGCACTGGCACTGGCAGTTTTTCCCCAGACACTTCCTCCATGACCAGCGATACTTCTTTCAGCAGTGCTAATCTAGCCAATTTATCATTTCTGAACATGTCAGGAAACTATGGAGCATCACCTTTTGCACCAAAAAAATGATAAATGTCATCATTTTAAAAAACTTTCATATTTTATTAAACAAAAAACAAGAAATTTTTTAGGTATTTAGTTCTTTCTTAGGATATCTCTTTATTTGACACTTTGTCTTCATTGTGTCTTTGTTATGATAATTTACATGTTTATCAACACAAAAACAAAATCAATCTTTGCATAAATGACAATCTATAGTAATTCTGTGGATCACATAAGGTAATATTTATATGATTCTTTTAGGCACACCCCTTTTTTGTGCTAAATTATTTGAAGTCTTCATTTGAAAAGAGTATTAACTATAACATTGTACAGAGATTTTGGAGGCTGTTTTGTGCAAAATAGCCTTTTTTTCTGAACTGCAGTTCATTATCAGTCACCCATTTTGAGCACAGTCAGTTAAATCTTTTATTCCAGCCTTTGTTGTGCCAGTCATATAAGTTCAATCAAAGTCTTACCATTCTAAGATTTTGCTACCAAATGTTCTTTTATAGGCAGTTGGAAGCTGGCATTTTTCTCACTTCATGCATTCCAATTTGAATTATGATCAACGTTGATTTCACAGGGTCTGTCAGCATATTCTTTTAAACTCTTCCACAATACACATTCTTCTGAGACATTCCCTTTAAAAGTCCTGCGTTTACTACCTGTTTATTGGTGCATCATGTCTCAAAAACAAACATAAGTTGTGTAATCCCAGTTTATTTTTAATGTTGTAAATATTATTTTTCTTGTTTCACCAGCATTCAAAATCTTAATTTTTTTTACCCTCACCTTAAGTGCTTTTCATACTATTTTACATTACAAAAATCTTTATGTGTGATTGGGTGCTTGAGCTTGAGACAAGAAGGCTATGTCACTTCAAAGTTAGTTCTATTTTTCATGCATTTTGGAAAAAATCAGTGAAATTGATTGCGAACTAAACAGCATCCCTCATTGGGCATAAATGTGTAGCATGAAATGAAATTATGATTCATGAAAAGATATGTAATAAGAATCATTTCACCATGCTCCATGGTATTTTTCAATCTATATTTTCCTATGAAGAACAGAATTTTCATGAAACTAATCACCAAATTTCAATGTCATAATTTGCACAATCAGTGATCATGATATTTTGAAAAACTTATTTTTTGTAGCTCTCAATGATTGAAACTATTGAATTACCATATGTTTTAGAAAATGAATTTGATTTTTCAGCATTCTAAATAATCATTAAAAATAGGGAAAAAATACTGTGTTCTTTCAAAATTAAAGCTTCTGATTTTCATCCCACCAAAACAGGTTGGTATTTTTAAAGTTTAGAAATGCTTCTCAAATATTTATACCAATGTGACGCAAGGAGCAGTTTTTACTTCAAGAGATCAAAATGTGTTTGTAAACTAGTCAGGGAGTCACAGAGGCAGAAGTGCTTTTAGATATCAGGATTGGTGTTGGTAGCAACTGAAGCCATTCAATTGTACAGTATGAATTATGTTGTCTCCCTCTGTCTCCCTATTTCTTCTTTCACAACTTATATGAGTATTTATGAATCCTGTCATCTGTGATTTTGAGTCATATTATTTGCTCCTTTTCATTTCAGGAAAGTTATTTTTAAATCTTTTTACTCACGTTTTTTTTTTACTTCTCTGTGATACTGTTTTTATTTTGAATCATCAAAATAATTTTTGTTAAAATTCCATCCATAAAAGACTATGATGCAATTTTATGGTCAAATACATATTTTACTCTTATTTACACATAAAGCCATATCTTTATATATTTCCTGCCTGGTGATACTTAGATTTAGTTAATTTGCATTTGTGTAAAGTATGCATATGCTATTGCTGTCAGCCTAGTAAAGTGTAGATTTCTTTTTATAATGCTTGCATGTAGGTCTGTCAACTCAAGTGAAATTGAGCAGATTTGAATTTTAATATCAAACCTAGAGGTTTAATCTTGGTTTGCCAACTAATTTCCACCATCCGGTGCACTCTGGTGTTACTGAGATACACAGTAAAAGACAATATTTTACAATATGTTATATCTTAAATTGCTTTACCAATCTGTGACTGTTCTAAAAAAATATATCGATAAAATCTAAATCCTTTTCTCTTTTTTAATGTTTTTGTTTTTTTAACATTTGATGTAATATTCACTGTTCACATTTAATAGCAACTAACTTTCATATAACTTCACATATGCTGTTTCTCAATTCACTTGTTATTATGAAAATTTAGCATTAACTGAAGAGAATGGTCCATGTTTAATAGATCAATGCAATAAATTTTTTTTCTTTGTTTGGCATTTTATTATGCAGAAAAAAAAAGAATGTTTTTTTTCACATTTACTGGAAAATAAAACAACAATGTTTTTTTTTTATCTTTTTATATTTGGCTTTGCCAGTAACAGCAATCTAACAGGCTTCCAGAGAGCCTGAAGTGTTCAGTTTAATCTTTAAGAAGTAATTTTTTTCGCAGCGAATAATAATAATACGCTTTACATCACAGGTGTGTTCACTGCATCTTATTGGAACTGTTCAAAGCTGTCGTTTTCACCTCATTGTTGTAAAAAGATTATGGTTAGTTAACAAAATATATTATAAACTAATTAACAAAATCTTTAACATTGTATAAGCAGTCTATCTTAAACTATGGGTGCAAGCTTTTTTTTCCTCATATCATATGGTAGTTTTGTATGAAACATATTTGGTGTAGCAAAACTGAAAGAGGTTATGGTAATCCGTCCAATCAATCAAAATATTAGACTGAAAATTTGCTACAACTTGTTTGTTTTCTTACTGGTCTATTGAGTGAAGTTGTTAAATATCTCTGGGTTTTCTTATCTAATGCCCTAGTTTGGATTGAATGAGAGGAATGAACTTTTCTTTGTTTTTTTCCAAGATAATGTCATCATTTCTAGCTACAATTGGGAGCAAAAAAAAAACACCCTCTGATAAAAGAATCATAAAGGTCTTGTTTTTGAACATGGTGTTGTGCCAGCACGCAAAATTTTTCATTTTTGACCCATGACATGGCATAAGTTAGTATGTATTGTGTGCCACAGATATTACTCGACTCTTTTGTATTTTGTAATCACTGTATTATCACAGTTTATGTGAATATATGTTGTATACAGCAATATTTTGTAACTTGACTCTCATATACATAGTTTTTGCAATAAGTGATTTGTATATTTTTTATTGTTATGAAGAAAAATGATCATCTTAAGGAAAGGTTAAAAAAGAGCTAAAATTTGAAACTGCTATTTCAATTGTTCCATTGTTTTGAATAGAAAATTTTACATGAACAGATATTTTTACATTGGTACAAACTCTTCTCTGGTTTTTTTTCGATTTGCATTATCAAATCTGTTATAAGAAATAAAGCATTAAGTTCTAGCTGAGATTCTTAAAGTTGAAGAAAAAAGACAAAACAATGGGCTGTATTATCCAATAGAAAAACAATTTGAAGCATATCAATAAAATAAAGGTCATTACTGTATATCCTACATAATGACATCTACAATCAAATATATACAGATATTTCTTTATATACTCACCCTTGTGCTGCAAATCAAAATAAAGTTTGTCATACGCAAACATATTTATTGCCTTCATATTTCTTTTATTTTTTTTTTACATCTGCGATCTTCATGCTTTTATTATTTTTTCTCCAGTATTTCTGAACGAATTGATATGCCTTTACTAAAACTATCTATTCCCATGCATTACCAATAAAAATCCATCTCTTTAGTCAAAAGGTTCCCAATCAATCTCATTCGGATTTATTTAGGTTAAGAGGAACTTATATGAGAAATCAGATATTCTGTACTTTACAACTGTTTTAAGATCACTTTAAACGCTCATTAGAAAGCTATGTTCCTGCACAAAGTGTTCAAAGGTGCACTGCTTGCGAGAGTTCATAGCTGCACTGTTTAAATGATATACTAATAGATTCAGATTTTCCAAATTCGCTGTTTTTATTCAAGGAAGAGTTGAGATGTACGACCCGCAGTTCAACATAAAATCAACAGATGGACAGACATATTTTTTGCAGATCAATTCAATTCCATTGTCTCAATTTTTCCACCGCGAAAGAACGAAAATGTAAGAGCAGTCTCGTTATTACTCGTTACATGAAATCCACAGATCGGTAAAAGTTGCTTCCCAGTATGCAGCATCGTAAAGAAATTAATGCTCTCTCATTTACTACTGTCTAATGCTGATCAATATTGGCTTATTCGTAATCTGCGCTTGTATTTAAAAAAATAAGCCACCCATACACATATTGTGCAAAGCTAGACGAGCCTTTTTACAAGGTCTCTAGGAAGGTAAGTTAGTTTGCTCCAGAGCGATACCAGTAGGTTGAGAAGCACGCCGAAGAGTATGAATATAGCCATGACCGAAATAATTTTATTCTGCTGTTGCTATAGTCCGTGGGGAAGATAAAACAAACAAAAAAAAAACTAAAGGGAACTTGTGAGATGAACACCCACCAGGAATTTATCAATTATAGAAGAAAATAATGTACTCTAAGATTCCTTACACATTCTGTTTAACTGTTTCTTTACTCAACCTCTTCTGACTACACCTTTGTTTCTTATGGGCAAAAGAAAATACATCTAAATATAATAATTAGGTCTGTGATCTCTTTAAAGCATCTGGCGTGTAAGAATCATAAGAGAGTAGACCCAGGAGGTGGAAATTCACTTGTGTATCGTTATTGACTCATTGAAACCTGCAGGAAACTGCCGCGAAAAGAGAAAGATCTCATGTGGAAACCAGGAGGTATTACCTAAGGAGCACCGAAATAAATGCAGTTTCAATAACAGCTGTCAGCTTAATATACTAGTCAAACGCTTCGTTTCCATTACGATTCAGTTCCGCGTTTTTGAAGTTTGCCTGAGGTAGGCTATTAGCTGCGGCCCTTCTTCAAAATGAGCAACCCAAAATGATGATTTGCGTACAGTGCTGTATCTCCTATACATCGTAATACCGACTTCTTTCTACGCATCGATTTATATTTCAAATGAGATATATTTCAACATGATTCATTGTGTTAGAAGTCCACCTCAGCCTTAAAAAAACTTCTAAAAACTCCTCTTTTCTCAATTTTCTTTAGGCTTTAAAAGCTTATTTAATATATTTTCAATGGCTAACTGAGTGTCCGTTAAAGAAGTTAACCATAACGTACTTTCGAAGTCATTTTAACTAGGTTGTTTATTTTCAGCTGCGAAGCTCTTTGGAAATAAATAAAATAATGTCATAAAGCAAGTGTTTATATTAGGTCCATCAGTATTTTGTGAGATAAATTTCTGTGTCTTCCTAAAACAAAAAAAAAACTTGAAAATGTAAAATTATGATTGTGGAGGGCTAAAAAGAGAAGATTTCATGAACCTCACAACTGCCTCCTCAAATTCAGAGCATATCGTGTTTGATGTCCTCTGTCTCTCTCTGTCTCTGTCTCTGTCTCTGTCTCTCTCTTTCTCTCTCTCTCTCTCTCTCTCTCTCTCTCTCTCTCTCTCTCTCTCTCTCTCTCTCTCTCTCTCTCTCTCTCTCTCTAAGCTCTCTCAACAAAATGTGCGTTTTTCTCCGTTCTTTCTACGACTGTACGTCGTGTATCTCAGAGCCAGGGTACTAGCATTGGTCAATTCGTCCTCTATGTATATTAATAGCGGAAAATCTCATTCAGTCTAACTGACTTGCAGCAGCTGTCATTCTTATATCACCATATTTTATTCGTTGTTGCCCCTCCCCTTCTCCCTTTCATTTATTAAAATATGAGGCCACTCTTTGTATTTACCGCCCAATCTTGTCAGGCATAATTATGCTTTCCTGCCTGTATTTACCCCTTTTTGTCTCGCTGTATTTATTTATCCATACCTTAAAAAATTAATGTTACTTGTCTTCATATTTTTACTTCAGACTGAATTATACAATTTTGTGTATGGGTTTGTTTGTTTTTTTTATACGCTGAAAACATTGAACTGTTCTTCTTCTTTACATATTAATTTTTCTCAAACAGCATCAGAACATTTTTTGCTTTCCTAACTAATAATTCAGGATACCTTCCTGAATAGAGAAACACACACACACAACAAAGAAACCCTAGTTTTTTTTTCTACCCTCAAATTGATTGAGGAAGCCTTATGTGTGGCCTCAGCAGCGAACATAGTCCTAATAAGCTGACCCCAATTCTGTACTCAAAGAACTGGCTGTGCCGCTGAGGCCCGAGGTGATCGGTCACAGTTGATTTCATTCCAGAATATCGATCAACCGATATTGAAATGGATCGCCGGCAAATCACTACGTTTGTTTTTAGAGTCGTGGGTATACTAGCTTAGGGTTAACACCGGCTTGCTTGATAGTCTAGCCATACATGTTTTTTAAATCTACACCCCTGTGAGGATTATTAAGAGCTTACCTCATCCTGGCCAGACTGCTTTATCAGATTAGCATAAAACACCCAGACTGAAAGGGGTGTTGCTATGTCTACCATTCTGATATAGGTTAGCATTGTTTCCACTTGATGAACATACTAATATTATACTATCGTGAAGGATTATGGTCCAATTAAAGTGTTGGAATATAGCTCTAGCTTCTGTGGGGTTGTCAATTAGTGATGAACCTTTGCAGGGACTAATTATAGACTTTATTATTTGAGAATCGTTTGTGAAAACTGGATGTGTTTGAGGTAGGGATATCTTTATCGCTGAAGATTTACTTCAGGCGATACAAAGTTTGGGCTCTATGTTGAAATAAAAATTACAGCACTACTTTTTGAAAGTTTACTTTATAAACTAGGTGAGGAAATTGACTTTTACATGTGATTCAGTGTATTATGACGTAATTTCCAACAATATTTATATGGTTTACAGAGTTTAGGGCTTTTGCTTGAGTGTACTATGAGACAAAATATATAATTAATCATCTCTTGTAGAAATGGCGTTTAATATTGTGGATAAAAATAAAAAAAATTACAATTTGTGTGGATTCTTTTTCTAGTTCGTGTTTGGAAATAATGAGGTAATTTTTGCTGGAGCGAAAAACTTTCTGCACTGTGCTAAAATCTGTTATTAGAAACCTAATAAAAAGTTATTTAAATTCAAGGATGCTTTCAATTCAGAAAAAAAAAGAGGGGAAAGTAAAAAAAGAAATTATACGACTAATTCTATCATATCAAAATTTCATGACTGCTTGATACTGATAGATGTAATTTACTACTTTTAAAGATTCATAAAAAGAGCAAAGCTGTAGACCCTTTGAAAACCTTATACTCTGGTCATCCAAACAAACCTTTAGATTTTTCAAATATAATTGTCCATTGATGTTGCAAGTAGTTTTACTTTGCTTTTTTTTTTCAAGATTTAGGGCAGTTAATGTAACATGTTAATCATAGTCAGCTACATCTAGAAGCACCGAAAACGGTTCAAAAGGTAACCTATTGGTTCTCGTTAAGTTTCAATGCAGACACTTCTTTTGGATACAAACTTCGCGAATTCTTTGAATTCTTAGGTTCACACAAACTGCTTGGTAGACAGTTTGTCTAAAGCCAACTAAAATAGATAAGGGGTTCAGGACCGGTTATCTACTGCATTTTCTGAAACTAGCAGTGAGCCGATACACGCAAGTCAACAAACCTCCATAAGATTTTATCATGGTTATTCTTGTCCGAAAACAATATATTATGTACAATATCTTTTATTCCAATCAGAGAGTCTGTTATTGTCACAAAACTAAAAAGCGGCTGTCAAAAAAAAAGGGTTAGAGCAAGTGCTTTATCAATATCTTATTCTTTTCAAAAAACGAAAAAGAATAGTCATCTGCTAGTTTAATTAGGGCCTGCTGATTCGGAATGATGACTTACTCTTTAATTTTCATTTACTTTTACAAGGTGCGACCCATAACAAGTGCTACCTGGTCAGCGTAATAGATTTTAGGATAGCTTGATTGCCAGATAATAGGTTTTTATACCTGCAAGTTTCACTTATAAGTCACATTGGCCATGACGACGGAGAGCAATTATTCCGAACCTGTCGTGCTTAACAACCATTTTCGAGAGGAGCCCCAGCCTCTGAGTCCTGCTAGGAGAAAGGTTTCTTTCAGGAATTCTGGTATTCCCGGCCCCAGGAGCACTGCTCGGGAGGCTGAGAGTGCGCCAGCTCAGCATCGGCCACACATCGATCATCTGTCTGGGCATGACTTCTTGGTGAATCCCTCTCCCAAGCCTAAGAAAAAACCCAGACCTAAACACTTCTATGAATCAGTAAGTTCGAGACAATCCATGAGTTATTTAACTCTGCGTCTTTTACGCAGCAACCTTCAAATCCTTGTGTTAAATGAAGAAACTAGCTGCCAGAATAATAATGGGATTTACTTCAACAGCACACGTAGCAAGAAGGATAGAAATTGTGCATTAACTATTTACAATACACAAAACAATAACTAAGCATTATAATTTCCAGCCAAACTGAAATGAAAATTGTTGAGTAAATCAGGAAGCCTTATTTCAGTGACTATCGTATTTGACCTATGATAATGCATTTAAAGGAATATGATTACGCAGTATTATGATTGATATTAATGCTGTTGAAAATATTTTCTCGCTTTAAGAGAAACGTTTAACATCTAGACCTATTTAACAGATATCTTGATAGCTTTGTTGAAGGAAAAATTTTTCACAGATTGGGTGATAATTGTGAGTGCAGTGATTGATTTCATGACCCAGAAACTTCTTAATAATATTCAGTATCCAGGTCTCAGCAGTGTGTTCTTTTCTGTTATTCAAAAAAGTCTCACAAACCTTCACTCCTCCTCCTCTCTCTCTCTCTCTCTCTCTCTCTCTCTCTCTCTCTCTCTCTCTCTCTCTCTCTCTCTCTCTCTCTCTCTCTCTCTCTCTCTCTCTCTCTCAACAAATGTGCGTTTTTCTCCGTTCTCTCTACGGCTGTACGTCGTGTATCTCAGAGCCAGCGTTTTGGTCAATTTGTCCTCTCGTTTTGCAAAATGTCAAAACAAGATACGCCATCTATGAAGATTAATAGCGGAAAATCCCCTACAAGTTCACTGACTCGCAGCATCTGTCATTCTTATATCACAATAATATTTTATTCGTTGTTGCCCTTCCCCTACAAAAAACCGACGATACAATCTTGTTTTCCATTTCAGCCCCGAGTGCACGTGAGGGCGGTGTTCATGAAGATCGGTGAAGTAGACACCGTCAAAGAGAAATTCGATGCTGACTTGTTTCTCCAAGCCAGGTGGAGAGAGCCTGCGTTAGACAGCCACCATCCCCACGTATGCACGAGCGTCTTTAGATTTATTTAAATTATATTATTAATATCTGAAACCATCGTTTCCTAGACTCTTTAAACTTAGCGCATTAAAGGTCAAAGTTGTTACGTGAAAACGGTTGCAGGTGGAGTTTAATATGTGCAGGAATTTTAAAACATTGCTTCGTTGGCCAAAGTAGCCAATAACGATAAAAAAAATTCCTTTGAGCGGGAATTTCGACGCGGTCTTTGTCTCTCCTTCTATTCTGTCATAGTTTGGTAACGTTTTTTAAGCAGATCTGATAGAAGAAACAGTTTTCAGTTTTTGTTTTCATTGTCTTATATAAAACTATGCCTTAGCCTTCCACATCATTATGCCGCTGCAATATTATTAATCAACGAAGATGTCAATAAACACTCTTAACGATTTTCAACTATTTTTACTCATATGGAAACAACTTTTCGTCCTTATCATAAGATCATACTCAAATGTGTATCGTCAGAAGCCGGAAGTGAACTGGGCAGACACATGGAACCCAGGTATCAACATCCAGAACCTTCTGGAAACTCGCTTTGACAAGACTTGGCGCCAGATGGAATTCACCTCGATTGGCGAAGCTTTTGTCGTCGAGAAGAGGAGAGTTAAGGGAACATTTGCAGAGAGCATGGAGCTCCAGGATTTTCCTTTTGATACTCAGGTAAAATAAAAAGATGAAGCTTACGTTTGTGAAGGGTGTATTTTTTTTCATTTTTATTTATGCTAAAATTTTAGGAACATTTCCAAAACTATGAAACATACAGAGCCTGGACATTGTGAAACTAAATCGAGACAAGTGCTATAAAACGTACTTTGAAACTGACATACAGATAATTATACAGATAGAGAGAGGAGACAGAGAGAGAGAGAGAGAGAGAGAGAGAGAGAGAGAGAGAGAGAGAGAGAGACAGACAGAGACAGAGAGACAGAGAGAGAGAGAGAGAGAGAGAGAGAGAGAGAGAGAGAGAGAGAAAGAGAGGGAGATTGAAATAAAGACAAGCATAGTATATGGATAAGAGAGGGTGCAACAGAGAGAGATAGAGAGAGAGAGAGAGAGAGAGAGAGAGAGAGAGAGAGAGAGAGAGAGAGAGAGAGAGAGAGAGTGAACATGAAATAGACAGGCATAGATAAACTGACAGCCGGAGGATGAAAAAGGCACTTTCAGTGGAAAAGAAAACAAAAAGTGTAGGTTATGTGAGAGAGGGAGAGAGACAGAGACAGAGACAGAGACAGACAGACTCAGAGACAGAGAGAGACCGAGAGAGACGAGAGAGAAAGAGAGAGAGAAAGAGAGAGAGAGAGAGAGAGAGAGAGAGAGAGAGAGAGAGAGAGAGAGAGAGCATGAAATAGACAGGCATAGATAGACTGACAGCCGAAGGATGAAAAAGGTACTTTCAGTGGAAAAGAAAACAAAAAGTGTAGGTTATGTGAGAGAGAGACCGAGTAGAGATAGAGAGAGACAGAGAGAGACCGAGAGAGAGACAGAGGGAGAGAGAAAGAAAGGGAGGGCCTGGACATTGTGAAATGAAATCGAGACAAGTGCTATAAAACGTTCTTTGAAACTGACATACAGATAATTATACAGATAGAGAGAGGAAGAGAGAAAGAGAGAGAGAGGGAGAGAGAGAGAAAGAGAGAGAGATTGAAATAAAGACAAGCAGAGTATATAGATAAGAGAGGGTGCAACAGAGAGAGTGCGAGAGAGAGAGAGAGAGAGAGAGAGAGAGAGAGAGAGAGAGAGAGAGAGAGAGAGAGAGAGAGAGTGAAATAGACAGGCATAGACAGACTGACAGCCGAAGGATGAAAAAGGCACTTTCAGTGAAAAAAAAACAAAAAGTGTAGGTTATGTGAGAGAGAGAGAGAGAGAGAGAGAGAGAGAGAGAGAGAGAGAGAGAGAGAGAGAGAGAGAAATAGACAGGCATAGACAGACAGACAGCCGAAGGCTGAAAAAGGCACTTTCAGTGGAAAAAAAACAAAAAGTATAGGTTATGTGAGAGAGAGAGAGAGAGAGAGAGAGAGAGAGAGAGAGAGAGAGAGAGAGAAAGAGGGAGGGAGGTTGAAATAAAGACAACCAGAATATATGGATAAGAGAGGGTGCAACAGAGAGAGAGAGAGAGAGAGAGAGAGAGAGAGAGAGAGAGAGAGAGAGAGAGACAGAGACAGAGACAGAGACAGAGAGAGAGAGAGAGAGAGAGAGAGAGAGAGAGAGAGAGAGAGAGAGAGAGAGAGAGAGAGAGAGAGAGAGAGAGAGAGCGTGAAATAGACAGGCATAGACAGACTGACCGCCGAAGGATGAAAGAGGTACTTTCAGTGGAAAAGAAAACATAAAGTGTAGGTTATGTGAGAGAGAGAGAGAGAGAGAGAGAGAGAGAGAGAGAGAGAGAGACAGAGACAGAGACAGAGACAGAGAGAGAGCGAGAGAGAGAGCGTGAATTAGACAGGCATAGACAGACTGACCGCCGAAGGATGAAAGAGGTACTTTCAGTGGAAAAGAAAACATAAAGTGTAGGTTATGTGTGTGCGTGTGAGAGAGAGAGAGAAAGATCGAGAGAGAGATCGAGAGAGAGAGAGAGAGAGAGAGAGAGAGAGAGAGAGAGAGAGAGAGAGAGGACAATGTAAAGACGGACATGTCCTTGTGAATAATCAGAACATTGTGAACAAAACCTTCTGAGGCATAAGACACGTTCTCAAACACTGTTATCAGAACTTATGGAACCCTTTCTAATAAAACTCGTGTCTCTTCTTGTCACTGTCCACCCACAAGATTGGAAGAATGTAGGCCTATCTGCATATAATATGTCACCTTGGCCCATGTTAGATGATAGTAACTTAAAGAGTATGCACTCTGGAGGTATGTGGTGAAGTACAAATCTAGGTGAAATGAATGATATTAATTTGCAAAGAAACAAGATACTAGGTATGATACTCACAATATTTCTAACCTCACGATTTAATGGCTGTTCACAAACCGAATGAAGAGTTATGCTTTAGACAGGATTATGATTTATTAATCATTTACGAATACTCTTAATATCTACGAAGACATATTTCCATCAGAGGGCATGGTTAGTTTGACTTCTGTTTTTCAACAATTCCTACAAGATGTTGCGAATCAAATAATATTATGGAGATAATGTCAATGTCGATCCCAACAAAAAGTTCGCTAGATGTTGGCATAACGTATTCCTCTGAAAAAGTATATAACATATTTTCTTATATCTCTCTTGCCAACACATACTTGTGATTTTCAGAGCTTCTATCGTTATCCTTAGCACCTGTCTGTGGTTATCATTGCCGAGGAGAGCGAGGTGGAGCTGGTAGAAGATGCTCGCGAGCCAAGCCTGGTGAATCATTTGAGCTTTGTGGACGAGCAGGAATGGCTAATCAAGGACCTGGTTGAGTGTGTTCCTGGCAACAAGGACTCCAGCGACCTGGGAAACGTCCTGCCGGCTGGGACCATGCTGGTAGTGCGGGTCCATGCTACGAGGCGCGGCGGGTTTTTCTTCTGGAATGTCTTGGTTATTATGGTAAATGCTGGTGCACATTGCCGAAGAGGAAACCAAAAAATATGTGATTTAGATTAGCCTTTGGTCGCGTGAGTTACTAAGAGGTGTAACGAGATGATTGTGTACAATATTGAAGGAAATGCTCTGGGATTTTATATTCACATTTATATTGTTAGGAAGATCAACGCACAACCATTGCTTATCTGCTATAATTATACCAAGTTTTCTCCTCAATATGGCTCTTTCTTCGATCATAATATTTACATACCTCCCTTTGTGGTGTTTGCTGCTCACGTTTTGTTTATTCATTCAACCTCTACACGCTTTGGTGTTTTTTTTTTCTAGAAGTAAAATCTAGTATAGGCCTAATTTTTTTTTAGTGTTCAACGTAAATGGAAAATTATCTTGAATGTAGTGATACAAGCAGGTGCTAGACTTTGTGCGAGATGAAATAAGGGCAGCATGACATATTATGGCTGTTCTGTATATATTCAGCTTTTGTATGTATGTTTATTTTGCTTATCAACCAGTCGCATTACTTGTTACTTACACTTTAGGCTTGGAGAAATAGTTCTTTAGTGTATCTCCCATAAATTATCTGTTTACATCAGGAAAATTCACCAGCAACGGAGAGGGCAGAAACATGTAGTTGTTCATTACCAGTGCTCTTTCTTTATCTGTTTACCAATGTGAATTTCCTTTCAAACAGTGTCTGATTTGCTCTCTGATTTTCTGCACATTCTCTGTGTCACGTGAACACCCAACCAATCGACTGCAACTGTCTTTCACTGTGGTCCTCACGACCATAGCATTCAAGTTTGTGACAAACCAGCACCTTCCAAAAGTCTCATATCTCACAGTCTTGGTGAGTAGTAGCGGGCTCTGCTGACCTCAAAATGTTTTGTGTTGATGAAAGATTTTAAGATGCCAAGGAGTCAATAACCCTATGATAATATTAATTTTTTCTTTTGTATTTGCACTTTAACATCGAAGAGACTCTTATGTTCTTATAACTACGGATACTTCTTGTTTATTGACTAAAAACATGTAATTTTCGATATAACTTGATGAACCAAAAGTTTAGCATTAACTGTCAAGTTTATATGGCAATAATTCCTCTTCAAGGCGATGTGTCGCATCAAGTTGCATGTAAATATTCAAAAAGCTTGAACAATAAATCAATTTTTCTCTTATGTCACTAACATAAATAAGCGTCAGATCATACTTTAACCTATTTCTGTTTTGCGGTTTGTCCCAAGGATAAGTATATTCTGTCTTCCATCGTGTTGATGCACCTGGTGTCAGTGTGGCATTCTTGTATCTGCCTGGCCCCAAAAAACAGCACTACAGACGCTCTGGACATCATAGCCTTCGTCGTCTACCTCATCGCATTCTTGCTGCTACAGCTCATCTTTTCTGTCTACGTCAGGCGAAACGTGAGTGTTTATGTTCCACATCACTTTGATTGAAGATGGGACAGTTATTATATAAGATTAATGGTCGTCAAGACGTAGGACAGTTACTAGCTAGACAGGACGATTGAAATTTCGACAGATACAGAGAGAAAAAGATGAGAGAGGAATGTGTAAATGTAAGTAAGCTACACGTTTAGTATGATAGACATATTTAGATGGTCAATCATCCAAACATTCAGCATAGCTTTTCTCACAATTTTGTACCATCAAATTTGAATTATAATTTTTTTAATGACGAAACTTGAATAAAAAGCCCAATCTTCGCCTCTAACTCTTTTTTTTCTTCTATCCTTCTTTTCTCTAAAAGGTTCGAGGGAAACGGATGATTCTTATACAGTTGGAAAACCAATACAAGGTAATTGCTGTTAAAAAATGTGACCGGAAATTAGACACTTTACTGTAGATCTAACTAAACTTGCTCTTAATCTCACCACATTTTATCTAATAGATCTTTAGATTATCAGAATCTCTGAGAAGACGACAATTGGACTCAACATACCTTGTTTTTTTATCTTATATTGTAAGCCTGTATTTGATACGAGGACCATTGACACTTGCTTTGTAACAAAGAGACGATAAAGCAAATCTGGATAGTCCAGTTTACTTGCTGTGAGTAAAGAAAAATGTCCCATACCATATCTTAATATTCTACATTCGTGAGGTTGGTTCCCATTCATGCCGTACAAGAAAATTAACAAGAAAACCAAACTACCAGGAGCACCTCCAAACTAAAATAAAAACTTAGGACCCAATTTGATTCCATCAGCAAAGGTTATTTTTTTATTATTTACGTTTTAGCTTCTCAAGCTCTTTGCAAAGAGAAAGCTACTGCTATGTGGAGAGAATAAGAATGTAAGAAAACATACTCTGCGGTTAATCACGAGAGTCTGGAGTTAATTTTAAAAGTACTAAACAAGCGGCCACTTTTGTTTTAACAAGGTAGTGCATAGGATAAAAACGATTTTGTCTCTAGCTTTACACTTTTTCTTATCCCCCTTTACACTCTAGATTTGTTGTTATTGACTTTAAGGACGCGGATATTTCAAATAATTTGGGTCATATTTTGTTACACTGTAAGGCGGCCAGTGCTGTCAATTTTCTTAGTTTTATTAGATTCTTTTACTTTAAAAGACTTTCGAATTCTTTCTTTTTAAGCCTGGGACGGTTGGAAGAGTTCACTTAGTGTAATTTTAATTATATATTTGCTTTGTGGTTTGCTTCAAAAAGGAGAAATTAAATCGCCTGTTGGGAGCCGGATACACAGACCGCGTGAAAGAGGAGACGAAGAGGAAAACGCTGCAAAGGAGGTTTTTACCGGATGCCACTGTTGGTGCAATTTAACTTATTACCTATCGTTGCTAAGGATGTGTTTAAATCATATCTATGTTCAACCATCTGTGTCACAGGCATTATCAGCGAACGACTCGCACTGTCATCATCCAGGTTTGATCATTCCCATTCTCAATCACCATTCACACCACCGTGTTATTCACTTAATAATCATTTCTCACCTCTTGAACAATTTACATTCAGTATTTTACGATTATTGAAGTCACAACGAATTTTTGTATCGACTGAAGTCCTGCTTGGTCACATGTCAAAAAAAAAAACACAAGAAAAAAACAACCACATATTACTTGTATTATTAGAAGATGCTTTAAGTTATAACAAACCCATTATTGGAACTGACCTTAAGCTGCCTTGTGTGGTTATAAATACTGCGATAAGGCGGAAAAAAATTGTAGACAATAAATATCATTCGATATAAAGTTTTGACGCCTGGTTCAATTATTCCATAAATAATATAT
>JAWDGP010000555.1:92500-201620 GCA_033675545.1 Elysia crispata | reverse complement strand
GAGACTAATGTTTGAACCGTGTCAGATGTAACCTTCAGCTGGAATTAGTGTCGCTAAGAGAGCAGAGACTAATGTTTGAACCGCGTCAGATGTAACCTTCAGCTGGAATTAGTCTCGCTAAGAGAGCAGAGACTAATGTTTGAACTGAAGGGCTTAGTGGAGTGCGTTAAGACTAGTTTTGGTGAAAAGCCTGTGAGGAGTGGGAGATACGGAGAGAGAGAGAGAGAGAGAGAGAGAGAGAGAGAGAGAGAGAGACAGACAGACAGACAGACAGACAGACAGACAGACAGACAACAGACAGACAAACTGGCAGACTTTCAGACTGGCAAAGAGAGAGACACACACACACAAACAGTCAGATAGAGTAAGAGACAGAAAGACATACTCACACGGAGAAGCAAGGGGAGAGCGAGAGAGAGAGAGCGAGAGAGATGGAAGAGATGGATAAATAAATAGATAGAAGGGGAGGGAGGGAAAAAGAAAGACATCGAAAAGGTCACAGAGGTTTTTAACTGGACTCAAACAGAGACAGTGAGAAAGAGGCAAAGGGAAGGAACCAGGAGAGTTTTTGGGAACGAAAGAAAAGACCCAAACAATAGGGAGGAATAGAAAGAAGAACGGCTACTCTCTCAAGAAGAGAGACTGTAAAAGAAAAGAAGAACCATCTGGAATAAGTGCTTGTCAATGTAAATGCAGACAGTTCCAAGAAGAGCAAAGTTTTCATCTTTCACCTGATCTTCGGTATATTACGGGTAAAAACATTTCTCTGCATTTCCTTTTTCACAACTTTAAATTTTGTTAGATAAATCATGTGATGAGATGTTGGTTGCTTTAGTCCCTCCCCCCCCCCAAAAAAAACAAAACAAAAAAAAAACAGATTTCTCACCCTTATTTCCAGCTAGGTTGTCCTTTCTTAAAAGCTTCACATCTCATAAATTACGCGATTTTTTTTTGGTGGGGGATTGGGGGCGTTTGTCTTATTTTACTGTCAGGACTAAGTACACGTCTTCTGTCCCTCTCATCATCTCTATAGCTCTCTCTCTCTTTCTTTCTTTCTTTCTTTCTTTCTTTCTTTTTAGTTCTATCAGGCTTACTCCCTTTTTATCCATCTCACACTCTCTCTCACTCACTCTCTCTCTTTCTCGTCACTCTCGCTCGCTCTCTCTCTCTCTCTCTCTCTCTCTCTCTCTCTCTCTCTCCTCTATAATAATGTTTCTCTCTCCTAGTCTCTCTCTATCAAATAGCTGCCAGTTTTCGACTCAGCGAGCCTTGAAGCTTGTGTTTAGTGAACTACAACCCCTTGTTGCTGAGGAGTCACTGCATAGCGGTCTGTCTGTCTGTCTGTGTGTGTGGTCATTGTGATCCCATGCTTGTCACAGACAATATTATTGTAAAGCAAGTTAGCGTTATGTCCCTGTGTTCTTTAGCTTTCTTCCTATCAGTACGCGTGCCCTGTGTATCAGTCAAGTTTCTAGCAGCACACTGTCTTGTCCCGGCTGATCCTGAATGGAGGTTGGAAACAATTTATCTTTGACCTGGTTTGACCTCCCAGCTTAGCCTGTGTTACATCATGGAGAGTTGTGGACCACAGATAGCCACATCCTGGTCAAACTGGACTGGAGCAACGGGAGCGGGCTGTTCCACCTAGTTCTTTGGGAGCTACGAGAACCGGAAAAGAGAGAGAGAGAGAGAGAGAGAGAGAGAGAGAGAGAGAGAGAGAGAGAGTGAGAGAAAAGAAAGAGAGTAATAGAGAAGGAGAGAAAAGAGAGAGAGTAAGAGAGAGAGAAAGACAGACAGACAGACAGACTGAGAGAAAGAGATGGTAAATAAGAAAGGTGGACAGGTTGACGGAGGAGATCTATAAAGATAAAAAGATTTAGAGACCTATGACTGGCTGTAATACAGGTAACAGGATTTTTAAAGAGAGAGAGAGAGAGAGAGAGAGAGAGAGAGAGAGAGAGAGAGAGGCAGGGAGGGAGAAAGAGAGTGAGAGAGAGAGAGAGAAAGAGAGAGAGAGAGAGAGAGTGAGAGAAAGAGAGGCAGACAGAGAGAAAGAGAGAGTGAGAGAAAAGAGAAAGAGTAAGAGAGAGAAAGAAAGAGAGAGAGTGAGAGAAAGAAAGAGAACTAGAAAGAGGGAGAGATCAGAAATAAAAAAGGCGGACAGATTAACGGAGGAGCGAATCTATAAAGACAAAAAGATTTAGAGACCGATAGACTGGCTTTAATACAGGAAACAGGATTTTTAAAGAGAGAGAGAGAGAGAGAGAGAGAGAGAGAGAGAAAAGAGAGAGAGAGTGAGAGAAAGAAAGAGAGTGACAGAGAAAGAGAGAGAGAGAGAAAAGAGATAGTGAGAGAAAGAGAGAGAGAGAGAGAGAGAGAGAGAGAGAGAGAGAGAGAGAGATAGAGAGAGATAGAGAGAGAGAGAGACGCACAAAAGTTAAGTATAAACTTATATCAGAATTAAGGTTTTAGAGTACAATTTCCAACACTATATGGACCAAGCCAGCTAAGGTCAACTAAGGTCAGCAAAGGTCAGTTTTATTTATCTTAATATAAACCAATGAAGACTTACACTCTCTGGGTAAGAATTCTGCCAATTTAACTTGCTAGTGCCCTAGGAAAAGGAAAAAAAAACATAAATAAAGAACGGATGTTTGAGTCAGACAATGTGTTACTCGAGGACGGTTCTGAGGCGAGCGACAGGCTGGGTGGAGATACAACCACAAACTGGCTGGGTGGAGATAGAACCACAAACTGGCTGGGTGGAGAAACAACCACAAACTGGCTGGGTGGAGATAGAACCACAAACTGGCTGGGTGGAGATAGAACCACAAACTGGCTGGGTGGAGATAGAACCACAAACTGGCTGGGTGGAGATAGAACCACAAACTGGCTGGGTGGAGATAGAACCACAAACTGACTGGGTGGAGATAGAACCACAAACTGGCTGGGTGGAGATAGAACCACAAACTGGCTGGGTGGAGATAGAACCACAAACTGGCTGGGTGGAGATAGAACCACAAACTGGCTGGGTGGAGATAGAACCACAAACTGGCTGGGTGGAGATAGAACCACAAACTGGCTGGGTGGAGATAGAACCACAAACTGGCTGGGTGGAGATAGAACCACAAACTGGCTGGGTGGAGATAGAACCACAAACTGGCTGGGTGGAGATAGAACCACAAACTGGCTGGGTGGAGATAGAACCACAAACTGGCTGGGTGGAGATAGAACCACAAACTGGCTGGGTGGAGATAGAACCACAAACTGGCTGGGTGGAGATAGAACCACAAACTGACTGGGTGGAGATAGAACCACAAACTGGCTGGGTGGAGATAGAACCACAAACTGGCTGGGTGGAGATAGAACCACAAACTGGCTGGGTGGAGATAGAACCACAAACTGGCTGGGTGGAGATAGAACCACAAACTGACTGGGTGGAGATAGAACCACAAACTGGCTGGGTGGAGATAGAACCACAAACTGGCTGGGTGGAGATAGAACCACAAACTGGCTGGGTGGAGATAGAACCACAAACTGACTGGGTGGAGATAGAACCACAAACTGACAGGGTGGAGATAGAACCACAAACTGACTGGGTGGAGATAGAACCACAAACTGGCTGGGTGGAGATAGAACCACAAACTGGCTGGGTGGAGATAGAACTACAAACTGGCTGGGTGGAGATAGAACCACAAACTGGCTGGGTGGAGATAGAACCACAAACTGACTGGGTGGAGATAGAACCACAAACTGGCTGGGTGGAGATAGAACAGCTGGGGACAAACCACAAATTGGCTGGGGGCGCGATGAGATACGGAGAGCGCTGACAGTAAAAATTAAGTGATGAAAAAAAACTGAGCTTTTATATTAGTTATGAAAGTATACTCCAGCAATTTCTCTAGACATCAAAAACCCTTTTTTCTTCTGCTTGTTTTTCTTCTTCTTCCTCTATTATTATTATTATTATTATTATTATTATTATTATTATTATTATTATTATTATTATTATTATTATTATTATTATTATTATTATTATTATTATTATTATTATTATTATTCGTCTCCATCTTTTTCTTGTCCTTTATCCCATTATTATTATTATTACATTATTATTGTTATTATTATTATTATTATTATTATTATTATTATTATTATTATTATTATTATTATTATTATTATTATTATTATTATTATTATTATTATTATTATTGTTGTTGTTGTTGTTGTTGTTGTTGTTGTTGTTGTTGTTGTTCTTGTTGTTCTTGTTGTTGTTGTTGTTGTTATTGTTGTTGTTGTAGTTGTTGTTGTTGTTATTACTATTATTATTATTATTGCTGTTGTTGTTGTCATCATCATCATCATTATTATACAAACATGACGTCTACCAGCATGCCGCCAACAACCCTCTTAGTTTGTGTAAGCTGTATTGCCCTTATGTGTGGACCTGCACTTCAAGACGGACAACTCCATGTCATGTAACCAGCATTGCATGTAACTTTGTCTGGAACAATGGGCGGGCCTGAGTGCCAATAGCACTGGGTGTCAACTGCTGACAGCCATTCCAGCCTAGTCTGAGTGACAATAGCACTGGGTGTCAGCTACTGACAGCCATTCCAGCCTAGTCTTGACTAGTGCCGCCGCATCCTGATTAGTGCCGCCTTGTCCTGCCTAGTCTGACTAGTCCCGCCGCATCCTGATTAGTGCCGCCTTGTCCTGCCTAGTCTGACTAGTCCCGCCGCATCCTGATTAGTGCCGCCTTGTCCTGCCTAGTCTGACTAGTCCCGCCGCATCCTGATTAGTGCCGCCTTGTCCTGCCTAGTCTGACTAGTCCGGCTTATCTGATCCAGAGCTGCCCTGATGGCGATGACATAACTCCAGGTCCACTCTCGGTTGCTGTGACGTCAATGAGAGCTGGCATATCTTCGGTACACACGTGTGTCTGTCTCTCTGTGTCGACCACTGATAGTGGAGCTAGGACAGAGATCGGACGACGTCCATTTTTTTCCCCTCTCTGACGCTCCAGGTATACCGATTTCTAAGATTTTTTTTCGTTGCCGTTTATTTAGAATCTAGTTAACATGTAAAGAGCAAAAATTATTAAACATCCAACATCCGCATTGATGACATTTTTTCTTACCTGTCCATTTCTGATTTAGTCAGATTATTCCAAGCTGTAATCTAGATTCCGGGCTCACGTCCTAGGACAAGTCAAATCTTGATGCTCATGTGAGGCAGAAGTGAGCATTGCAGTTGATTGCGCAGCTAGCAAGTACGAGAGTCAGTCTTGTCCAGATGAGTCAGGTACCACTGCAGTCGTGAGTCCATAATCTTGTCAATGGCTGAATTACATAGATTCTATAATCTTACGTCAGTTTTTCATCATCTCTCAATCTCTCTCTCTCTCTCTCTCTCTCTCTCTCTCTCTCTCTCTCTCTCTCTCTCTCTCTCTCTCTCTCTCTCTCTCTCTCTCTCTCTCTCTCTCTCTCTCCTTCCTTTGTTCTGTCTACCAATCTAGCTATCTCTTAACTGTCCACTATCTTTCCTAGCAGTATTGTTAATCTTCTATCTATGAAATGTTAATATTTCTTTTATCTAGATAAACGACAATGGAAGACACGTACAAAGGCAGGCATAAAATCTAGACCTTTCAGCTTCTCTTTTCTCTTTGAAATAATTAATTGGAGCATAAAAAATGCTGACAATCTGAATTAATAGGCCACAGTTCTTAATAACCTGAGCTGACGCCCGAGTAGACTAATCCTTCTTCCATTTATTATTAAATATATTAAATCTGTTTCTTGCCTTCTTAGATCAGACACTTTTCTTTTATTCATGTTTTGGTTTTTTTTTTACCTTGTGTCCCTGTGTGGGGGATTTCATTTGCAGGTCTTAAATAAATAGGTAACCTATATAGAACTCGTCCCTTGCTGCGTAGATCTGGACCTGGCTGTACTTGTGACCTGTTTGGCAATGTGGCAAGAAGAATTGAAAATCAAGCGGGGTGAAATCGACATGCATCTCATCACACAGACCATAGGCGGAGCCACGTGCAGGGCAAGTTTAGTTATGTAAGAGTTAACTCAGCTGTTTGAAAGCCGAAGCATACAAAAACTAGACACAGTTCTAGATCTAGATCTTTCTCCATTGTGTTCATCCCTTTGTTCAGTATTTGCACAGGTGTAGAACCGGCGCACGCGATCAAACACAGCTGAGCTGCTGCTCGGAACTTCGAAAAAAGGAACACGACATTTTTTACCGATTAGATTTCAACACAGGTCTATACCTATGAAATTTCGAGAAAGGTTTATACCTTTAAAAATGTCAAACAGCTTTATACCTATAAAATGGCGAGATATATTTGTACATATAAAATGTCGAAACAGGTTTATACCTATGACATCTAGGTGCAGATTTATTACCTATAAAATGTCGAGATAGGTTTATACTGATATGTTTGTGTAATCATGGTCCTGGCCCCATGTCTATCATAAGTAGATCTAGATCCTAACTAGTTGATAAGTAAATAAGAAAAAAACAAGGATTCTTGATGTAAAAAAGAAGGGGGGGGGGGGGAGAATGAGTAAGAGAAAGGGGTGGGAGAATAGGGAGAGAAAGAGTAGAAACGATTTTTGTTACAGAAGTGAACAATTAAAAGAATAGCATCCGCGGGTCGAGGAAAACGGATCCTTATCAGTGTTGGTTGATTGGTCGCTTGGTCTATCTTGACGCGATAACGTCAAAAAGCATGTCCGCCACTCTGCCTCAGTGTTTGAACATTTTGTTTTGTCAGCTCTTAATTAATGTGCTGGTTTTTAAATTCCCTCTATGTTCCCTTCATATTTATTTAATTATGTGACATGAATTTATAGCTCTCGCTTAATAAGCTTCGGTGATTCATACACCTGATTTATTCAAGCGTTTTGGAGTTGGCAATCCACAAACCATAAAGTTCTAGATGTAGGAGACCCAACGGAGTTTGTCCTGCATGCACTGGGTCGCGACAACTTGGGCGAGAGTCTGATTTCAACTGGGCAGGTCTGAAAGGGGGGGGGGGTGATCAGATAGCGCCAGCCGGGGGAATTGCTCCACATCACTTTAAAGAGATTATAATTATTGATGAATATCTCAATCTCTTATTCCACTAGAGTTTGGCCACAAGAGCTCTGCTTCAAGTTTTAGCTGTTGGAACTACAGGCACCTTGGAGTCAAAAACCATTCGAAAAGAGGCAATGAGAAGGCGATAGAAAGGACAGGGGGAAAGGGCGGACAATTCAAGATTCACAATGAGATGACGAGAGAAAGTGTGTGTGGAGAGAGAGAGAGGGGGTGGGGGTGGGGGGAAGAGATATGATCGACAAGCAGGTGTCATTCAGCTGTGCATAATATCATAAAACAGCTAAGTCTAAAATATGCAAATGTATTCACACTCGTGTAAAGTTTATTGTCTTGACTAAACAAATAACGCTTGGGAGTCAAGTTAAGAAAAGATAGGGATCTAAAATTCGATTTTAATAAAGTTTCAGTTTTTTTTTGCTCCTCTTGTAAAATGTGCTCAGTCAGACTTGGCCGGTATAATTATCTTAGAATATGTAAATAATATTCATACAAATGTGCATCTAATTTATTAAAGGCCAATTCGATTTCTCTCCCCGCTATCTCCTCTGAAACCCCTCAATGCTCAGTGCTGATGTTTACTGAATATTAATCTGTCCAATTCAGAGTCCCATGCGGTACAAAAAAAATCAATGAAAAGTTATGGCTTTAGGATAAAAAAAGATATTTTTGTAAGTTCATCATATAATTATTCATTGTAATTAACCCATTAAACTTTTATGCCCAATTAGCTATGATAAACCAGATAACATTCAAAAGACTATTCTCAAAGGTTTACAATTTTCAAAGCAGATAACGCCATTGTTATTTTGTAAATGTAAACATATATTTTAAAAGAACATGGCATATTACTTTAATGGAGTCAGAGACAGGAAAAATTAGAAAATAAAATAAAATTTTAATTATAATTCTAATTGTCAAACATGAACAATAGAAACATTCGTGTTAATGTTAAGCCATTTTATTAACTTGCCACTCCTAATTTGTCCTGCATGATTGATACTGATTGTGATTAGATCTATAACCATTGTAAACTTTAGCAATCCAGGGTAACTCAATACATTTTTAAATATCCTTTAAAAAATTTCTGTAATACTGTCCTAGCAGTTGCATGTTTTTACTTTATATTGGAGAGTACTTTTTCACCACATCAGGTCGAGCTCTTCATTTCTCTGGAATGGGTCATCATCACCACATTATCGTCTCGATGGAGAGATAAACTGAAAAGAGGGCGGCTTAAAAGAAAGCAACCAAATTTTATTTACTTTTTTGCTTGAGATTTCTCCCTCATTTCAAGAATGTTCATATGAGAACGTGAGAAGAATTTCAATGCTCCAAGGAGAGAAAACTGCATTATGAGATAACATATCTATTATTGTTGTTTAAAGCCTGAACCTTAAATGTAGTTATTTGGTTCCGAAGGAGATATACATGAATCTATTTTTTTTTTTTAATTCTTTTTTTTTCTATTGTTTTAGTCCTCTCCACCTATTCATTGTTGTAATTTTACTTTCCTTGAGTATAGTTGTATGGCTCTGGTGAATAATAGTCTGTAATTTACGTAAAGTTTGCATTTTTTCAATGTAGTGATTGCCCCACCTGTTCGTTTGAACAGACAATCATGCTTGTGTATAATAATATTATTAAAATATGTTAATTATATATGTTAAGAGATGTAGATGGAGCCTGAACCTACAGGTCACCTTCAAAGATGACCCAGATATGACTTTATCTAGGTCAAATTAGACCAAAGGTTACAGGCTTATAAAAAACTAACATCATAACATCTGGTGACGTCAATCTACATGCAAGGGAAATCAAAGTTCTCGTGTAATTATGTCAAGGAAGTGACATGAAGGGGAAAGGTAACTGGTGCATAAAGGCAGCCATCTTGTCTGTCAGTTTGGCTCCTAATGCTGGCTGAATGTAGATTTAATCTAAATCGGTCAATGTTGGTTATTGCCCTACCACTCAAATGTCCATCAGCTCTAGGTTTGTTGATAACAAGACCGCTCTTCCCACGACCCGGTTTTCTCACTTTACCAAACTTGAATTAGATCTCGTCTAGGCCGCCAACCTTTCATTGGAGTTCCAGCCAAAGATCGTCAGGAAGACAGGGTCACAGTAGGTGACTTTTGGGGCCTATCAGTCTCCACTGAAAGTATAGCATTAATTCTCTCAAAGTCCCAAGATTTGTAGGCCGGGTGTTTTGGGGTTTACTTATGGGTTGTTTTGTTTAAAGACTAGGGGGGGGGGGGGGGAGACGAAAGAAGGTTCTATTAGTATTTATCCAGTTTTCCAA
Organism: Elysia crispata; assembly: GCA_033675545.1. Lineage (NCBI taxonomy): Eukaryota > Metazoa > Mollusca > Gastropoda > Plakobranchidae > Elysia > Elysia crispata. Next base: position 192,202 of record JAWDGP010000555.1, on the reverse strand, counting down.
TGGACAAAGGATAAGCGGAATATGGGTGCAGCACTTTGTTACGTAACAATAGAACACATTTCGCCCGAAACAAAATAATGTAGACAGAAGAAACTAACTTTATGAAAAGTTTTACAAGTGAGAATCAAGCTTGTACATGTCTTCATCCAACATGAAACTTTGTTGCGAGTGTGTTGCTTGATGTAGCCTGCCCATATGGCGGCGATCTCGTCTTGTGGCATTTTGATAACCATGGCGGGTTTAGTTCGAAGAATAATATACACTGATACTGAAGTTTTTGCTTTATAGTTGAGAGAGAGAGAGAGAGAGAGAGAGAGAGAGAGAGAGAGAGAGTGTGTGTGTGTGTGTGTGAGAGAGAGAGAGTGAGTGAGAGAGAGAGAGAGTAAGTGTGAAAGAGAGAGAGAGAGAGAGAGAGAGAGAGAGAGAGAGAGAGAGAAAAGCCATGAGATCACCGCTGTTGGTTGACTGAGCTTGTAACACCTCATTGCACCAATCAGTCAATGACAATCACACCTCGTCTGGTGCGACGGAATTAACAGTGAAGGGTTCGAACCCGCGATGGGGGCTCCTGCAGATGTGAGGGCGGACACGTGAGCCGTCCGGCGATCCCCTGGTAGTGTGAAGGGCTCCTGCAGATGTGAGGGCGGACACGTGAGCCGTCCGGCGATCCCCTGGTAGTGTGAAGGGCTCCTGCAGATGTGAGGGCGGACACGTGAGCCGTCCGGCGATCCCCTGGTAGTGTGAAGGGCAGAGAAATGGTGGTCAGCTCGGGATATTGGCATGGCTGCTTAAATAGGAAGTTTGGGTAGTTTAAAAATCTGATCCAGTTTGTCCTCTTGAAAAGTTGAGAGTGTTGTTTTTCTCTTTGATTGTTTGATATAGGCCTTCCCAAACAAGACTGGTGATCCCAGGTGTCTACACCATATGAAATAAATTTGATGTGGGCAGGGAGGATCTGACCGGATGAAATCAGACTTTCCCTCCAGTGCAATGGATGATCCAGACATCCGCTTGAGTTTATAGAAATTATAAATCGTTATGCCTTTCTTTTTATTATTATTATATTTAATTTTAAGGATGAAACCTGTCACGAATTTAGAAGCTTGACTTGTGACGGGTTCGATATGTGAATGTAAATAATTTAGATTGTAAGGGGTGAATATTAGTACTTTAGCATTGTGAGGAGTTTGGTAGGTGAATGTAACTACTTTAGATATCTTAAGGTTTTGATAGGTGAATATACTATTTTAGCATTGTTAGGGTTTGGTAGGTGAGTATAGCCATTTTAGCATTGTAAGGGGTTTGGTAGGTGAATATAACTATTTTAGATTTGTGAGAGGTTTGGTAGGTGAGTTTAGCTATTTTAGCTTGTAAGGGGTTTGGTAGGTGAATATAACTATTTTAAATTTATAAGGGGTTTGGTAGGTGAGTTTAGATATTTTAGCATTGTTGGGGATTAGGTAGGTGATTGCATTATTTAAGATTTATGAGGGGTTTGGTTAGTGAATATGCTATTATAGCATTGTGAGGGTTTGATAGGTGAGTATAGTTATTTTAGCATTGTAAGGGGTTTGGTAGGTGAGTATAACTATTTTAGATTTTTAAGGGGTTTGGTTAGTGAATAAACTATTTTAGCATTGTAAGGGGTTTGGTAGATGAGTATAACTATTTTAGATTTGTGAGGGGTTTGGTTAGTGAATAAACTATTTTAGCATTGTAAGGGGTTTGGTAGGTGGGTAAAACTATTTTAGATTTGTGAGGGGTTTGGTAAGTTAATATACTATTTTAGATTTGTGACGAGTTTGGTGATGAATATAACGTTTTTAGATTTGTGAAGGGTTTGTTAGGTGAATATACTATTTTAGATTTGTGAGGGGCTTGGTAGATGAATATAACTTTTTTTTTGCCTCGTTAATAACTTGATGGGTGATATATCTACTAATTTATGGTAATTACAACGAAAAACATTTTAACTTTATGAACAATTTAACAGTTGAAAAGAAATTCTTTCCTTTTAATAAATTGACTAGGGGAAAAAATATTTTAATTTATGAGTCGATTGACTGGTAAAAATAGAGGACGATTTTTTTTTCTATTACGATGGGAATCTCAACAAATAAGAGAGTATTTTTTTTTTCATGCAGCAGTTTGACGGCTGAAAGTAGAGGGGAAAAAAACCGCTGCAAATATGATAAAGAATTTGAATAAAAGTACAGAAAACAATTTAGCCGTGGACAATTATTTTCGCAAACAAAAAAGTAAACCGTTTGAGTGATGCAAGAACTTTAAGAAGCAAAAATTTAAACTGCGCAATAATTTTTAGTTAAAAACTTGCAGGTGACATGGCCCAGTAAATATCATTCATCTTTCATAATGTATGAAAAAAAAAACAAAAAAAAAAAAACCAGGTAATTTAGAATTATCTAAAAAAGATGTGTGTGTATGTGTGTGTGTGTGTATATATATATATATATATATATATATGTATATATTAGATTATCACAATAATGTTGTAAAGCAGGTATGCAGACAGCCTTACTGTTGTGTTATGAAGGCTGTATGTCAGCAAGGCTTTTGTTCTCAGAACAACAGTGCAGTATTGAGCTAGCTTGGCTCTGTCTGTCCACAAGTTACAACCATTATGATGCAGCAGACCCACATGACGCCTGTTACACCCGAGGTTTGAGGAGGGCAGCCATTGTTCGAATCATGATTCATGTAAAAGCTCTCTGATTGCAAAGTAAATTATTTCCGTCACAACTGGATGGGTAGAAAGAGCATGACTTACCATAACTATTGGGTGCTGAGGAATTTCTCATTATAGCAAGCGTTGATTTCTGTCAGGTGCTGGTCCAGTGCCATAATAGAAACTGCTTTGTCATCTAATATGTTAAGCAAGAATGTTCTAGTTAAGTAAGGCGAGACTTTCATGACGTAAGCCGCTGCATGGGTCACAGTTCAGTCAAGCGGAGGAGAAGACGAAGATTATGCAAGATACGTGAAAACTGGAGCTCTTGAAAGACAGAGGAAGTTACTGTTCTTCATAGCAGAATCCTGGAGAAACTTTGGGGACGTTAATATCTTCTCCTATCGAGGGGGGGGGGGGAAGGGGGAGAGGGCGAACTTACAAGAGTTGTTTCCTGGTAACCTGGACCATGAAACAATTCTTTTTCTGAAAAGAGTTTGCCGGTTTAACATTGATACATGTCAAAAACATTTGATTTGTGATGAGAGGATGTGTGGTTACAGTTAACAGATGTCAATTTATTATTATTATTATTATTATTATTATTATTATTATTATTATTATTATTATTATTATTATTATTATTATTATTACTATTATTATTATTATTGCATCGACCAAATTTAGCACATACGCTTGGACAGTCATTTAATCTCTGTATCAGTACAGAGTCCTGAAGACATCATTTAAAATATTCCTCGTAATTTGCTCTCTGTCAGATCTTACTTTGATATTCGATGATTTCGCAGTTGGAGTGCTAGTCAGATATACTGCGCTTCATCTTCCTCATCATTCAGATACTTGAACCGTCCCGCAGCGCCTCCCCTCTCACTCTCGCCACTACTTTGTCCTGGGTTAAGAGAGGAAGAAGTTAGAGCCACTAAATCCGTTGAACTTGTTCTCTGAACCGATCGTCTCCCTCTACTTGATACCAGTCCTCTCACAGAGTTTGACACCAGTCATGGCACTAGTGGGGAAAGCTAAATTGCTCCGCCTAATTTAGTACACTCTGCTCTGTAAATAATATATCAGGTAAGAGAATTCCAGTTTAAACTTTTTATGATAATCATATAATAATAACAATAAGAAGAAGGAAAAGGAGAAGAACAAGAACAAGAACAAGAACGAGATTGGAAACTAGAGGAAGAATATATAAATATATATATATATAATCTGGTTTAGGAAGTATAAAATAAGAAACGTGCTCAATTTTAAGAGTTAAGGACCTCAAATTCCGTGGTTTTACAAATCTTGGCTCACTATTTATTTGGTTTTTGCACGAACCGGCTAAGAATTATTAGTCTCGTAACTGGGAATTCCCTAGAAACTTTCCTCCAGCCTTGGTGATAGATGGTAAACTCACTCAGCTTCTGCAGTGTGACTTTTCATCCCTTTGACTCTGGAGTTGAGTTCAGAACAAGCCTATAATATCTTTTGACAGTCCCTGTGAAGAAGAAGCAGTTTGAGGTAAATCTTTGGAGCTTGTGTTTGTTGTGTTTGTGCTAGTATTTTATCTTAGTCACAGTGATGTGGCACCTAATGGAGGGCAATCACTAAGCTCCATAGCTGCACGTTTGGTGTGCCATGTCCGCGGTGAGCTCAGCATTTTTACATATCAAACTCCTCTCTCTCTCTCTCTCTCTCTCTCTCTCTCTCTCTCTCTCTCTCTCTCTCTCTCTCTCTCTCTCTCTCTCTCTCTCTCTCTCTCTCTCTCTCTCTCTCTCTCTCAGGGCCTTGACAAAAAATCAAAACACAGTCAGTTCTAGAATCTGTGGGTCTGACTGATAGTTCAAGACGTCCCAACCATCGGTGACTTGTTAACTCTGTCAGACAGTTTTTAAGTCCTGCTAGCTCAAGAGATGATGTAGGTAATGTTTGGTGATGACCCTGTGAGCACATATGGGCACAACTTGTACGTCAACGATTGGCCACCACTGTTGTGATAATGAGCCCTGGACCCCCACACACCAGTCTCCCTGTGGCCAATATACTGGCTTGATCGAAACCTTGGTGAAACGCGAGTCATGATTTGAAAGCTGAACATATCGAGCATCTCTTGGTACACGAAACTTCTGTAAACAAACACACGGACTACTGGAGGCGAGCAGACAGCACACACAGCTAGTGTATACAATCAAATGCAAGCATACTACAGAAAGACAGGAGTGAAGTGCAATCAAGTGATATTTTTGTTGCAAGCAATTACTATTGGTAAATAAATGTAAAAAAAACTAAGAAGATCTGTGTAGGAGGCAGGCAGTATGATTAGGTGTTGCTTTCACTAAGATGATCTGATTAGGAGGCAGGCAGTATGATTAGGTGTTGGTTTCACTAAGAAGATCTGTGTAGGAGGCAGGCAGTATGATTAGGTGTTGGTTTCACTAAGAAGATCTGGGTAGGAGGCAGGCAGTATGATTAGGTGTTGGTTTCACTAAGAAGATCTGTGTAGGAGGCAGGCAGTATGATTAGGTGTTGGTTTCACTAAGAAGATCTGTGTAGGCAGTATGATTAGGTGTTGGTTTCACTAAGAAGATCTGGGTAGGAGGCAGGCAGTATGATTAGGTGTTGGTTTCACTAAGAAGATCTGTGTAGGAGGCAGGCAGTATGATTAGGTGTTGGTTTCACTAAGAAGATCTGTGTAGGAGGCAGGCAGTATGATTAGGTGTTGGTTTCACTAAGAAGATCTGGGTAGGAGGCAGGCAGTATGATTAGGTGTTGGTTTCACTAAGAAGATCTGTGTAGGAGGCAGGCAGTATGATTAGGTGTTGGTTTCACTAAGAAGATCTATGTAGGAGGCAGGCAGTATGATTAGGTGTTGGTTTCACTAAGAAGATCTGTGTAGGAGGCAGGCAGTATGATTAGGTGTTGGTTTCACTAAGAAGATCTGTGTAGGAGGCAGGCAGTATGATTAGGTGTTGGTTTCACTAAGAAGATCTGTGTAGGAGGCAGGCAGTATGATTAGGTGTTGGTTTCACTAAGAAGATCTGTGTAGGAGGCAGGCAGTATAATTAGGTGTTGGTTTCACTAAGAAGATCTGTGTAGGAGGCAGGCAGTATGATTAGGTGTTGGTTTCACAGAAGACACCGGGGCATTACGAGAGCGTCAGTCGTGAATGTTCGCAGCTTGGAGAAACCTCTTGATTTCCTCCGACTCGCGAGCTGATACAACAGTAGTGATGATTTGGTTCTTTAATTTGAGGTTGTGTCACGTGTGCTGACCTGGTAATGACAGCCATGACATGTATGTGACCTTTGGCACAAGATGAGAAAGATATTGATCGTTGGAAGAAACCGTCTCGGTATTGATGTGGCTGGAAAGGGGAGTGAGGAATAAAAATGAGGGGGGAGGGGGGAGATTTGTGGCACTCGAGTAAAATTTTTGCAAATTGCTCGACATAATATCAGTGAAGTAAAAAACGGAGATCGAGTAAAGGTCGAAGACACAAACACATCGCTCGACTGTTAGAGCAAGACTCGGCTTGGCTTGTCGTGAGGTCTGGCTCATGGAGTCGTGCGAGCTGTCTTGGACTGAGCGAAGCAGAGCAGGCAGTGAGTCCAGCCGACTCTTGCTTCATGTTTAGCTTGCGTTTCTCTTTCTTTACACCTTCTTGGTAATTTGTCTGTGTGTGTGTGTGTGTATGCTTTTGTGTTATGATAAAAGTCTTGTTTGATACCTGACGGATAGTTGGCCTGAGATTGAACACTAAATATAAAGAAGCAAATAGGTATAATGCGAGGCTTCCTAAAATACAGGCCAAGTCACCGAAGTTAACATATTTTTGCAGTTAGTGTAAAAGTAAGCTATATCATTTAACTATTTGGAAGAGTTAGGACAGTTACATAGTTGTTGTGTAGGCCTGTAGTGTAAAAGTAAGCTATATCATTTAACTATTTGGAAGAGTTAGGACGGTTAGATAGTTGTTGTGTAGGCCTGTAGTGTAAAAGTAAGCTATATCATTTAACTATTTGGAAGAGTTAGGACAGTTACATAGTTGTTGTGTAGGCCTGTAGTGTAAAAGTAAGCTATATCATTTAACTATTTGGAAGAGTTAGGACGGTTAGATAGTTGTTGTGTAGGCCTGTAGTGTAAAAGTAAGCTATACCATTTAACTATTTGGAAGAGTTAGGACAGTTAGATAGTTGTTGTGTAAACCTGTAGTGTAAAAGTAAGCTATATTATTAAACTATTTGGAAGAGTTAGGATAGTTAGATATTCGTTGTGTAGTCCTGCAGTATGAAAGTGAGCTATATCATTTAACTATTTGGAAGAGTTAGGATAGTTAGATATTCGTTGTGTAGGCCTGTAGGCTGAATTAAAAGAGCGTTCTAAGTGCTATTCTGTCCTAACTGAGCCCAAAATTTAAAAGATATAGATCACTATAACTCAAACATGCGAAGTTTGTTCACTTCAGTAAATATATCTGTATGTTAGGAAGCCTCGGTCTAAGCCTTTCTAACATGCTCGACAAAATGTTATGTAGAATGAAGATAACTGAATTTTTCTGGCATGGGAAACATGAATTGTCTGGATGGTGTGGACATAATTTTTTTGTGTGTAGAGTGTTTGAACTAATCGCTCCTGAACCAAGATTATATTGTCATCTATCTCTGTATTCACATCTACTGGACACAACTTGAACCAAGATTACATTTGTCATCTGTCTCTGTGTTCACATCTACTAAACACAACTTGAACCAGGATTACATTTGTCATCTGTCTCTGTGTTCACATCTACTAAACACAACTTGAACCAGGATTACATTTGTCATCTGTTTCTGTGTTCACATCTACTGGACACAACTTGAACCAGGATTACATTTGTCATCTGTCTCTGTGTTCACATCTACTAAACACAACTTGAACCAGGATTACATCTGTCATCTGTTTCTGTGTTCACATCTACTAAACACAACTTGAACCAGGATTACATTTGTCATCTGTCTCTGTGTTCACATCTACTAAACACAATTCGAACCAGGATTACATTTGTCATCTGTTTCTGTGTTCACATCTGCTGGATACAGCTTGAACCTGATTACATTTGTAAACCGTCTCTGTGTTCACATCTACTAAACACAACTTGAACCAGGATTACATTTGTCATCTGTCTCGGTGTTCACATCTGCTGGACACAGCTTGAACCAGGATTACATTTGTCATCTGTCTCTGTGTTCACATCTACTAAACACAACTTGAACCAGGATTACATTTATCATCTGTCTCGGTGTTCACATCTGCTGGACACAGCTTGAACCAGGATTACATTTGTCATCTGTCTCTGTGTTCACATCTACTAAACACAACTTGAACCAGGATTACATTTGTCATCTATCACTTTGTTTACCTCTACTGGACACAATTTAAACCAGGATTACATTTGTCATCTGTCTCTGTGTTCACATCTACTGGACACAACTTGAACCAATATTACATTTGTCATCTGTTTCTGTGTTCACATGTACTGGACACAACTTGAACCAGGATTACATTTGTCATCCGTCACTGTGTTCATATGTACTGGACACAACTTGAACCAATATTACATTTGTCATCCGTCACTGTGTTCACATGTACTGGACACAACTTGAACCAATATTACATTTATCATCCCTCTCTGTGTTCACATGTACTGGACACAACTTGAACCAATATTACATTTGTCATCTATCACTTTGTTTACCTCTACTGGACACAACTTGAACCAATATTACATTTATCATCTCTCTCTGTGTTCATATGTACTGGACACAACTTGAACCAGGATTACATTTATCATCTGTCTCTGTGTTCACATCTACTGGACACAACTTGAACCAATATTACATTTATCATCTGTCTCTGTGTTCATATGTACTGGACACAACTTGAACTAGGATTACATTTATCATCTGTCTCTGTGTTCATATGTACTGGACACAACTTGAACCAATATTACATTTGTCATCCGTCACTGTGTTCACATGTACTGGACACGACTTGAACTAGGATTACATTTATAATCTCTCTCTGTGTTCACATGTACTGGACACAACTTGAACTAGGATTACATTTATCATCTGTCTCTGTGTTCATATGTACTGGACACAACTTGAACCAATATTACATTTGTCATCCGTCACTGTGTTCACATCTACTGGACACAACTTGAACCAATATTACATTTATCATCTGTCTCTGTGTTCATATGTACTGGACACAACTTGAACCAATATTACATTTGTCATCTGTCTCTGTGTTCACATCTACTGGACACAACTTGAACTAGGATTACATTTATCATCTGTCGCTGTGTTCATATGTACTGGACACAACTTAAACCAATATTACATTTGTCATCTGTCTCTGTGTTTACATCTAAGAAGTAAAACAGGACTAGAAGACCAAAGATAGATTCAAGATAGATACAGGGAGAAGCATAATTTCACGGAGGAAATAATATGCTTAGAAACCTTAAGGGCTGAACTTTCCTTAGGCTTGACCTTTATTATTTACATCATGCAAATTGCTGTCACGAAAAAAAGATGCTTCTGACTCTGGACCATGCGCTTCAATTTGATAGATTGAAGCCGATTTGCTCCAGTGTAAGCCAAATGTAAGTATGGTGTGGTGTAACCTATACTCGCAGCCGTGTTTGATGTGGTCTAACCCACACCAGCAGCCGTGTTTCATGTGGTCTAACCAATACCGGCAGCCGTGTTTCATGTGATCTAACCAATACCGGCAGCCGTGTTTCATGTGATCTAACCCATACCGGCAGCCGTGTTTCATGTGATGTAACCCATACCGACAGCCGTGTTTCATGTGATCTAACCCATACCGGCAGCCGTGTTTGATGTGATCTAACCCATACCGGCAGCCGTGTTTCATGTGATCTAACCAATACCGGCAGCCGTGTTTCATGTGATCTAACCTATACCGGCAGCCGTGTTTCATGTGATCTAACCCATACCGGCAGCCGTGTTTCATGTGATGTAACCCATACCGACAGCCGTGTTTCATGTGATCCAACTCATACCGGCAGCCGTGTTTGATGTGATCTAACCCATACCGGCAGCCGTGTTTGATGTGATTTAACCCATCCCGGCAGCCGTGTTTGATGTGATCTAACCCATACCGGCAGCCGTGTTTCATGTGATTTAACCCATACCGGCAGCCGTGTTTGATGTGATCTAACCAATACCGGTAGCCGTGTTTGATGTGATTTAACCCATACCGGCAGCCGTGTTTGATGTGATCTAACCCATACCGGTAGCCGTGTTTCATGTGATTTAACCCATACCGGCAGCCGTGTTTGATGTGATCTAACCAATACCGGTAGCCGTGTTTGATGTGATTTAACCCATACCGGCAGCCGTGTTTCATGTGATTTAACCCATACCGGCAGCCGTGTTTCATGTGATCTAACCCATACCGGCAGCCGTGTTTCATGTGATCTAACCCATACCGGCAGCAGTGTTTGATGTGATCTAACCCATACCGGCAGCCGTGTTTCATGTGATCTAACCCATACTAGAGGCCGAGTTTAAATTGGTCTAACCCATACCGGCAGCCGTGTTTAATGTGGTCTAGCCCATACCAGCAGCCGTGTTTAATGCGGTCTAAACCATACCGGCAGCCGGGTAATCTGTACTGTCAGCCGTGTTTAATGTGGTCTAAACCATACCGGCAGCCGTGTTTGATGTGATCTAACCCATACCAGCAACCGTGTAATCTGTACTGTCAGACGTGTTTGATGTGATCTAACCGATACCGGCAGCCGTGTTTGATGTGATCTAATCTATACCGGCAGCAGTGTTTTATGTGATCTAATCTATACCGGCAGCCGTGTTTGATGTGATCTAACCCATACCGGCAGCCGTGTTTAATGTGATCTAACCCATACCAGCAGCCGTGTTTAATGTGGTCTAAACCATACCGGCAGCCGTGTTTCATGTGATCTAACCCATACCGGCAGCCGTGTTTCATGTGATCTAACCCATACTAGAGGCCGAGTTTAAATTGGTCTAACCCATACCGGCAGCCGTGTTTAATGTGGTCTAGCCCATACCAGCAGCCGTGTTTAATGCGGTCTAAACCATACCGGCAGCCGTGTAATCTGTACTGTCAGCCGTGTTTAATGTGGTCTAAACCATACCGGCAGCCGTGTTTGATGTGATCTATCCCATACCAGCAACCGTGTAATCTGTACTGTCAGACGTGTTTGATGTGATCTAACCGATACCGGCAGCCGTGTTTGATGTGATCTAATCCATACCGGCAGCAGTGTTTTATGTGATCTAATCTATACCGGCAGCCGTGTAATCTGTACTGTCAGACGTGTTTGATGTGATCTAACCGATACCGGCAGCCGTGTTTGATGTGATCTAACCCATACCGGCAGCAGTGTTTTATGTGATCTAATCTATACCGGCAGCCGTGTTTGATGTGATCTAACCCATACCGGCAGCCGTGTTTAATGTGATCTAACCCATACCAGCAGCCGTGTTTAATGTGGTCTAAACCATACCGGCAGCCGTGTTTCATGTGATCTAACCCATACCGGCAGCTGTGTTTCATGTGGTTTAACCCATACCAGCAGCCGTGTTTAATGTGATCTAACCCTTACCAGCAGCCGTGTTTAATGTGGTCTAAACCATACCAGCAGCCGTATTTAATGTGGTCTAAACCATACCGGCAGCCGTGTAATCTGTACTGTCAGCCGTGTTTAATGTGGTCTAAACCATACCGGCAGCCGTGTAATCTACACTGTCAGCCGTCTTTGATGCGGTCTAATCCATACCGGCAGCTGTTTTAGATGTGATCTAACCTTTACTTGCAGCTGAGGTTTGTCACGTTTATCTCTCTCTCTCTCTCTCTCTCTCTCTCTCTCTCTCTCTCTCTCTCTCTCTCTCTCTCTCTCTCTCTCTCTCTCTCTCTCTCACACACACACTCTTTCCTTCTCCCTTTTCCTTTCATTTCCTGTGCATGACTGTCTGTCTTGCCCTTTTTCCACTTTTTCTCTCTTTCTCTCTCTTTTTTTTTTTTTTTTTTTTTTTTTTTTTTTTTTTTTTGTGCTCTGCCGCTGTTTACTATTATATATCTCTCTTTTTTTCTTTTCCCCCTCTATTTATCAATCTATTTAGGTATGTTTGTGTATATATGTTTATACCTACCTATCTATCTATATATCTATCTATCTTTCTATCTATCTATTTATCCATCTATCCATCTAAATATCTATTTACCTATCTAAATATATATTTACCTATCTATCTATTTATCTACCTATCTATCTATTTATCTATCTTTCTATCTATCTATTTATTTATGTATCTATCTATTTATCTATCTATTTGTCTATCTATCTATCTATCTATCTGTCTATCTATCTATCTATCTATCTATCTATCTATCGCATTTTGTAAATCGTTCACTTAAATATCCACCATTTTTTCTTTCACTATCATTGAAGAACTTTTTGAAAGAATGATTCAGCGATTAACCTACTTTCTGCTCTGCTAAACTTCTGGCTAACATGTTTAAAGGAAAGTTCTGTAATAATAAAAAATGGGAGCTATATATTATAGAAAGCAAACAATTTTATAGCTCTTTAATTACTTAACGCCCCAAAATTCTACCGCAGAAAGAAGCCGTTTCAAAGCCTGTTCACATTTATTTTTTTTTTTTAATTTCTATCCAAAATTTTCACATGAACCATTTAATACACAAATTCAATGTAATAACTACACACAAAAAGGGTGGAATATTATGCAAGTAGTTAACATTAACAGCGTAGAATGTAATAAATCGTAAAGTAAAACATGATAATAACAGAGCAAAACTGGCAGAACTTGAACAGAAAGAAATTGCGTCTCGTGTTCAGCTGAAGAAAGTTTGACAAGTCGGCAGACGATTCAGACAAGGTAGAGTTAGGCTAGTAGTGGGGAGGGAGACCCGCGAGAGGAGCCCAGGGGGACAGTTGGTTTGGTTAATGGTGGGTCTATCTCAGTTGGTTTGGTTAATGGTGGGTCTATCTCAGTTGGTTTGGTTAATGGTGGATCTATCTCAGTTGGTTTGGTTAATGGTGGGCCTATCTCAGTTGGTTTGGTTAATGGTGGGTCTATCTCAGTTGGTTTGGTTAATGGTGGGTCTATCTCAGTTGGTTTGGTTAATGGTGGGTCTATCTCAGTTGGTTTGGTTAATGGTGGGTCTATCTCAGTTGGTTTGGTTAATGGTGGGGTCTATCTCAGTTGGTTTGGTTAATGGTGGAAATATCTCAGTTGGTTTGGTTAATGGTGGGGTCTATCTCAGTTGGTTTGGTTAATGGTGGGTCTATCTCACTTGGTTTGGTTAATGGTGGGGTCTATCTCAGTTGGTTTGGTTAATGGTGGGTCTATCTCAGTTGGTTTGGTTAATGGTGGGTCTATCTCAGTTGGTTTGGTTAGTGGTGGGTCTATCTCAGTTGGTTTGGTTAATGGTGGGGTCTATCTCAGTTGGTTTGGTTAATGGTGCGTCTATCTCACTTGGTTTGGTTAATGGTGGGTCTATCTCAGTTGGTTTGGTTAGTGGTGGGTCTATCTCAGTTGGTTTGGTTAATGGTGGGGTCTATCTCAGTTGGTTTGGTTAATGGTGGGTCTATCTCAGTTGGTTTGGTTAATGGTGGATCTATCTCAGTTGGTTTGGTTAATGGTGGGTCTATCTCAGTTGGTTTGGTTAATGGTGGGTCTATCTCAGTTGGTTTGGTTAATGGTGGGCCTATCTCAGTTGGTTTGGTTAATGGTGGGTCTATCTCAGTTGGTTTGGTTAATGGTGGGTCTATCTCACTTGGTTTGGTTAATGGTGGGTCTATCTCAGTTGGTTTGGTTAATGGTGGGTCTATCTCAGTTGGTTTGGTTAATGGTGGGTCTATCTCAGTTGGTTTGGTTAATGGTGGGTCTATCTCAGTTGGTTTGGTTAATGGTGGGTCTATCTCAGTTGGTTTGGTTAATGGTGGGTCTATCTCAGTTGGTTTGGTTAATGGTGGGTCTATCTCAGTTGGTTTGGTTAATGGTGGGTCTATCTCACTTGGTTTGGTTAATGGTGGGTCTATCTCAGTTGGTTTGGTTAATGGTGGGTCTATCTCAGTTGGTTTGGTTAATGGTGGGTCTATCTCAGTTGGTTTGGTTAATGGTGGGTCTATCTCAGTTGGTTTGGTTAATGGTGGGGTCTATCTCAGTTGGTTTGGTTAATGGTGGATCTATCTCAGTTGGTTTGGTTAATGGTGGGGTCTATCTCAGTTGGTTCGGTTAATGGTGGGTCTATCTCACTTGGTTTGGTTAATGGTGGGGTCTATCTCAGTTGGTTTGGTTAATGGTGGGTCTATCTCAGTTGGTTTGGTTAGTGGTGGGTCTATCTCAGTTGGTTTGGTTAATGTTGGGGTCTATCTCAGTTGGTTTGGTTAATGGTGGGTCTATCTCACTTGGTTTGGTTAATGGTGGGTCTATCTCAGTTGGTTTGGTTAGTGGTGGGTCTATCTCAGTTGGTTTGGTTAATGGTGGGGTCTATCTCAGTTGGTTTGGTTAATGGTGGGTCTATCTCAGTTGGTTTGGTTAATGGTGGGGTCTATCTCAGTTGGTTTGGTTAATGGTGGGTCTATCTCAGTTGGTTTGGTTAGTGGTGGGCCTATCTCAGTTGGTTTAGTTAATGATGGGTCTATCTCACTTGGCTTGGTTAATGGTGGGTCTATCTCAGTTGGTTTGGTTAATGGTGGGTCTATCTCACTTGGTTTGGTTAATGGTGGGCCTATCTCAGTTGGTTTGGTTAATGGTGGGTCTATCTCAGTTGGTTTGGTTAATGGTGGGGTCTATCTCAGTTGGTTTGGTTAATGGTGGGTCTATCTCAGTTGGTTTGGTTAATGGTGGGTCTATCTCAGTTGGTTTGGTTAATGGTGGGTCTATCTCACTTGGTTTGGTTAATGGTGGGTCTATCTCAGTTGGTTTGGTTAATGGTGGGTCTATCTCAGTTGGTTTGGTTAATGGTGGGTCTATCTCAGTTGGTTTGGTTAATGGTGGGTCTATCTCAGTTGGTTTGGTTAATGGTGGGTCTATCTCACTTGGTTTGGTTAATGGTGGGTCTATCTCACTTGGTTTGGTTAATGGTGGGTCTATCTCAGTTGGTTTGGTTAGTGGTGGGCCTATCTCAGTTGGTTTGGTTAATGGTGGGTCTATCTCAGTTGGTTTGGTTAATGGTGGGGTCTACCTCACTTGGTTTGGTTAATGGTGGGTCTATCTCAGTTGGTTTGGTTAATGGTGGGGTCTATCTCAGTTGGTTTGGTTAATGGTGGGGTCTATCTCAGTTGGTTTGGTTAATGGTGGGTCTATCTCAGTTGGTTTGGTTAATGGTGGGTCTATCTCAGTTGGTTTGGTTAGTGGTGGGCCTATCTCAGTTGGTTTGGTTAATGGTGGGTCTATCTCAGTTGGTTTGGTTAATGGTGGGGTCTACCTCACTTGGTTTGGTTAATGGTGGGTCTATCTCAGTTGGTTTGGTTAATGGTGGGGTCTATCTCAGTTGGTTTGGTTAATGGTGGGTCTATCTCACTTGGTTTGGTTAATGGTGGGGTCTATCTCAGTTGGTTTGGTTAGTGGTGGGCCTATCTCAGTTGGTTTGGTTAATGGTGGGTCTATCTCAGTTGGTTTGGTTAATGGTGGGTCTATCTCAGTTGGTTTGGTTAGTGGTGGGCCTATCTCAGTTGGTTTGGTTAATGGTGGGCCTATCTCAGTTGGTTTGGTTAATGGTGGGTCTATCTCAGTTGGTTTGGTTAATGGTGGGTCTATCTCAGTTGGTTTGGTTAATGGTGGGCCTATCTCAGTTGGTTTGGTTAATGGTGGGTCTATCTCAATTGGTTTGGTTAATGGTAGGTCTATCTCACTTGGTTTGGTTAATGGTGGGTCTATCTCAGTTGGTTTGGTTAGTGGTGGGCCTATCTCAGTTGGTTTGGTTAATGGTGGGTCTATCTCAGTTGGTTTGGTTAATGGTGGGGTCTACCTCACTTGGTTTGGTTAATGGTGGGCCTATCTCACTTGGTTTGGTTAATAGTGGGTCTATCTCACTTGGTTTGCATAACAAAACACTCACAGTAAATATTGACTTTCTTGCTTAGATTAAGCTGTTATGGTGGGCAGGGTTCAACAAAAAATTACGTGGTTTCTGATTTGTCTGACACTTGTGAGTCTTTATGATTGAGGACTTTTTTTTTTAATGATTCAAGAGACGTTGCCTTTGCAGAAATCTTTGGCCTGCTTGGATTGAACGTTTCAGCCATGTTCAGGATGTTCCTAGAGTTAGTATACACCAGACCGCCAGGTCTTTTCTAAAGTGAGGGTCGCTCAGGAAAGTTTTCCTCTAGTAAGAGAGGGCCGCTGCTACTGATATAGTCTGGGTCTCATCACGAAATCCGTTCATTCTTCCAGCCACCTCTCGAAGCTTGCCTAGCCTTCAAGCCTGATGGTTTCATCGCGTGGAATGAGCTCTCTCGATCTGAAAGAAGTGCTGATTGGTCTGATAAACAAAACTAGTTAGTTAACTCTACAGGTTAATGAGAAACGCAGATGTCCCGACTGAGCAAAAACTTTAATTTTTCTGTCCTTTCGTTTCACGGTCTCTTAGGTCGTCCGACATATTAGTTTTGGTGACAACAAACTTCCTTTCCATGACAACAAGTATGAAAGGGACACCCCACCAGCATTGTTAATGGCCCATAAAAATTTACAACCTGTGTGGCTAATTTTCTACCGTGATTTAAGTCGGCAGTTTTCTCAATTCACAAAAATCGAGAAACTATGTTTTTTTATCTAAAGCACGGCTTGAAATCGACGCCTGTCCGCTATAGACTGAGGCCTTACATGATTACTTAACTATCACCTTTTATTATCATAATTTAAAGAAAAAAAAAAAAAAGCAACAACATTTAAATAATATAAGACATCCACAAACTTACCCTGTAAAACAAAGATGCACCTAGTGTCAATTCTTTCCATATAGATCTAGATCTAGCCCTAGCTAGACGTCTAGATCTAGATCTAGATCTAGTGAGTCTAATTAAAACGCCCGAAGCAGTGACTATTGATCCATAAATTTGAAACTGCTAGAGCTAGATCTAGCGATTTAACAAAGTATATTCTGAATATTGTGAAGAAATAATTATTTAGCGAAGCCAGTCTAATTAATGCCTAGCCTATCCGATGCATTAGTGGCACGATATCGTAGATCTACATCTAGCCTGTGACAGATCAATTATTTAATTTTGAATATGTTGAAATTTTAAAGACATTAAGGGCAGACGAACCCTTACATTTTTTTGTTTTTTTTTTAACATTTAAAGCACGTAATATTTTACCAATTGAATTGTGTTTATTTAATTTGACTCCAAACCTATTTTTAACTTATAACGCAGGAAGAAGAAATATAAAGCTTCAACTGTAAGATAAAGGGAAAGAAAATCTGTTCGGCATCTCAAAAATTTTCGTAACATGAAAAATCTCAACAAAATAAAAACAGCAAGCATGGACATACACACACACCCACAATGATCTCTTTTCTGATTATTTTCAACCTTGTAGACAGTAACGCATTCAAAAATTTCTGCAAACTCATAAATGTGCACTTATTATGAATATTAATGATTGTCAGTTTTTATGAAACTTTTTTAGACAATATTCCAACACCATTGCTTACAACATAGGATAAATACAGTCTCCACTTCTCTGACCAAAACAGTTATGGCGGCCCAGAAAAAATTACGAAAATACCCGGGACATCCCGAAGGGCCTCTCTGTGTATCTGTCCGTTCCTTGATCTGTGGTTAACCCTATCCGTACATCGGAGGTGATTTTGTTACCCCAGAGGTCGTTTTTATTTGTTAAAAAAAATATTTATATTGGAAATTTTGTTCTGAAATTTTCAGTGTTCCTAAAAAAAAAAAAAATTCATTTTGACAAATGATCATACGTTATTTATAGAAAAAAAAAATTGAAATTACAAAGAGCAAAGGTCATTTCTGAAACCCTTCAATTTCAAACAGAGTTACCCCCCCCCCCCAAAAAAAAAAAAAAAAAAACCACATCCGTACATCGGGGGGAGGGGGGGGGGGTGTGTCACAAATACCCCACATAACGGTATGCAAACCCATTTCTTGTTTCGCTCACCAAGAGAGAGAGCAGGTTAAAGTGTTCGCAAGGCACGATGAAGTCTTAACAAGAGAAGATCTTCTCGCGCTATTTCCACATAAATGTCAGTAGGCTCCGGCCCAATTTGCTTATTGAACGATAGAAATATAGTCAGAAGAAAAAATGTCAGTAGGCTCCGGCCCAATTTGCTTATTGAACGATTGAAATATAGTTAGAAGAAAAAATGTTAGTAGGCTCCGGCCCAATTTGCTTATTGAACGATTGAAATAAAGTCAGAAGAAAAAATGTCAGTAGGCTCCGGCCCAATTTGCTTATTGAACGATTGAAATAGAGTCAGAAGAAAAAATGTCAGTAGGCTCCGGCCCAATTTGCTTATTGAACGATTGAAATATTAGTTAGAAGAAAAAATGTCAGTAGGCTCCGGCCCAATTTGCTTATTGAACGATTGAAATAAAGTTAGAAGAAAAAATGTCAGTAGGCTCCGGCCCAATTTGCTTATTGAACGATTGAAATATTAGTTAGAAGAAAAAATGTCAGTAGGCTCCGGCCCAATTTGCTTATTGAACGATTGAAATAAAGTTAGAAGAAAAAATGTCAGTAGGCTCCGGCCCAATTTGCTTATTGAACGATTGAAATAAAGTTAGAAGAAAAAATGTCAGTAGGCTCCGGCCCAATTTGCTTATTGAACGATTGAAATATAGTCAGAAGAAAAAATGTCAGTAGGCTCCGGCCCAATTTGCTTATTGAACGATTGAAATATAGTCAGAAGAAAAAATGCCGTTGATTACAGGTTGTTTCCCTGTATACAGGGATTGTTCTGAAAAGAAAATAGCTGTACCTCTTAGACACCCACCACCCTTCTTCTTCTTCTTCTTCTTCTTCTCTCTCTCTCTCTCTCTCTCTCTCTCTCTCTCTCTCTCTCTCTCTCTCTCTCCCCCCCCCCCCCCCCTCTGTTTTGCTCTTGCATCCAACCCATTAGACCATAAAACGTGTTCTTAAAGAAAACAAAACATCAATCACCTAAGAAGCGTAGCAAACTGCTGCAACAGCTGCCAAGTAAGGGGAAGGGGGTGATAAAGAACAAAGAATGTGTGGAATTCTAAAGATCAACAAAGTGGAAATAAACTATGTTTGGAGAGACACAAGAAAAAAAAAATCCCCAATTCAGTCTCCGTATTGATGCAAGTTAGCATCATCATCACCATGATTCGCCATCGACATTATAAAGGTTTAGAAGTGGGAGCAAGAAGAGAAATCTTACCACTGCCTTCAGCAACACTCCAACTGCACCTGACTCAAACCCTCACCGTGACTCATCTCTTCTGCTCTCTCTCTCTCTCTCTCTCTCTCTCTCTCTCTCTCTCTCTCTCTCTCTCTCTCTCTCTCTCTCTCTCTCTCTCTCTCTCTCTCTCTCTCTCTCTCTCTCTCTCTCTCTCTCTCTCTCTCTCTCTCTCTCTCTCTCTCTATCTATCTATCTATCTCTTTCTCTGGTGATCCCGGAGATATGTGAGGTTGTGAGGTTTTCGAAAACAGTGATCGATTCAGGCCACAGTCGTAGATCTACACGACTTCTCTCCTGGCTTCTCACACCTTCGCCATAACTTAGGAGTTTCATAGTTTGGTCTGTACCCACGTAACATGAGAACCGCTGAGTGATTGTTAGCTACCTAACTAGTCTATGGCCCCGTAAATGGGAACCGCTGAGTGATTGTTAGCTACCTAACTAGTCTATGGCCCCGTAACATGAGAACCGCTGAGTGATTGTTAGCTACCTAGCTAGTCTATGGCCCCGTAACATGGGAGCCGCTGAGTGATTGTTAGCTACCTAACTAGTCTATGGCCCCGTAACATGGGAACCGCTGAGTGATTGTTAGCTACCTAGCTAGTCTATGGCCCCGTAACATGAGAACCGCTGAGTGATTGTTAGCTACCTAACTAGTCTATGGCCCCGTAACATGGGAACCGCTGAGTGATTGTTAGCTACCTAACTAGTCTATGGCCCCGTAACATGAGAACCGCTGAGTGATTGTTAGCTACCTAACTAGTCTATGGCCCCGTAACATGAGAACCGCTGAGTGATTGTTAGCTTTTTATCTGGTCTTTATCCCCGTTACATGGGAACCACTGAGTGATTGTTAGCTACCTAGCTAGTCTATGGCCCCGTAACATGAGAACCGCTGAGTGATTGTTAGCTACCTAGCTAGTCTATGGCCCCGTAACATGGGAACCACTGAGTGATTGTTAGCTACCTAACTAGTCTATGGCCCCGTAACATGAGAACCGCTGAGTGATTGTTAGCTACCTAGCTAGTCTATGGCCCCGTAACATGAGAACCGCTGAGTGATTGTTAGCTACCTAGCTAGTCTATGGCCCCGTAACATGAGAACCGCTGAGTGATTGTTAGCTACCTAACTAGTCTATGGCCCCGTAACATGAGAACCGCTGAGTGATTGTTAGCTACCTAACTAGTCTATGGCCCCGTAACATGAGAACCGCTGAGTGATTGTTAGATACCTAGCTAGTCTATGGCCCCGTAACATGAGAACCGCTGAGTGATTGTTAGCTACCTAGCTAGTCTATGGCCCCGTAACATGAGAACCGCTGAGTGATTGTTAGCTACCTAACTAGTCTATGGCCCCGTAACATGGGAACCGCTGAGTGATTGTTAGCTACCTAGCTAGTCTATGGCCCCGTAACATGGGAACCACTGAGTGATTGATAGCTACCTAGCTAGTCTATGGCCCCGTAACATGGGAACCACTGAGTGATTGTTAGCTACCTAGCTAGTCTATGGCCCCGTAACATGGGAACCGCTGAGTGATTGTTAGCTACCTAACTAGTCTATGGCCCCGTAACATGGGAACCACTGAGTGATTGATAGCTACCTAGCTAGTCTATGGCCCCGTAACATGGGAACCACTGAGTGATTGTTAGCTACCTAGCTAGTCTATGGCCCCGTAACATGGGAACCACTGAGTGATTGTTAGCTACCTAGCTAGTCTATGGCCCCGTAATATGAGAACCACTGAGTGATTGTTAGCTACCTAGCTAGTCTATGGCCCCGTAACATGGGAACCACTGAGTGATTGTTAGCTACCTAGCTAGTCTATGGCCCCGTAACATGGGAACCACTGAGTGATTGTTAGCTACCTAGCTAGTCTATGGCCCCGTAACATGAGAACCGCTGAGTGATTGTTAGCTACCTAACTAGTCTATGGCCCCGTAACATGGGAACCACTGAGTGATTGTTAGCTACCTAGCTAGTCTATGGCCCCGTAACATGGGAACCACTGAGTGATTGTTAGCTACCTAACTAGTCTATGGCCCCGTAACATGGGAACCGCTGAGTGATTGTTAGCTACCTAACTAGTCTATGGCCCCGTAACATGAGAACCGCTGAGTGATTGTTAGCTACCTAGCTAGTCTATGGCCCCGTAACATGAGAACCGCTGAGTGATTGTTAGCTACCTAACTAGTCTATGGCCCCGTAACATGGGAACCGCTGAGTGATTGTTAGCTACCTAGCTAGTCTATGGCCCCGTAACATGGGAACCGCTGAGTGATTGTTAGCTACCTAGCTAGTCTATGGCCCCGTAACATGAGAACCGCTGAGTGATTGTTAGCTACCTAGCTAGTCTATGGCCCCGTAACATGAGAACCGCTGAGTGATTGTTAGCTACCTAACTAGTCTATGGCCCCGTAACATGGGAACCACTGAGTGATTGATAGCTTTTTATCTGGTCTTTATCCCCGTTACATGGGAACCACTGAGTGATTGTTAGCAACCTAGCTAGTCTATGTTCCCATAACATGGGAGTCATTGAGTGTTTGTTAGCTACCTAGCTATTCTATGCCTCCATATCATGGGAGTCATTAAGTGATTGTTAGCTCTCTACCTGGTCTCTATACCCGTAACCTAGAAGTCATTGAGAGATTGCAAGCTACATAACTAGTTTAGGTCCTCGTTATCTGGGTGTGATTGCTAACTCCTTGCCTCCAGGGAAGGATAACTTTGTGCTTAAAATATGCTCCTATTGCTTTTGCCCTGGAGTGTTTGCCGTTTGGTGAACAATTTTCAATTTCCTAATTTCCTTTTCTGTTTCTGTTTGTTGTTTAACCCAAACCTTTCTTGCATATACCTGACATTGTCATCCAGGAATTATTAAAGAGCAATTCGATGACTTGATCTTTTTACTCGTCAAGTATTTGGAATTCATGGCTCATTTTTATTTTTAATTTTCCCCCTTTTTTAAGCCTGCACAATGTTAGCCTTCTGATATATCAGACGCAATCTAGGTTGATCCATCCAGTTTTGACCAAGCAAGTCTCAGCTTCACAATCAGAAGGTAAAATCCTAGATTCCAGACAGCCAGGGCTGGATGGAAGAGTATTGAAATAGCGAGTTCACTGAACAAAAACAAAGACAAAGGTCGGTCCTAGTTGTTATCAGATTAAATGCAAAATCTTATTTTGACATTGTAACAGATTTGTGATGATGATGGGTGATCTGTTAGGCTCTGTTTGTCTAGGGGTATTAAAAAATATACACAGCCAATCACACGATTCGTCCGTAGCAAAGAAGTCCGAAAGTCCGCAAGTAAAGGTTACAAACTGTTTAATCCAACACAAGAGCTAGACTGTACAATATCTGTAGGTTGACTCAATAATCACTCACTGTAGACTCACTGCAGACTCAATGTTGTTGACTCACTATGAACTCTATGATGTTGACTCACTGTAGACTCAATGTTGTTGACTGACTAAATATAATTTGGATTCTTATTTATACAAGATCTCGTCGAATCATCCAGAAAAGAAATTACAAAAATCATAAGAGAACATTCTCGATACACGTCATTAGCAGTTAGCAACCAATCAAAACAAAGGTAAACAAGGGGTGACGAGATCATTACTATGCTAGAACTAAGTCAGAGATTCGAGAAGAATCTTGACCAAGTGCGGGCTGTGTTCAATAAACAAAACCAAGTTCTCAGGCTTGAAATACAAACGTTATGCAACCATATAAGATAATGTACATAGATCTAGCCGATCCGCTACCCAAAAGATACGCACCAAAAAAGGGTGAGGAAATGAATAGATCAACTTATAGTACAATGCGTTACATATACCCCCACTTAAGATAATTTTTCCTAAAAATTTATTCTCACATCCAAAGCATTATATACTGCTTTCCATTTGATACAAGTATCATCAATAAAATGGATACATCACGAGACTTTTACTTGATGTAGGCATACTGGCAGTCATGCTGTACATTTAGTATAAACCGAAAATACTGCAATACAAACAATAGAAGTGTTACTTCGAAAAAGGTAAAATACAATATTACAATAAGTACAGGCATATCAGAAGTTGCCTACTTCACAACAATGCCAACAATGCAATCTAAATATTACATTTAATAATAAATATTCAAAATATTATACAGGAACTCTGCTAAGAAAATCAGCTCCCACATTATCCTTGCCTTTAATGTGTTCTACTCTAAAAACAAAACTCTGCAGAGCCAATACCCAACGCATGATACGGGGGTTATCAAATTTAGAAACCTTTAGAAATTCGAGGGGTCGGTGGTCTGTCTGAAGCGTGAACTGCTTACCATAAAGATACAAAGCAAATTTCTTTATACCCCAAACAATTCCGAGACATTCTCTCTCCATCACAGAATATCTCTTCTCCCTATCTAGAAGCTTCCTGCTTGCATAAGCGACAGGAAAAATGTGCCCATCCCTGTTCTGTAACAGGGTGGCGCCTTACCCTATATCAGATGCATCTGTTCTCAGAACAAAATCTTTATTAACGTCAGGGAGCACCAGTATGGGTTTGCTAATTACAGCTTTTTTCAATGCGGCGTACGCTCTTTCCTGGGGCTCTCCCAACACAATTTTGTTAGGCTGACCTTTACGGAGTTAGATCTGACAGGGGGGCGGCAATAGCAGCAAAGTTAGGTATGAATGGTTGATAATAACCAACTAAACCTAAAAAGGATCTAATCTCTTTCTTGGTGGTCGGTCTTGGGGCGTCTTTCACTTTCTCAACGTTGCAGTCCTGAAGTCCAACTGTCCCCCGTCCAAGGCGGTGTCCTAGGAAGTCGACTTGTGTTGCTCCCAGTTCGCACTTTGTTGGTCTCGCAACTAAGTTGGCCGCTTTCAACCTCTTGAAGAGTTCCTCCAGGACTTGCAAGTGTTCCTGCCACGTCTTGGTATGCACCAGCAGATCATCGATGTAGTCAACTACGTTGTCCATTCCCTCCAGAACTCGTCGCACTGCTCTTGTCATGGTCATGCCGGAGTAACCATCCCAAACGGCATCCGCAGGAACTCGTAGTGTTGACCCATCGTCACGAAAGCAGTCTTGTGGACATCTGAAGGCCTCACACGTATCTGGTGATAACCCTTGGTCAAGTCGAGCTTGTAGAAGTACTTGTCTTCGCTCATACCAAGGAAAGACTTGGCTGGCGAAGGAACTGGTTGAGGATCAGTAACCGTAATCTTGTTGAGACGACGGAAATCAATGCAGATACGATTACTCCCGTCCTTCTTCTTCACAACGACCACAGGCGACGCGTATGGTGAGTCGCTCTTCCGTATTATCCCTAGGTCCTCCATCTGCTGTAGCTCTTTCTTGAGTGAAGACTTCAGGGCGAATGGTACAGCATACGGCGTCTGACGTACAGGTACGTCGCAAGTCAGGTCGATCCGGTGCTCAGCCAGATTAGTGTCGCCTGGACGATCTGAGAATATCTCACTGAACCTCTCGATCAACATCTGAAGCTCCCGATTTTGGTCATATGTCAGGGCTTCACCGAACTTGACATCCGCAGCATCTTCTTTCTGTCCCCAAGTGCCAATTGAGGGTAGATCTTCGGAGCCTTGTTCATCACCGGCCAAATTATCTTGACCATTATCTACCTCGTAGTCGTAGTCCTCGACCACGGCTACACACGATGAAACGTTGAGATCATCTCGAGTCTGGCTCGAAACATCGAGTACTCTTGAACTAGATCTAGTTTCATTGCGCAGCGTCCGCTGACATATATCACACGAGCGGCAGTATCCGGCCACGTCCTTGTATATGCCAGGCCAGTAGAAGTCACTCATTATCTTCTCCCTGGTCTTCTTTATTCCAAGGTGACCTCCGGTGGTCGTATCATGGGCTGATGACATCACGTACTTCCTCAGACTTTCTGGGAGAACGACTTGTCGTGCGCTAGCCCCTCCGCGGGTCGCGTCATTATAAACTCTGTACACGATCCCGTCTCTTTTCTCGAAGAATGATGTTCTTCCCGCGCGATATTCAGACATAACAGTCTCGCCGATCCTCTTGATGGCTTCATCATCCTGCTGGAGTCGGATCAGTTCTCTCCGGTCCACTCCTGTGTGCTTCGGTGTATCCGGTACTATCAGTGGCCCATGTCTGACCTCCTGTCTTGCTTGGGCCCTTGTCGTTACAGCACCAACCATGGCTGTCATATCAGGGTCATCTGGGTTCCGAGCACTCGGGACGTTTCCCACAACAAGATCGCATATGACCTCCGATATGCATAACGCCTCCACTTGTCCAGACAGATAAGGTGTCTTGACTTGAATCCTAGCCTTCTCCGCCAGCAGTACTGTATTGTCAATCCTGACAATCAAACAGTACTTTCCTGTTAGCTCATCATCATCAACTAACCCACGACGAACCACGACGCCCTCACAACCTGTGTCCCTTAACACGTCCACTGCCTTGTCTCCAACAAGGTCCTTGACGATCGGTAAGTTCAGCTCCCTGGCTGACCCCTTACCACCACAGGCTCCACAGTCTATCATGGCTGGAACTCTCTCCCCACTCGCCAACTGCAGCAACCCGTCTTGGACTTCGGTTCTGACGTCATATCTGGTGTCTCCTTTTCCCGCATCCTCTCCTGATGCTGATCCTTGGGTTTCCATAACCCGCATGGCTGCCGATCCTGCTCTCTTGGATGACGTAACCTGACTGTTATTCATCCTCAGCTTCGGACAGTCCTTCCTCATGTGAGTCAACTCTCCACAATGATAACATCCTCTACCATGAGTCGCTTTATTCCTACAATTCTGTGTGGAGTGACCAGGCTTCCTACAAATGTGACAAATGATCTCTTCCTTCTTGGAAATGGAAGGCTTGTTTTGCTCATGAGTAATGCCTTGCCTCGTTCGGTCGCTCAGCTGTCTCTTGCGGGCCGTGAGGAACAGTTCAGCGGACCTCGCCACTTCCTCAAGGTCAGCGAGTCTCCTTTCCCGCAGGTATGTAGACAAATCAGCCGGACTTGAGTCTAGGAATTGTTCTTTCACAAACAGGTCCCTGAGAGCTTCATATGTCTGTGGTGCTTCCGCCAGTTTCATCCATCGCTCTAAGTATGTCTTGAGGCGGACGATGAACATGCTGCGGTTCTCTCCCTCTTCTGGTGAACAAGTGCGGAATCGCTGCCTATATCCGTCTTCTGTCAGGTTATATCTCTTTTGTAGGACTTCCTTGACACGATCATAATCTGTGGCCTCGGTCTCTGAGAAACGACAAAACGCTTCTAATGCTCTTCCTGTCAGCAGTGCTGATAATGGTGTACACCAGCTTTCCTTGGGCCATCCACTTGTGGTAGTGAATCGCTAAAAACCGAAGTAGCCAAGAATCAAGGTCATCCTTTCTGTCCACAAAAGCCGCTAATTTAGGCATCTTGAATTTAGAATTCTCTCCTTCATGGACCGATCTTGTGCTGCCTGATGTAAGGTTGTGTTCACTTTGCTGACTTGCCTGTGCTTGTATCTTTGCCAACTCTAACTGTGTCCTCATTTCCTCCATCTTTAGTTTAGCTTCTGCTACTCTCTGTTCCTTCTCAGCTTGAAGTTTAGCCTCTCGCTCTTCCTTTTGAAGTTTAGCTTCTCGCTCTTCCTTTTCCCTCTCAGCTTGTAATTTGCGCAATTTATCCATTTGTTCAAAATAAAATTTTTCTTTTCATCTCCTCGTAACTGCAGTTCCTCAGCAATTTCTTTAATTTCTTGAATGGACGACAATGGAGCTTTATCAGCTGAGAGTGCTATATGAAAATAGAGACGCTTCGAATACTCGCGCAAAAACACACGACACGGTTTACGCAGAACACACTGCTGGCCTTGAGCGACTCTGACTCTAGATCTAACTTTAGATCTGACGAATGAGGCAAGCAAAGCGCTTGTACCAGATATTAGCCGACGAAGGTTGGTAATCTAGATCTAGTTCTACGTTGGACTAAGCTAGATCTCTAGATCTATATATTCTCCGATGCACCGAACTTGTAGATTCAATCCCGGACGAGCCCCCAGTGTAACAGATTTGTGATGATAATGGGTGATCTGTTAGGCTCTGTTTGTCTAGGGGTATTAAAAAATATACACAGCCAATCACACGACTCGTCCGTAGCAAAGAAGTCCGAAAGTCCGCAAGTAAAGGTTACAAACTGTTTAATCCAACACAAGAGCTAGACTGTACAATATCTGTAGGTTGACTCAATAATCACTCACTGTAGACTCACTGCAGACTCAATGTTGTTGACTCACTATGAACTCTATGATGTAGACTCACTGTAGATTCAATGTTGTTGATTGACTAAATATAATTTGGATTCTTATTTATACAAGATCTCGTCGAATCATCCAGAAAAGGAATTACATAAATCATAAGAGAACATTCTCGGTATACGTCATTAGCAATTAGCAACCAATCAAAACAAAGGTAAACAAGGGGTGACGAGATCATTACTATGCTAGAACTAAACAAGGGGTGACGAGATCATTACTATGCTAGAACTAAGTCGGAGATTCGAGAAGAATCTTGACCATACAAGTGCGGGCTGTGTTCAATAAACAAAACCAAGTTCTCAGGCTTGAAATACAAACGTTATGCAACCATATAAGATAATGTATATAGATCTAGCCGATCCGCTACCCAAAAGATACGCACCAAAAAAGGGTGAGGAAATGAATAGATATACTTATAGTACAATGCGTTACAGACATTCAGGCCTTCCATTGCGATGCTCATGTGTTTGTTTGGAAGAATGTCAATACCATCCGGGTGGTTATCTCAATTAGAAAGTATTTTTCCTGTCTGGGGTGATTCTGGTTTTAATGTTTTTATAGTATGCGTAACGTTCAAATCTAGTTTCTAATCAGCACCACTTTATATGAATAAACTTTATAAACTTTTCTTCTTCTTCTTCTTCTTCTTCTTCTTCTTCTTCTTCTTCTTCTTCTTCTTCTTCTTCTTCTTCTTCTTCTTCTTCTTCTTCTTCTTCTTTATTTTCTTTGTCTTCTTTTAGGGTTTTTTCTGTCCTTGCTGTTGTTTTGCTGGTCTTGCTGATTTTATTGTTGATATTGTTATTTATGTGGATGATGTAGCGGCATAGACGTAAGAAGGGGTATAAATAATGCAAAACCTATGACTCATATTTTTTATGTAAATTGATTTCTTCGAACTTTCCTTTGTTTCATGGGATTGTTTTTTGTTTTTTGTTCGTATACGCAGCCATTTTTTTAACTTCACGCAACAATGATTAAGTGTGAAGAGAACTACAAAACAGTAGCCCCTGTAGTCTGTGGTGGAAACCAGGAAAAGCTTGACTGACCCCCGCCCTCCCCCCCCCCCCCCCCCCCACACACACACAGTAATATTTACAACTTGTGATGGAAAACCAAGAGAAAAAAGCTTGACTTACCCCACACACACACACACACACTCACACACATTTCCACAGTGATATGTATACAGACAGTGATGAGACCCCAATAGTAGCAGCCCGAGTCTCCAGAGCTACCCATTTATGACGAGTTATGAATCCTGAGTATAACCATCTGTTGTTTTTTTTTTAAGAAACAAGGATTTGACATCACGCACACAATAGTTTGAAATCACCCACTGAAATGAAAACTGTATTGAACCGTACATGTTGAGTTTAAAACAAGTACTTGTTATTTCTAATAATAAATCTAAGCTTAGTCCTGACACTACAAGGACAGATCGGTACTTTTTAACCCCAAGTTCATGATCCACGCACCATGTGCATGGTCATCACATGTTAAATATCGTTCAGATGACGTCACGAAATTGTTACAAGGCCACCAACTGCTCCACTGTCTTATCTTTCTGCTCTCCCCTTCTATGTGCTTCTTAAAAAATCAAATGGGATAAAGTGCGACATCAATAGGTCCCAAACATCATGAAGAGCATCAGGCTAGACCATGCCTCCTTGCTCTTATCTACTAGTGCTGTAACTGCCTATTAGTGGCTCAGGTCTTCTGTTGGTGTAATTAGGCATACTAGTGGTTTAGTTGGGCCTATAGGGGACCTGGTTAGAGATAGCATCTAGTTACGGATGTTGATGGTCTGGTAAGACCTATTGGTGGTCTAGTTAGGGGTTTTGGTGGTCTATTTATAGCTATTGATTATCTAGTTAAGGTTATTAGGGATCTTGTTTGGGCTATTGGTCCTTAAGGTCTAAAGATAGTGTACTTAGGTCTACTGTTGGCTTCATAAGGCTTACAAGCGCTCTAATTAGACCTATTGGTCGTCAAATATGGGGTATTGTTGGTCTAGTTAGGACTATTGGTTGTCTATTTTCAGCTGTTTGTGATCTATTTCGGGTTATTATTTGTCTAGTTAGGACTATCGATTGCATGTTAAGTATATTTTTGGCTTAGTTATTTCTACTAGTGGTCTCGTTGGACAGGCTATTGGTGGTCTAATTATGGCTATTTTTTTGGTGGTCAAGTTAGATCCATTGGTGGTCCAGTTCGGGCTATTTAAGGCTATTGATGGTCTATTTAGGGATTTTAGTGGTCTAGTTAGGTCTACTGATGACTTCGCTAGGTCTCTTTGCAGCCTAGATAGAATTATTGGTGGTCCAGTTCCAGTTATTATCGTTCTATTAAGGCGCACAGATTGCCTAGTTAGATCATCTGGTGGTTTCACTACAGCTATTGGTGACATATTTCGTCTATTGTTGATGGTCTAGCCAGTTCTGATCTGATGAGACTTCTGGAGTTACGCGTACACCTAGAGAGCGAAATTATGTCTGTGTGTGTGTGTGTGTGATATGCAAATGGTAGTCGACCATCCCAGATTGGATGCTCCTGAGATATGACATATTGCAGAAACTCCTGAGGCAAGCACTGCTTGATCTACCAGTGGCGCCACCCTTCCGTCAAAGCCTCTCCTTCTCAACAAACAATAACTGATAAAGCCTAAATGTTTTTAGGCATGAAACTTGCTCTGAAAAATAGTCCTGCAAAAACGCACCAGAACTTTGTTTTGATTTTACGACTTAGAATGACGGGACGGGATAAATTAATTACGTTATTATTTTTTTTTTTTTCAAAATATGAGAACGAAGAGATACATTACATAGAGATTTTCTGTTAGAGCTGTGGCTGCGTTTGTCCAAGACGTCTGGTTTTGCACCTGTAGAAGGCGATGAGGTAAGTTGTCAATAGTGGAGAAGAATACAGTTAGGCCTAGAGAAGCAATGCGAGTTGATCTATTTCTTGGATCTTGTTACAAAGGAGGAACCTAAGGTAGATCTATATGAGTTACAGAGCTGACATCATGACTCAGCAAATATTTCTCAGTATTAAGTTGTTGAAAGCCTACCGCACAGAGCACGTTCAGTCGGCGTCACTTCTATAGCTGGAAAGAAAAAAATCAGCTCAAACTCTCCCGGAAAACTGCTTTACTTCTGAAAAGTCTTTGAAAGAGGTTTTAAGTACAAAAAGGTAGCTCTCCACCGGGCTGAAAATTCAGATGTTACCCTGACCTGACCATCGATTCGGTTGACCTTCTTAGTCGGAGACTAGATTTAGGCGCCGGTCCACTGGCACTCGAGGTTACTCTTTAGAATTAACGTTAGTCTTCATTGCACAGCTGCTTTCCTAGGTGCCCCCGCTTTCCCGTCTACATATATATTCCGGACAAAAAATCCAGATATCTGCTTTGATCCAGATTTCTTGCTTTATCTGTTTTTTTGTTAGAATCTTATCGAAGTCGTTTCTTGCCTTCTTTCACAGAATCAGATTGTAAGGTAGCCCAATCATTAGGCCTACGTAGTGGCTTATTTATGCGATATGAACAAAGTTTAAAGAATCAAATGGTCGATTGCCTTTTCAAAATATTATTGTTATAATTGCTGCTGCTTTCGTTCTTGTTCTTACTCTGGTTATTCTTGTTCTTTTCTCTTTACTTTTCTTCTTCTTCTTCTTCTTCTTCTTCTTCTTCTTCTTCTTCTTCTTCTTCTTCTTCTTCTTCTTCTTCTTCTTCTTCTTCTTCTTCTTCTTCCTCTTCTTCCTCTTGCTTAGTTTATCGAATCTCCAGAACTGTCGATTAGGATTTTTTTTCGGCCTTGGACTTACGGAGATATGTATGTTTTCTCCCTACCCTACTCATTCTATAGCCTGCTCCACGATTAGAACTGCAACAGATGAATTCCATTAAAAAACATACTACTACAGATACTATGTTCACCTATTATTACCAAATTAGGAATATCCACAACTTGAAAATGATTTTGAGAATTTAGCTGTGAATGCATCACATGATATAGCTTTTGATTTTAAAAATTTTATCGAAATACTGTTAAGCGGTAAGGATATTTAATTCATTCTGCAGTATCTAATTATATCTTTGTTTCTTATAGGCTTAAACACTCATTTTCATGTAAGTTTAAATAAGATGGGCTGCAATCCACAACGTTATAAGAGGCATTTAATAGGATCTAAAAATAGCTTTGGAAAGTTCAGAACGATCTGTTTTTCCATAAAAATCCGTTCCTGTTGCCCTAAGACCACAAACGTTCTTAAGAATGAGATTAACGTTAAATTTCTGTTGTGTTAATTAACCGGAATTTTGTCCGGATATAACCTTAAAACCGATTCAGACTAGTCTAGGGCTTCTTTCGGCTTGGTAATGCGATCTGTCACAGTATTGTTCTGTAAAAACTCCGTGATTTGGTCTTAGTTTAAATTTAGTCTCACTTATTAAGTTTATTTCTAGGCTTAGTCCTAGGCTTCTCAGTCAGTTTCACTCACGCTGTCCGCCTCCAACAGTGCCAGCTTCAGGTAGGCCTAGATTTAGTCAGTCAGTCATTGAGAGTGAAACAGGGACGGGTGACTGGGAATGAGGTAAGGCAAACTGATGCACTACATCTATTAGGAGACTTGGAGACAAAGATATTTTTTTTAAATATACACACTTATCGATGGTCATATAATTCAAGAATACAGTTCAAATTATTATAAGAACTAGATCTAGCTTCTAGATCCGGTCACTCCGATAGATTCCTAGATAGATATAGAGTCTAGATCTAGATTAGATTTAAATTGAAACAACGTGTTTCATGTTGCATAACGTGATAAAATCAGATCTATCTAGATCTAGATATGCATTTAAAATAAGATCTAGATCTATATATATACTTCTTGAATAGAAACAGAAATATATTATAATCTAAAAATTTAGATCTAGCTGTAATCTAAGTCTAGTTAGAATCTAGTAAAGTTATAAAATCTCACATTCTTATTAAAGGAAGGGTGTCAGAAGCTCTTGGGTTGCAGTACATAGATCTAGATCTAGCTAGAGACATTAGGAAAACTCAATTGATTACATCTTGTTTAGTCGATATTACGCTAGGTTTCAATCTATTATTTAGTTAATTGTAATGGTGAGACATCCATGCTTTAACTTAGTGGCATTAGTTGCACAAATACTACTACTAGTGTCAAAGACATTAAATTTTTTTGCAGATCTTTTAATGTAATAGAACTACCCAGCTTAGCTGCTTGGTTTTTTAGATCTGGAAAGATCGGATCAATCGATAAAATTAACCCTTTAGTTTTGTAGATTTTTTTAAACATAATAGAACAGCCCAGCTTACCTGCATGGCTGCTCTCTATCATGTTAAAATACTAACTTTCTAGAAGACTGTTCTAGCATGTGCTGCCTTTGTTTTGACAGCAGATTAAAAGCTACAATATATTCAGATTAAATGGATATATAATCAAGATGTAACAGTAAATTTGTAGATATCGGCCCAACTCACGTTAGACTTCACAATTGAATGTTTCTTGACGAATTCAAAACTTGTAGTTTAATGGGATTTTAAAGCAACACAAATTTGCTTAAGTTATATGGTGAAAAGTATTTATTTGCGACAAATAAACCCTCCATATTCGTGTTCAGCATATCAGATTCATTGAGAAAAATACAATTTTAAAGCTTAAGGTGAATTGGGCCGATAACTGTAATAATACTGATGAAAATTCATGTACATGTATATATATATATATATATATATATATATATATATGTATATTAATTACAATCCAACTAGATCTAGCTTTTTAAAAAAAAAACTTGTATGTCAATCTTCCTACCCCTTTTTTCATATCTCTTTTTATCTCTCTCTCTCCCTCCCCCCTCTCTCTCTCTCTCTCTCTCTCTCTCTCTCTCTCTCTCTCTCTCTCTACCTTCTTGTGTTTTATTGCATTATGAGGGCCACAGGTCCAAAGCAAACTGTTCTTCTTTCCCAAAGTTTGAGCCAAACCCTCTTTGTCTAACTTTAATCTAAGATTAGTATGATCTTATAATAAAGTATCAACCTAATCATCTTTCTAACATTTTAAACTGAAGATCAGCAAGAGCTATCCAGTCGTACTTTGAGTTTGAAATTAATATGTGGCAATTTTAAAAAATTTCATATTTCAGGACTTTTGTTGCTCTGAACAGAGTAGGGTTGCAGCCCTGCCTTAACATGTTGAAGTCACAATGTGCTTGAAGTCGGAATTGAGTGAAAGTGTGTACTGCTGTGTGCCTGCTCAGTTCTACCAGTACCAATCACCTGGACTGTGTATCTGAAAGTTGAGTAAAGTTTAGCGCCTTGAGGAACTTAATAATCATGGCCTCGAGCAATGTGGGTATTCAGCACAGTGCAGATGCAAAACACACAGAAGTTGTCATCATAGGTGAGAAAACCAATCTGCTCTCTATCTAGATAAATTTTATGGAGAATTTTTAATTTTTTAATTTTTAAATTTTGGGGAAAACCTAGCATGGTGTAAAGCAGTAAATGCAAGCTGAATTGATTATTGAGTGATTCTAATAGAATCCTAATTAAATAATTTAAAAAATGTGCAATCGTTGGTTAATACCAAAGTTGAAAGTTCAAACATTTTTAGATTACCTTTCTTCTTGTGGCAATTCTGTTTGTAGTTAAATTGTTTAGAAAGAATATTATTCAGAGCAAGTGGAATAGGGAGTGTTGTGTTTTTGGGTTTCGGTGAAAGACTGCATACTTATTTTCTCTTTAAGTACTCTTTTGATGTTGTCAATTGTCATTATTTTTATTTTATTATTCACTGTGGCCAAAAAACTTATTTAAATGTTATGAACAAGGAATTTTATTATATCTTGAAAAAAAAATTTTTTCCTCTCATATCCAATCCAGGCAATGGCCCCTCTGCAATTGCCCTGTCTTTCATGTTGTCTGGTTATAGACCATACTATAACGGAGCAACTTTATCCAATGAGTATTTGGTACAGAGGCTGCAAGACTCAGCAGATATCTCTCTCTTTGAGCAGGTAATTATCAGAATGATTTTATCCATGCAGTGCAGGTCTCACAACTTTCTGCAGAAATTTGTCCTTGAAAATCTGTAGATAGAAGGAACCAAATATTTTTCAGCGAAAGTTCACATTTTAAAAAGAATAATTTAAAAAATTGGATGTTAAGGGCAAATTTGCTATCCGAGTACAGACCTGCCATTCATACCGATTTAATTGGAATCATTCTGATTTTTTATGGAATTTTTGGTCCGTTTCCGATTTTCCGAATATTTTGGAAATATTCCGATTTTTTTTTTCAGAGCTAAGTTTTCACCTCCACAATTAAAAAACACTTTCAGTTGTTTTTTAATTAGAGCCACAAGATCGACAGACAGCCTGCACAAAAGAATAAATATGGACGTTATAGTTTTATTATATCGATATTGTTTTTTTTCATTATATATTATCAAATGAGGTATCAAAATTGATAGAAATTGATATTAATATGTTAGTTGTAACCATCCCGAATATTGATTTTTCCAAGTTGTTTACTTTATCATTTATTCGTGTGCACTACCGTTTCTCTATCTTCACATTCAGACCTCGTCGTTAATTCCAACGAAGGATTATTCTTATTTTATCTTCTAAGAGTAGTTTCTACTACAGGACAGAGCTTTTTTTCATCTATATCTTGTCAGTTATCAAGATCGATTGAGAAATCCTAAATAGAACTAGAGTAAATCAAGATGAAATGACACGAGACTCAGTAATTTTAGGTCTGTGAAAAGTAAAAGCTAGATCTGATAATAGTCCGAAGAAGCTTTATCCGGATTTAATCGTTACAATCTGCACAAGATCTATGATTTTGATGATTTTATCTAATGTAGAATTTAGACCTAGATTCTAGATCTAAGTTACATGCTACATCATGCTTAACTAGTCTCAACGTCACAGCGTAATTTTTTTACTTAAATTGACCTGTTTCTCAATGAAATGATTCAACAATAGAGTGGATTACGCTCTTTAGATTATTCAGGAAATAAAATATTACAACTTTTCAGCAAATTGTTAATTTGCTACCCAAGAAATATATTGTTACGTTTTCAACAGCTGGATCCAGCAAAATTCATAAGATTTTTAATTTTCCGAGTCAAGTGTGAGAAAGGCCTATACACCATGTAGAAAAATTATCTAAAATCAGAAAAGAGCATCATTTATGATATTTTCAACCCTTTCAGTAAGGAGTACATTTACTCCTTTTCATATAAAAATAACTCTTTTGAAGTCGTGTACACTTCCCACACGAGCTAGGTTGGCAGCTCTGCTCTTTGTGAATTCATCAAATGCTGCATAATGCCAATGCCATTCAATTGATTGAGTCACTTAAAATTATTGTCAGGCAGAGAGTACTTGATTTAAACTGAAAGAGGTATGGAAAAAAGATCTTAAGGTTATTTTGAATTTTTCACCATTGAAGAATTACAATCTAAGAAAACTAGACTTCAGAGCTAAATTAATGAATGAACATTCACCAAAGACCGCATTATGTGTTTTGTAATGGATATTGTAGAGGGCAAAAATAAAGGGAGTCATTCAGATTTTTTTTGACAGAATCATTCAGATTTTCTTTCCCCAGAAAGTGGCAGGTCTGCGAGTAAACACAAAGTCCTCGAAATTGTTAAACTCGGCATTTTCCGTAAGCTTCGATCATAAATTTTGGTTGCAGTTCAATGGCGTTTTTCCTTTTTCTATGTTCAGTGCAACACTGCGTATATTTGGCCAAACACAAAGTTCGCGGAATAGTAAACTCTCCACTTTCGGTAAGACTGACTGTGATATAGCTGTCTCTGACGTCTCCACGAAGCATTGTAATTTCACCAAGTTTTAGGACTGTCTTGAACAGTTCCGAATCACATTATTTTTTTAAATTTTGCCGAAGTTCATTGTTTTGTTTACACTTTTGATGTTGCATCATACACCTAGAGATTGAAAGGGATAAACGAGAAAAAAATCAAGATAGGCCTTTGGACATACCATGCAGGCATAAGGCGGTAGAATGCACTTAATTATATATGTACCAGATATATGTCTGGTTCTAGGACTTCAGCTCAAACCCTACGTTTTTCTTATGATTACGGCCGGCCCTCATTGCTTTTTTTTTTCTGAAGGTGCAAAACTTTGTTGAAATGGGAGGGATTGGCAGTCTCTGTATAATTATGATTATACGAGAAACCTAGGAGGTTTTAAACTAATTACAGATTTCTTGTGGCAGATGCTTTTTAGCATGTAATAAAATCATGTTACAACTGACAACTAACCTGGTTTTTGGGCCCTTACATTGGGGGGCTGACTGCGCATCCACACGTGCATTTTTTGTCTAGTCAAACTAGATAAAGCACATGTCAAGATAGTTTATTTGAATTCTCCCTTTTTGATTAAGGTTTTGCCTCTATAGTTGGGAGGACTAAACTAGATTCCAGATCTAGTTCTGTACATAGGTAAAACAGCACAGTTAGAAATCATGAAATTAGTAGCAGTTAAACTTGATTTTAAATTTAAGCTCCAGGAAAAAACCTCCGACGTTTGGTTTTAGATCCAGTAGTCAGTTATTATCAGGGCACTTCAACACCTGGATAGAACAGAAGAGGCTTTACTCCTTAAGTCAAAGGAATAGACAGTGAAATGAGGAACAAGCTCAAATTAAAGTGATTATTGGAGGAGGTAGGTTGTTAGTATTGGTGATAGCATTAAGAAAATAAACAAGCCACATAAAGCTCTATGCACTCTTTGGAATGTTTTCACTTTTAGAAGAAGAGGCAAGTTGGCCTTGAAAGATCACATGATCACGTTAGAATCGTGGGTTAGGAAGTTTCGCTGGAAATAAGGACAAATTTTTCCCTCTGTTTAAAAAAGATCAAAGTAGCTTGCCAGTTAGCTCATGTGAGAATGAAAGTCACCTGTCTTCAGCAGCAGTCAGTAAACCACTGAAGGCTAAACCCATCATCCCAGTGTTAGACAGTGCAGCAACAATGGAAGAAATTATTCAATGTCTCATACCCTTGCCCTGGTACTGGTCAACTTACCCAGAGCATGCACTCGTAGACCCCTAAGCATTTGCTGCGGTTCATTTGAGTACATCATTTGCAGCTTAAACTTATATATTAGCAAAGACCATAATGGAGTGGCTGGTTTTAAATCTTCAATGTAATCCTTTTTCATTACAGAGTGATGAAATCAACACCTATTCATTTGGCATTAGTATTAATGCTAGTGATACTGGTGTAAAATTAAAAGCAAGATAAGTTGGGTCAGAAAAGACCTTTGATGAAGCAGCAATTATTGCCTTAATTTAGTTTTAAAAAACTAAGCTTTCACTTACCCCTGACTCTGGAAGTGAGGGGGCACGGACCAAAACAGAGAGGTTGAGGTTCTCTGTTTTGCCCTAAGACCATGAATAAAATAATCCAGAGAAACGTGAACTATTCAGGAATTTGACAATTACAGCGCAGTCATTTTCGTACAAAATATGAACTTCTTAGAACTAATTACTTTGAGTTCCTCTTCTCAGGAATTACTTGGATGTTACCCTAATCTGTTAAGTTTTTTTTTAACTTGAAATTAATGGAACTGGTTGAAAAATTTTGTGATTTTGAGTGGTTGGGAATATTATGTGCTGTGATCCTTAGCAATGAAGTCTGTACAGTGTCAGCTCAAATCTATCATTCTAGCCATTTCTCTATTTAAGCTTCATATTCCCAGTATAAACTCCAGTCTCTATAGAGCAACTTTTGGTTTTACACCAATGTAACAATAAGCGTTGATGCCTAAGATTTGTCTTCAAGTACATATTGTCATGGAAAAGTCCTTATGGCAGACTGACTGGTATAGGACAGACATAGGTCTTCAATGTCATTCATTGTTTTCTAAGGTTCCAGCATCTACCATGATCGGTGCGGAAACCTTAAGATCTAACTCACCCATGTATTTAACAGTGATTTAAACAGTTCCCACCACATTGAGGTGAAGGTCAGACTACTAAGCTAATTTGGCTATGGCATCTAAAACTAAGATTTAATAAATTGTTAGCAAATTCTTCTGATCGGAGATCGGTTCTCTCCCTTTTCACCACTTAAAAAGAACTTAAGAAGTAGAATTATCAAAATGGCATTAAGGAGCAAATCAACAATTAACAATGATCTCCAGAAGACAGATTATTTTTTTTTTTTTACATCAATAAGACCTATTGGCTTTAAGGTCTAGTATGATAGTGTCTGAGTTTTGTTTTTTAAATCTGTTATTAACACTTGCCAGTGATCTGTAGGCAGTAAGTTCATTTCTTTTGCTTATTTTATCTCTCTTGAAAAAAAGCAACCAAATTGCCAACCATTCACAGAATGATTATATTTGATTGTGCAGTTCCCCAACATCCTTTACATTGATTATGTGCTGTTTATCTTGGGACAAATGATATTGTGTACATTCTGTATATAGGATGGAGTGAAGATAAGGCCGTTATGCAGATTACTACAAAGCAAAGTAACAGGTTGATTTTTACAGACAAAATGCTAACTTATCAAATATAAAACTTGAAAGTTAAAATTTATGGTCTCAAATGATGTGACAAGTATCACGTTGCTCCACAAACACACATTCATCATGGTTGGTTCTTCAAATGAGAAAACAATCCAAAGTATGGCCAGAATAAGTTTGTTGGTTGAGGCAGAGTTCATTCTTGCTGCTGAAATCATTTACTCAGTTTCATATGAAATAATGCACTCACTGGCGAGAAAAGTATTGTGGAAACAGTTAACGATAATTGGATAGGAACACTGCAATTGATTGCTTTGATATTTTTCCTTGATTTAGAGTTAGAGCTCGTAATACAAATGTCTGCATTGCAAATTAATTTTTTTTAAACATTCATTTAGACTCTTGTGTATAAACCTTT
This sequence comes from Elysia crispata, assembly GCA_033675545.1. Lineage (NCBI taxonomy): Eukaryota > Metazoa > Mollusca > Gastropoda > Plakobranchidae > Elysia > Elysia crispata. The sequence continues at coordinate 152,763 of JAWDGP010000555.1, read as the reverse complement.
GTTTGACGGTCTAGAATCTCAGCTTAGCAAAAGGTTCAAGATTCAGATTATACTACAGGCAGCAGAGTAATCTTTACAATGACTGCATTCTAAAGTGCTAGGTTGGTTTCAATTGTATTTCAATATTTTATCACTGAAAAAGGCAGCAAAATATGAAAGTTTATATTTACTCTCCATAGGACTTGCGTTATTTGAGTGAAGGCCTTGAGGGAAGGTCCAACAATCCAGTAGCTTTGCTCTTTGACCAGCTGTTTCATCCAGATGCTGACCTTGGTGTTGATGCCCCCACAGCTCTGGAATGGAAGTATGAAAGGCAGCACTGCATTCCACACGTTGTCCTTGGCAAGACAAAGCCCGGGGGTACTTGGCAGGTGAGTCTCTCAGTTGCAAACAACTTTTTAGAATTTGATTTGTATTTTTTACAAAATTATTTCAAGGCTGTTAGAAGAAATTCTTTACTTCTCGAAAGAAATATCCATTCCTGAAGTTGAACTTGTCTCTTACTAAGAGAGCTTGAATTCTCTTTCTTTCTTTTTGTTGAAAGTGATACATTTAGTTTGCAGAATCCACTTTAAATTCTTTGTTGCAAGACACATAGGTGCTACTTACTACATCTACTGCTGACCTCAATCACATTCACTGCTGTAAGTTAAAGCAGACTTTAAATGCATTGCTAGTCTTTTAAAAGTCAATGTGTAAATGGTGAAACTGGATGAAACACAAAAGAGAAATCTCCAACTTTACTCACATTATTTTTCATAATGGGCTTTGATGAAAATCAAATAAGGCAAGTAAAAGTCAAAATAAGCAGTGAAAAAGACCAAATCTCAAGCCTTGGTAAGACTCTGAAGCATTCAACTGCGAACCAATAGACTCTCTCTCTCTCTCTCTCTCTCTCTCTCTCTCTCTCTCTCTCTCTCTCTCTCTCTCTCTCTCTCTCTCTCTCTCTCTCTCTCTCTCTCTCTCTCTCTCTCTCTCTCTCTCTCTCTCTCTCTTTTTTTTTTGACAACTTAACTCATTGTGTGCCAATCGACGATGTATCGTCGATATAGTGAGCCGCAGCTGTGCCAATCGACGATGTATCATCTATATAAGAACCAACGTTTGTTTCGCCATTGGTAGCCCGGTCATAAAACTCTTAAGTTTCCTATAAGAGATAACTCTAAATATATAATAAGTCATAGTTACACAAAAATAAGCCAAACAAGAACCCAATTTCCAATGCATCCTCTAAAGACAATATGCACAATAAAAATGGCCTGGCACAACAGTGGAAAACGCTCTGGCACACAATGAGTTAAGTCATTAGCATTGGAGCCTAAATTCTAGGCAGTCTAAAATGTAAGCTAGATTTATGTTATTTCATATAGGTTATATAGTCCTCTGTTATATTTTCATCAAGCGATAAATGACAAACCTGTTGTGGTCCACCTATTATCTCTCAATTATAGAAAGGTTTGGAAAAATAAAGTGGAACTTATGAAATCCATTGTTAAAAAAATGGTGCTACATTGGAGCTGAAGGCAAAAACAATATAATAATGACATACATATCATCAAGATGAAGCAATAGTCATATCGTCGCTAATCTATTATTGCGAATGAGAGAAGACATAAAAACTCATCCTATTGATAAGAGGTAAATAGTTTTCAAGTAAACATTCAAAAAAGGTCCATCAGGGTCAGTAGTAAAGATAGAAAACTGTAGAGTTGAATAATTATCAAGTGAAAATTGAAAAAGAAATGAAATTTTAAGGTCAGAAGAGAAAGTACTTTAGTGACAGGGGTAGCAAACACACTGGAGATTAAAAAAAAATTGAGATATTTTAAGCCCTTCTATGTACTCTGCAAGTATTCATGTAGTAAACATCATAATTTTGTATTATTTGGTTTTTTTTTTTTAAATCACAGCTCATCAGTCGGAAAATCAGTGTAGATGATCATCTATGCCTCTTCCCACTTTCTGTTTGAGGATCAAGCAGCTTACTTTGATTTTGAAACATGTTACTTTACTTTCAATCATTCAGGTGCCATGCTCTTTAGGGTAGGCGATCATGACCTACCACACATCTCTATCCCTGGTTGCTTTCAGTGCTTCTGTCACTTGTCCTACTTTGAGCCACTTTGTTAGTCCACACATCTTTTCACACTGTTATCACGTTCTGCGTTTTCCTTCGATCGTTCCAGTTGTCACAAGATGTTCTAGTTTCCCTTTCCTCATCACGTGGCCAAAAAGATTGCCTGGCATTTAGGTATTCTATTTATGACTGATCTTGTGTCGGTCTCTTGCAACGCTGTTTTGTTTGATTTCTTTGCAGTCTATGAGATTAGTAACTTTCTACTTTACTTAACATCTGTTATAAATGCTCTACTGTATATGACCATCAGCACAGGTTGAGAATAATTGGACATGGCAGCAGCCCAGAATCCCTGCATTATGGGAATGAGCTTTTTTACCTTTACTAGATTGATGGAAAAAAAAAAAAAACTTTTTGCTTGTTGTAGTGGCATTAACTGTTCAGATCCTAAGAATAAAATCCCAAAGATAATGTTATTCTAATTTCCTAAACATTCACATTGTTTAGTAAATAATTCAATTACTTTCTATATCAATACATGTATTATTTTCTAAATAATTAGAGCTTCTTGAAAATAGTGTAATATTAATTCTTTTCTTGACATATTACAATTTTTATTTTTGTTGTTATTTCTTTCATAGTCACTGTCTTTATATTATTATTGTTATTATTATTATTATAATTATTGTTAGTATTATTATGATTTCAATTTTGTTCTTATTCTTTTATTACCATTAATAGAAGTAGTAGGTCTGTTGCTGCTGCTACTTTTGATGATCGTCAGAGTCAAGATAGATTTTACAAATGTGAAGGTTCTTTTCTGGTCTTCTCAGTGCGTCTAGATTGTAGACCATAAAAACTGTAATATTTCATTGTCTAGGAATACTAGATTGTAGACCATAAAAACTGTACTATTTCATTGTCTAGGAATACTAGATTGTAGACCATAAAAACTGTACTATTTCATTGTCTAGGAATACTAGATTGTAGACCATAAAAACTGTAATATTTCATTGTCTAGGAATACTAGATTGTAGACCATAAAAACTGTACTATTTCATTGTCTAGGAATACTAGATTGTAGACCATAAAAACTGTAATATTTCATTGTCTAGGAATACTAGATTGTAGACCATAAAAACTGTACTATTTCATTGTCTAGGAATACTAGATTGTAGACCATAAAAACTGTAATATTTCATTGTCTAGGAATACTAGATTGTAGACCATAAAAACTGTACTATTTCATTGTCTAGGAATACTAGATTGTAGACCATAAAAACTGTAATATTTCATTGTCTAGGAATACTAGATTGTAGACCATAAAAACTGTACTATTTCATTGTCTAGGAATACTAGATTGTAGACCATAAAAACTGTACTATTTCATTGTCTAGGAATACTAGATTGTAGACCATAAAAACTGTAATATTTCATTGTCTAGGAATACTAGATTGTAGACCATAAAAACTGTAATATTTCATTGTCTAGGAATATAAAGGCCAAATAATGTCTTGAAATTGTTCAAATCAGTAACAATCTTAACAGCATTTTTAGGTTGTAGAAAATAGAGGGATCAGCTGAATGCTGTGTTAACAGCATTGATGACAGCATCTACAGCCAAAACCTATCGGCAGATTGTCACGGTTTTAACTTTTTTTGGTTTCATAGGTGATCGTAGTATGTTGATGTTTTTTATTATACTCCATTGTTTTATTTAAATTCAAATGCCTTATTTTACCTCTAGAAAATCGATGGCTCAATGCAAACAATAAGCCAAAGCTCCTGGATGGAATTACCAAACATGGCTTTCAAGGAGTGGCTGGTCAGTGAGGATAGGTAAGCTTTTTTCTCTTGTTTCAATGTCAAGGACTGATATTGTGGGAATGAGGGGGACATAAAAAAGCATTATTTTCCCTCCAAGAAATATTGCTTTCTTAGAATTGAGCTTTGTGAAATATGTCCAATTTTGTGCTTCCTTCATCTTCCGTACAACTCTTGATCTAATCTCTGAGACTAAATGTGGAATTTTTACCTAGAGCAAGGAAAAGTTCATCTGATCTGAGTCGTTCATATATCAGTTAAGTTTTAACATTTGTCATTATTAATTTTTTTCTTACAATCTTTGCATATAGGAGTACATAAAAACAAATCAGAATTGAGTTTTGCAGCTGATTTTGTATTCCAAAACTGCTTGAACTTTATTCACTAGTGTAGGTGCAGCCATCCATGAAAGCTGAATGGTTTATTTCTTCCTGCTCAGATTGATTTTAAAATAATAAGAAAGAGCTATGTATATGGATGGTTTCTCATTTTTTTCTGTGCTCTGCAAGTGGCATCCTTTAAAATTTGAAATACCTTCGTTTCCCTTTAGGACACGGAGCAGCGCTCGTCTGGATGGACACTCTGTTGCGGGGCGAGCAACTGTTGCTGATGTAAAGGATTATTACACTGACTACATCAAACGTCAGGACATAGAGAGAAAGTTCAAAGACTTCCACACAGTCACCAGTGTTCAGCAAGTGTATCACCTGAGAAACATAGTGGACCATGAGTCTGGGGAAGTTGAGCCCTGCTGTGCAAACGTAAGGAGGAATCACCCACATTGTTGGGAGGTTCGCGGCTATGTTACCAGTCCATGTGGTGATGGCTCTCAAATAAGGAATGAGGAGTCTGGAGAAGATATTGTTGCCCAGCAAGGATTCTGCTATGTTGCCCCTCATGTAGTCCTCTCTGTGGGGACATATGATTTGCCAAATCGTTTAGGTGTGGTTGGAGAATCATTGCCATGTGTGGTTCACTCTTTGGGAGAATTTGAACAAGCCCTGTTGAGTTTGAGGCTCGAGCTATCAGGGGACGTGACCGACGAAACTCGGGTATCAAGCCCTGATCCAGTGTTAGTTGTTGGAGCTGGGCTCAGTGCAGCTGATGCAATTCTTACAACTATGGATGCTGGCATCCCTGTAATCCATGTGTTTCGAAGAGCACCCACACATGCATCCCTGGTGTTTTCTAAGCTTCCGCGCGCAATTTACCCTGAGTATCACAGAGTGCATCGGCTGATGAAGGGCCAGGAACACTCAGAACTGTACACTCCAATGCCTAAACAAACCGTGATGGAGGTAAGAGATAGGGCAGTCCTGGTGGGCTCCTCTGGTGAAGGTGTGTGCAGCAGTACAGCGTCATCCAACACCTCAACCAGCTTGACCTGGGTGGATGTTTCATTGGTTGCTATCATGGTTGGAGCCCGATCAGACCTAGGATTCCTTCCACGTGAGGGGCGGGATCTGGGAATTGTTCCAAAATGGCCAATTGATAGCAAGCACAACATTATTGATGTGGACCCATTCACTTATCAGGCAAATCGTAATCCCCAAATGTTTGCCATGGGGCCTCTGGTTGGTGACAACTTTGTTCGCTTTGGAATTGGCGGGGCCCTGGCAATAGTAAACCACTTTAATAAGTGCCGGAAGAAAGAGGTTGTGTAGATCATGGTGGGTGAAAGTCAAGTTACCAGTTTTTTCTAGTGTTTAATACAAACTATATTCATTACCAGTTTTTCACATGCCCTACATTTGTAGCACTATTAACTGCATTCGTCTGTGTCAAGACATAAATAGTAAATCTGAGGGTCAACTTGAGGTCAAATATATTTATAAGGAAGTCATTACTAGAAGGCCAAGATTAAAAAAGTTGAGATGTATGTCTATGTTGCCGCAAATTGATTGCTGTACACAAGGGATTGGGAGAGTGAGACTGAATCAGTGTTTTTGTATTTTATTTCCTATACTACCTCATTGAGTTTAAGCATATATCTTGTGATGTATTTTCCATTCTGATTTTGTCATTAAGATTTTAGCCATATCATATTGAAGGGCTAAAATTGCCATCAGTAAAGACCATTTTATTTGGTCAAGATCTTAATATTTTTTGTAGGCGGAGTTTTATTTGAATTTGAGTTTCTTCCCCCCCCCCCCCCTTTGCAGAGTATCATTTCTAACATAGTAGTCAAGTTACTCAACTTGTCAATAAACAATGATCACATTTGACATTATGCACCTTTTTCAAGCTTATAATTCTAAGTAAAGTACAGAGAGACCAAAGTTGTTGCTTGGGGCTTTTTTTTTTAATTGCAAATTATAGCTAACTAATATGTATAATGCATGACATCAACTTAATTTTTATACCAGAATTAAGAATGAATGAAAATACTAGCAGTGAGCAGTTAGGTGTGGTAATATGTCATGAGGCACAAGTTCTAGATAGATTACCCACAACTTAGGGGTGGGAAAACTTAAAAAATCTCACATGGGTCATGTTCCAGTATTTTCTCTAGCTCAAACCATACAGAGTGCTTGTTGCCTGAATCGTAGTTTGTGGCTAAAGTTAAGTGTCCAGTCTGGATATCCAATAAATTTGACTTGCTGCTGTATCTAATCCTTTCCAAAGTCTAAGAATCACCTGTTTCAGCACCATCTCTTATCATTTTGTTTGTGTAAGATCTTGCGCAGTTTGGTTTCATCATTAGCTGAAAGTTATCAACCATTATCCAATCTGGTGTGCTGTTGAGGTGACTATAAGCTGATAAACAAACACTGATGAAGAAATGAAAATAAGATACATTCATTGAAAGGCATCAGATACATTCCTTCTTGCCATCTTGATCTCCTCTTGATCCAGGTTTTTAGTGACTTGCTCTTAGCAAAATATTTCAGCCTGTTCAAAGTACAGGTTTTGGGTATCCTGCCATACATTTGATGAAAAGAGTTGGTTTTTTTTTTTTCAAGATCTATTATTTGGCAGCGATAAAATTTATTTACACTATACTCCTGTTGTTGTCTGAGTTCCACTTTTTTTAACTGAAGAATATTGTGACTACCATTTCAAATGACATATGTTAGGTGGTCATTTGATTTCTTGTGCATGGGCTTTTGTCTTATGTATGTGGGAGAGGTTAGTTTTCATGTAACAATTGGACAGTGTTGCAAAAGCTCAAATGAAAACTTTATGTCTAGAATAGATGGTACCAAAGTCAGATACACTGCATCTTAAAACAAGTAAAGGTAGCAATATTATGTCTAAATGAGGATCATAGCACAAGCCAAATAACAGGAATCCATAATCTATATCTAGTCCAAATTTTAGATTACACTTAATATTAAAGAATTTAAATAAAACCCAAATCAATCCAGTTCATGAGAACTGGGAGATTTTGATACTTGTGGTGATGCCCAGCTCTGCTGAATCACCCTAATTTATCAGCATTTTTATTACTTAAGATAATAGCATATTCCAAAGTTGATTTCACTCACTTTTCATAACTGTCAGTGTTTGAGATTGAGATCATTACCAATAACATTAAGAAAAAAAGCCAATTAACTCTCCAGTTTCATTGCTAACCTGTAAATAGCAGGAGTTTTAAATTTTGTGACTATATGGGTGTTAAGAATAGATATAAGTTCTCGCAGGTTGAAAATGACACTGTAGAAAGTCCATTGCATGTTCTCAAGAATTGTCTGCTTTGCATGAAGGTCAGATCAGCAAAATGAGAGTACATGTATTCAATTCGTCATAGTCCAGACTTTGATAGTTGAACATTTCTTGACTGTCACATTACATGTATCTATCTAAAGATAGATATATATATATATATATATATATATATATATATATATATATATATATATATATATATATATATATATATATATATATATATTATATTATTGTCTGATTTTTACTTCATGAAATCAGTATGTTACTGAGAAGTGTTCTCAGCTGTTTCATTGTATTGATTAAAGAAGGATATTTCAGAATTTTTAAATTTGTAGAGACAGCTCTGCAACTTGCACACAACTGAAGGCATTTTCCAAAAACTTTTTTTTGTCTCTAAGTTTTTAAATTTCTGTGATATTTTTGCACAATTTTGCCATATTCCTGACATTTTACTCTTGTGTCCTTGAAATGCCTAGACTGAGTTAGTGAGTAAATATTTCATAACAAATCTTTTACCTGTCCTGATCATTTATCAAGTTCATGAAAATGCCTGATGGCTGTGGTAAAACACATCATGATTGAATCAAGTCTGAATTTCATCACTTTTTTTACTTTATCAAGCTTGCTGGTATGTGAACAAATCTTTGTTTCTAATCGTATTTTGTCAAGCATGAAGTTGCTTTTGTTTTGAAATTAAACATACATTGAACAGTTTTTGCATCAACTTTAGTTTTTAATTGAAAACATTGATGGTCCATGGTACCATTGCTGATTGTTATATATATTAACTCCCGTTGTACCTCAGTGAAGTGGTCCAGTCGCAAAAACTTTGTTTATTGGTTGCAAGTTTTGTGTGGGACCAAATCATTATATCAGTTAAGTTCATGCAGTGAAAAATATTTTTTTTCTTACCAATTTTTATGACATTGATGTTTGAATTTTGAAGTTGGACAAACACAATGTTGATAAAAGAATAGTTCATCATTTTCTTGCTGTTTCAAGTTAAACCAAGAGGTATTTTTTTCAATGAAAATGTAATGCCATTTAGAAGTTTAGAAAATGATATTCTCTAAATGTCAAAACCTTTGAATCAGGTACAAATGGGCAATATGTGAACTACAGAGATCTATGAAAAATTGTCCATCTCCATTTATCTTACCTTAAAGAATTTCGTCCAACTAATGGAAAAGGATCAATTTAATTCATGCTGAGAATGAAGTTCATTTTTTTTCTATGAATGTGTTCATTTTCTTTCTTTAAACACTTGATATTAGCTTTTCCAAGTTAGAGATAGTTAGTGCAGGTGCATCATTTCAATGCTTTCACTTCGATTCTAAAAAGAACTTGTACTATATAATGATGGCATGTCCCTTAGCTGTTCTTGTGGTATTCATTTATTTGATATGGGTTTCACTTGAGAAGGGTTAATGCTGCTTACATTAGGTTGATCTTTATAGGTTATTTTTGAGAAGGATCATTTGTCTCTGCATGTTTTGCCATTAATTATACATGTACATATCTCCCTTTGCGATATGCACCACAAGGATATAAAATTGTTTGTTCCTTGCAGGTTTGTGTTCTTCATTATCCAAACATTCACAAGATTGTGAACTTCAATGAAAGAAAATCTTCTGAAGTCATCAGTATCAGAGGAGGAGAAGTTACTTTTGTGATGTTCAATAAAAATTCAAAGGTTCTAGAGGTCAACAGTCTCTTTGGCAATTCAACTGCATTGTTTGTAAATGTAAAGTGTGTCTTAGATGTCCTGGCAGATTTTTGCAGGCATCAAACTCCAGCATTAGCATAGAGACTGATAAACTTACTATCATCCATTTGTTTTGTGGTTATATTTCTGTTTTCTGTGATTTTTTTTTAAAGATGTGTGCATTTATTGGTTTTGTATTTGCCTTCAAATGTTACCTTGTATTCTACAGTGTTCTTGCATATGTATAATTATATGTGTGTATGCTCTTCATTTTTTTTCTCTCAAAAACCTTCACAATTTAGATTTAATGAACTAGATTTTTATTGAAAATTCTTAAACGTGAATTACTTCTTTTTTTTTTCTTTTATGTTTAGCAACACATCCTTAAACTTCATCTTTCCCTCCTTCATATAAATAGAAAGGCAGTGCCTGGATTCTTTAATCATTTACATCATTTGAGGATTGATCGACTCAAATGAAAAATATGTGCCAAATGAGAGCTCTCCTTTTTGTCTTTTTTGTCTTTTTCTTCTTCTCCTCTGCTTTTGAATTGTTGCCAAAGAAGTAAAGTAATGTATTCATCTTTACAGAATGAGAAAAGCTCATTTGCTCTTAAATTAAAATTTTTTCATTTTTGACATAATTTTTGGAAATTTATTTTCTGATTTTTTTAATGCAGAATCTTCAAATGGTTGTATACACTCTGGAATTGATGTCAATTTGATGATGTGTTAGCCTCAAGTGAAACACTTGAACGTGAACTGAGGAAAATTTGCTAAAAAGATCAACAATCTTTATCTTACTTTTTGAGCAGCATAGGAGTTGTGGGTTTTTTTTTGTAATGATCACATAAGTTCAAAGAAATCTTAAACTGCCATCACAGGACATGCATATATTCTGTCAGCTGGATGACAACTTGTAGAGAGGAAAACAACTATATGACCTAATATTGTTGGTTGATGCATATATTCTGTCAGCTGGATGACAATTTGTAGAGAGGAAAACAACTATCTGACCTTATATTGTTGGTTGATGCATATATTCTGTCAGCTGGATGACAATTTGTAGAGAGGAAAACAACTATCTGACCTAATATTGTTGGTTGATGCATATATTCTGTCAGCTGGATGACAACTTGTAGAGAGGAAAACAACTATCTGACCTAATATTGTTGGTTGATGCATATATTCTGTCAGCTGGATGACAATTTGTAGAGAGGAAAACAACTATCTGACCTAATATTGTTGGTTGATGCATATATTCTGTCAGCTGGATGACAACTTGTAGAGAGGAAAACAACTATCTGACCTAATATTGTTGGTTGATGCATATATTCTGTCAGCTGGATGACAATTTGTAGAGAGGAAAACAACTACCTGACCTAATATTGTTGGTTGTTTTGGCTTTGTAAATAACATAAGGAAGAGGTACAAGAGATATCTTTAAGAACTGGAAACAACTTGAGGATTTGGTGCTGCTTACCCATTTATTGTTAGCAGCAGGTGGATTGAGCCACGTGACAGCTAGAGGAGGAAAGCTATACTGCTCAGGTTGCTCTTTTTTTTTTTTGAATATCTGATAATCCATGAACATTTCCAATCTTTCTTTTTTTTTATTTGTTTCATTGAAGTTTTTTTTTTCTTTAAATTATAGATTCTTTTTTTTTTTTTTTTTTAATCAAAATAGAGTAATTTTATGTTTGTTCTTTTTTGTATGTTTTTTTTTTATTATTATTTGATAATTTTAATGCTTTCCCCATTCAAATTATCCCTTTTAAAGCTCATCCAAACTTTCTACCTAACAAAAGAAATAAAAAATTTCGAACCTTGTTGTTTGGGGGCAAGTGGGGTGTTTGCATTTTTTTTTCATACTCTAGTCATTTTTTGTTTCTATATCAAAATATTTTTTTTTTACTTTTTCTTGTATTTCTTTTATTATCTTGCCTCGTCTGCTATTCTGAAGGATTTTGAACATTGTGAACAATGTGGTTAAGCAGTTATCAGTGCAGTTTAAACTTTGCTGGTTTTTATTGATCAAAACTTGTCAAGGCATGTTGGGACGCCTTCAGTTCAACTCTTGGTTTTCTACCGACGTCCTGTGTTTGCACCAGCCCCTGGAAGTGTCCCAATGCAAGTCTGCTTTATTTTCATTTGCTTCTCCTGTAATTCTCTCTCTCTCTCTCTCTCTCTCTCTCTCTCTCTCTCTCTCTCTGCCTCAGTCTCACCCTCTTTCTCCCCCTCATTTCTTACTATCATTTTCAGCGCCTCCTGTGATATCTTTTGAAAAAAAAACATTTGATTATTTTTTTTTAACCTGGAAGCTGTGTTACTATTGTTCAAGTTTGTTAGGATTGTTAAAAATCCTGGAAAAGCCAGAGAATAAAGTCTGCTTTGTTACTTTTTTTACTAGAGGAGTTGTATCCTTTTATTGTTCATTATTACGTGTGTTGTTTCTGTTGATTTTTATGAAAGCCTGAGGGCAGCAAGGACCAAATGAGAGGAGGTTCAAACGATGAATGATACATAACTATATGTGTTTCACATACACACCACGATGTGGGTACATTGTATGATACATAACTATATGTGTTTCACATACACACCACGATGTGGGTACATTGTATGATACATAACTATATGTGTTTCACATACACACGACCCTCCTCATCTCTCCAAACACATAAACGAGTGTATTCACTTGTCTTTCCTTCCACGGGGTTCGCTTATTCATTTGACATAAGTGAAAGAATATTTTAGGAATAGATTAACCTCAACTTCTAAAGTGTGATTCTAACATCATAAAATCATAAAATAATTTCTTCAAAGCTAAAACTCACGCACGAGCTACTCAATCCCTTTAGTTTCTACCAGATTCTAGAAATAACTGACTACATGTAACTTAGTTTATATGCTCATCAGTGCTGCAAAGGTTTCATTGAACAAGTGGAGAGAAAGTGGCACCGCGATGAAAAAAAAGTATTTAAAAAAAATTATCAGTGTCATCTAACTATCAGACTGTCAAGTTTGAATCGAGGTCATCTAGTTTTTGGGATTGCATTTATTTGTCAAGCATTCGGTGCACATTTTTAGAATACAAATATCACCATCCCCGTATCACAGTATATTATACTAGTGTAAGTATTATACTATGATACCGGAATTGTACTTTTAGCGTATGTACGTGAGACGATGAAACGTAAATGCATATACAAATGTCCTACGGTCAAGTAGCAATCAGTCTAACTTGGCACCTAACATGATCTGTACAACTGTATATACAAATGTCCTACGGTCAAGTAGCAATCAGTCTAATTTGGCACCTAACATGATCTGTACAACTGTATATACAAATGTCCTACGGTCAAGTAGCAGTCAGTCTAACTTGGCACCCAACATGATCTGTACAACTGTATATACAAATGTCCTACGGTCAAGTAACAGTCAGTCTAACTTGGCACCTAACATGATCTGTACAACTGTATATACAACTGTCCTACGGTCAAGTAGCAGTCAGTCTAACTTGGCACCTAACATGATCTGTACAACTGTATATACAAATGTCCTACGGTCAAGTAGCAATCAGTCTAACTTGGCACCTAACATGATCTGTACAACTGTATATACAAATGTCCTACGGTCAAGTAGCAGTCAGTCTAACTTGGCACCCAACATGATCTGTACAACTGTATATACAACTGTCCTACGGTCAAGTAGCAGTTAGTCTAACTTGGCACCTAACATGATCTGTACAACTGTATATACAACTGTCCTACGGTCAAGTAGCAGTCAGTCTAACTTGGCACCTAACATGATCTGTACAACTGTATATACAAATGTCCTACGGTCAAGTAGCAGTCAGTCTAACTTGGCACCTAACATGATCTGTACAACTGAGCACAGATACAGGCATATTACAACATTCGTCTGTCAAATTTGTAACATACAATGTATTTGAATGTACGCATCACTGTAGCAAGATGGCAGTCGACTGAAAACTCTGTTGGTAGTCTGTAATCTATAATAAATTTTTTAATATATATATATATATATATATACATCAAGGGTCAATCTATGGCGAGGGGGGAGGTGGGGTTACCGGTAGATCGGAATTTGCAATATCGTAACGAATTGTTGGTGCATTCTTTGAGGTCACTGAACACGTTTAGGCCGTATATCCAGCATTTCGTATTGATCATGGGGTGTATTAATAATTTTATTTATAACTTTTTACTACACATTAATGAGATTTTGCTCTCCTACATAAATTGTCAAAATTGGCATTAAGATTCAACTCGCCCACCCAGAGCTTTAGGACAGGAGGATGGTATGCCGAGGGGTAGGATTGGAAACTTTCGGGAAAAGAAAAAACATTAAAAACATGGCAGAAAAAAAATTTTTCCAAGCAATGAACATGTATATGTAACTATCGGAAAATAAAAGAACCTACAGAGAACGTGGACTACTTCTTCTTCTTCTTCTTCTTCTTCTTCTTCTTCTTCTTCTTCTTCTTCTTCTTCTTCTTCTTCTTCTTCTTCTTCTTCTTCTTTCATTTGTAAGTCCTTCGTTTGTTGTTTTTTTTTCCTTTTTAAATACTGACTGTGTGTGTTGTCATCACGCCAAGTACACTACAATCTACTAACTTGTTATCAGGTATTCGGGCCCACCACCGTTATCTTTAGTCAGCCATGGTTGGAACTCTGGACTTGAGAGAGAGAGAGAGAGAGAGAGAGAGAGAGAGAGAGAGAGAGAGAGAGAGAGAGAGAGAGAGAGAGAGAGAGAGAGAGAGCGGACACCGAAACTGAAAGTCAGCTTGGAGCGGAGGTTCGTACTAGTTTCGATTTGGTTGCTAATAGTAATACAATACTTCTTGGAACTCGGGGAATTCCTGCTGACTAATCATTACTGGATCTATCTTTCTCTTCATATGCACATGCGTCAAAGCTGTGACGCTCTATTTCAACTTCAATTGATCCTGTCTATATACGCTGAAAATTCTTCCAGAAAGAGTAGTTTCTTCAGAATCTAGATCTAGTAGACCAGTACTTGGTCCAGACTCAGATATATATTTCAACTTTAGATCAAGGAAATCTAGATCTAGTTTTCCCGATTTAGAGCCATCAGGCTGGATGCAATTGTTTGAATCAACTAAATCGATGTGTGTGTTGGATCTGGACATTGATCTAGATCACTAGCAACTAACGTTAGGAAGCAGAAGCAGTAGTGGTATTTGTTGAATTTAAGTGTGATCATTATAATACATTTAGAAGAAGTAACAGTTAGTTGATGAAGAATGGAAAAGTCGTACCTTTTTCGACGTTTTTGTTATATTTTTTTCTGAGCATACCTTGGCATGATTCATGGTTCTTGGTACATCTTTCTGTAGGCTACATGACCGTTTTTTTTTTTAAATATTTTTACCCTTTCATAGTTTGTATTTCTGATTTATATGTCAATATCCATGTTAATTACTTACACTGCTACAACAATAACTACTACTACTGCTCCTACTACCACCACCACCACTACTACTACTACTACTACTACTACTACTACTACTACTACTACTACTACTACTACTACTACTACTACTACTACTACTTCTTCTTCTACTGCTGTTGCTCCTGCTAACACCATTACTATTACTACCACTGCTAGTGCTACTACTATTACTACTACTACTACTACTACTACTACTACTACTACTTCTTCTTCTACTGCTGTTGCTCCTGCTAACACCATTACTATTACTACCACTGCTAGTGCTACTACTATTACTACTACTACTACTACTACTACTACTACTACTACTACTACTACTACTACTACTACTACTACTACTACTTCTACTACTACTGCTGCTGCTGCTGCGCTACTACTACTACTACTACTACTACTACTGCAACTACTACTACTACTAATGTTGCTACTACAACTACTACTACTACTACTATTATTACTACTACTACTACTACTACTACTATTGCAACTACAACGCTACTACAGCTTCTACTACTACTACTACCACTACTACTACTACTACTACTACTACTACTACTACCACTGTTATAATAATAATAATACTGCGGCTGCTGCTTCTGTTGCTAATACAGTGTACTCAATCTTCTTCTATTGTTACTACCTCTACCACATCCTGTGTGGAGATGGTGCTCTTATCACATGATGTGCACATTAAGCTCTATTTGGATAAGTCTCCTCTTTCGTTAGAAGTTGTAGAGGTAGCAGTGGTGGTGGTAGTAGTATTAGTAATAGTAGTAGTCGCAGTAGTAGTAGCAGCAGTTGCAGTAGTACTGTAGCAATTGCAGTGGCAGTGCAGTAGCAGCAGCAGCAATAGAATTAGCACATTAATAGTAGTAATTGCAGTATTAGTATTAGTTGAAATGATAGTACTTGTTGTATAATAGTTGCAACAGATACAGGAGCAAGAATAAGAGAAAGAAAGAAAAAGGCACCAAGCAATAGATCACATGCTCACTTGATCAGAGTTCAGTCATTCTCAGGAGAAAGTTGTACCTACATATTTCACAGAATACTCTATATGAAACAACAGACTTGATACTAAATCTGTCAGATGCGGTGGGCCTCTCCAAGTATCATATCAGAAAAATGAACTGATATACACTCAGTAGTCAACTAGAGAAATAAATACTACTAGCCTTAAACTAAAGTTCAAATCATAGCGACTAAAAAAGGAAAGGCAGACATGCCAAGAATATGTAATACTAGTTTGTAGATGAAAAGTAAAAGAATGAAGCTATTATGGAGCAAGTAAACGAAAATGACCGAAATCTATTAAAGAAGGGAATTTGATTAAATTTTGTTGAAACTCATTTTCAGAAAGAAAAAAATTATTGTAGTTTCTGAACATCTTTATTCTTTTAGGCCCACAGAAACCATTTTAATATAAAGGATATTAAATCAGTTTTACCTTGCAGAGGCTTTACAAGTACAGTTTATTAATTTTTTCTTAACTTACGTAAAAATAAAACATTTGTCACCATTAGGTAGGTTTTAGCAAAATTTCTATGACTGCAAGAAACAGGTCATGGCGCTTTGAGAGTTAGAAAGAGAGTAATGAGAATGTTTGCCGAATTTCATTATGTGTGTGTGCGTGTGTGTGCTAATTTTTTATCTTTAACTACAGAGAGCAGATAAAAACAATTAAATTAGATCTGTTTAATCCACATCTCAGGAAAGCTGATGATTAGAATATAGGTTCTCAAAGAGAATGAATTAGTATTAGGATTATTAAATATAGAAGTATGTAGACTATTCATTTCTCAAAGGTTTAATGATGTAAGCAAACACATAGGCTTCAATTGATCCTAAATACTACAGGCACAATTTAAAATTGTTTAGATTTCTGCTCGAAAAGGAGGAATTCTAAAAAAAAAGAAATCTACAAAGAACATTTAATAGAAGTTAGATGACCTGCGCTAAACTACCTGCCCTATAGTGTCACCTTGGACGAGGACTTATGTGTACAACAACCAAAGCGAGCTAGCTCACTGCAGTAATCCCAGTTTTAGATTGCATGAGGGCTGCATCCCCTTCACTGCCATCCTGTGCTTTAATTTTCAGATTGATCCCATGATGGAAGAAGAAGACGATGCTTTTAGACCCCCTGATCGTCCGTAAGTTTTTGGCGTTTTTTACTTCATACATTTGAACTGTTATTCTTTTACTTTACAGTGTAACTTGAAAGTTATAAATATGAAAATTGACTGAAACAACTGATAGTCTGTACCGTGTTTGAATTTATGATTTTAGTAAAATTTCATACTGGCCTCAAAAAAATCCACTTTGTCTTAAACAATTAAAAACTCTTCTTCATCTTCTACCTGCTCATCATAATCATCATTTTTACACAATTTTGGATTTTTATTTGATTAATGTAACTCTTGTCGATGGTGAACTTTTTTCTGGATTTTGAAATATCAAGAAAAGATGTAGCCTATATGTCTCTTTCAGCTTGATATTGATTTACTTTGAGATCAGAAAAGATTGGATACAAACAGTTGTAGTCAATGAATCTGATAAACTTGCAATTGTTTGTAGGGGATTAGATTGCATAGAAAGAGAAGAGGTTAAGGACAAAAATGTCAAGGAGCTTTCAATTAACCAGCTCAAATTGTTTCTAACCTCAGGCGAAGACGACCGCGCCTCCATCCTCTTTCTAATTTAGAACTTCAGCGCCTCCTCACAGAGAAAAATGCGTCTACTGTGCTCATGCAGCTCGACCGTGAAGACAGCGGCTTTGATCTTCTTATTCAGTCAATGAGTCCTGCAAAGCTGCCAACTACGGTAAACATCTTGAAAAAAGCACTGCTAAGTTCAGATCAAATAGCCCAGCGCCAGGCGGTCATTAATGTAGTGACCAAACTGCTTGACCCAATGTCTGAACCTTTTCGCCTACAACTGGTCAGAACAGGGCTTCAAGGTAGGCTGCGCCATGACAAGGATTTTGTTCAGGCAGTGATGGCTATTGTAAAGTTGGCTCTGCAGATATCACCTACCACTGCTGCAGGAATCTTGTCTATTGTTATACTAAACCTGGAAGATATTCTCAAAGCTGAGATATTCCCAGATCAGGCCATGGACAATGAGATGGATGATATCAAGGACCTGCAGCGGCGTGGTGCGAGACTACATGCTCTGCCACCTGAAGTTGGTGAGAATGATGCAATCAGTAGACGACGTTTGCGTCACAGGAATGACAATATGGATCCAACACTGTTCCGAGAGTTGAGTATTATCCCCTCCACAACTGACTTTGATCCAGCAAGCGACATAGAAGTACGGGCCAACAAAATCAGAGGTGGTTATGAGAATGTCAACGAGTATTTGGATGTTCAGGTAAGAACTTCCATGATCATCACAACCACCGTTGTAATCAGCATCATTTACACTCTTATCTTGATTTACTACTACTACTGCTGCTGCTGCTGCTGCTGCTACCGCTACCACTACCACTACCACTACCACTACAACAACCACTACTACTTTTATTACTACTACTACTGCTGCTGTTTCTACTACTACTACTACTACTACTGCTACAGCTACCTCTACCACTACTGTTACTGCTACTGCTACTACTACTTCTACCACCATTTACTAGCGCTGCTGTTGATACTAACACTAATACTACTGCTGCTGCTGCTACTACTATTACTACTACTACTACTACTACTACTACTACTACTACTACTACTACTACTACTACTACTACTACTACTACTACTACTACTACTACCAACAATGACAACAACAATTAGAAGAAGAAGAAAAAAAAGAAGAATGATGATGATGATTATAATAATAATAATAATAATAATAATAATAATAATAATAATAATAATAATAATAATAATAATAATAATAATAATAATAATGAGAATAATAATAATAATAATAATAATATTTATAATAATTAAAAGAAAAGAAGAGGAATGATAAACATTATCATTGTGTATCATCATAATCCCAATCAGTATATTCATTGTTACATAGTTGTTAATGTAATCATTGCCATTATCGTTATTATTGTTAATGCCCTGGCTTCTTTCATTGTTGTTTTTCAATTTATGTAAAGTGGGGACAATCTTCATTTTTTTGTTTTTTGTGATTATGAAGGAGAAACTTGTCATTGCTGATGACTGTTAAGATCAGAGTTCTTGTTAAGAGATGAATGTCAACACATATAACTGTAGTGAGAGTTCAAATTACATGAATGAAGGAGATAAAATGCTGCAACTTTTTTGTACAAAAGAGAGATTGATTTGATGTCAATGCTTTACTAATTTTTCCTCCTTCCTCTTCATGTGTAATTTCACTCCTCTCCTACGATTCCTGCCTTTCAACTTCCATAACTTGAATGAAAGTCCTGTTACAAATTAAGAACATTTGGTTGAGTTCAGCTTTAGGATCCTGTAAGATTTTTCTAGTTATCCATGAGAGAAGGAAAGATAAATTTAATCAAAGCAGTGAATATTTTCTTCCTTCTGTTGTTCCAGTTTCGCCTTCTGAGGGCAGATCTACTTCTTCCGCTGAGGGAAAGCGTTCTCCAGTACCTAGCAGACCAGGAGAGAACTCCCATGAGAGGTGTCTGCGTTTACAGGGAGGTAAGGTGTTTTTGTAACAAAGACCAACAGGTGGAGAGATAGTTTACTTTGCAATGAATATTATTGCTACAATGTATTTATAAAAAGAGTCAATGTGACTTTGTTTTAGTTTACTTTGCAATGAATATTATTGCTACATGTCTTTATAAAAAGAGTCAATGTGACCTTCAAAGCAATGAAAGGATTTTCTCTGAATTCCTTGATAGACAAAGAACGTAAGATGCAAAGATCAGGAGCTGAGTGGAAAACTACAACTGTTGACATCATTTTCATCATATTTTTCATTGCTTTTAAAGTTTTCTTTAAATTTCTTCTCTATATAAAAAAGTGAACAATGTTTCTTATTTGGATAATAGAATGTGAGCGATGATTTTGCCCTTATTTAATTGGATTTTTTTTACAAATGACAGATGCTTCGGCCTGGTTTCAAAAGTTTTTTACTTTCAAAGTATAGAGGATCATTGTCATTGTCACACTGAACGAAAAGACGTTAGGAATAATCTTGAAAAATTGAGACCTTGATCAATAAAACTTTTGAGGATTACTAATTGTCATTCTCAACTTCTAATTGTGAGTTTTCTTATACAGGTGAGAATAGTTCGCCCTATTTGTAATGACAATGGCCTCTGCTTCCGCCTTTCCTTTGATGTGACTCGCACACGGCGAGTGAACTGGGCAGTGAGCCAGCGACTGAAGTTTGGTTCACTCGTGTGTCTATCTGCAGACAATTTTGCCACTTATCAGTGTGCTGTAGTGGACAGGACTGAAACCCAAGATCTTGAACACGGTTTGGTGGATGTCCAGTTTCTGGTCACTGATCAAGGAGATGCCAGGGGAGCTGTTGATGAATCGATCGCTTTGTTTGCTAAAGCTCGAGATCTTCGCTTTGTCATGGTTGAGTCACCAGTCTACTTTGAGGCCTACAAACATGTTTTACGTGGCCTACAGAATATAACAGAAAATACATTCCCTTTCTGGCGTTATGTTGGAGAATGTCGCAATGAAATTCTGCCGCCACTCTATTTGAGAGAACACGCAGGTGGAGCAATGTACGATTTGAGACCACTTGTAGATGATTCATACATCATAAAAGATGGTTTGGATGAAGCTGATGGAGCTGGGTTCACCACAGAGGCGGCTGTAGCTAAGGAGATAGACGTCTTAAGGCTGGACACCTGGCCCAATGCCAACACACTCTCACTGGATGTGTCACAGTACGTGGCTCTCCAGTCGGCACTCACCCGCGAATTTTCTATTGTCCAAGGCCCTCCTGGTACAGGGAAAACTTTCTTGGGACTTAAAGTTATGAAAGTTCTCCTTCATAACAGACAAATGTGGGCTGCGCCAGAGGTTGGTGGAGATGAGATCAGAAGAAATCATGTTTCTCCCATCCTTCTGGTATGTTACACAAATCACGCTCTAGATCAGTTCCTTGAGGGAGTTCTTCAGTTCTTCCAGGGAGATCTTGTCAGGGTTGGTTCACGTAGCAAGAGTGAAGCACTTGAAGAATACAATCTGAGAAGTCTCAGGCAAAGAGCAAGGGCAAATCATACAGTTCCCAGAGAGATCCATGCAGCCAAACAAAATATTCGCTTTGATATGAAAGAAGTCAAAGCTACTATTCACAAAGAAGCAGCCAAGCTTGAGATTCTTGAGCGTGAAATTGTGAAAGAAACGTTCTTAAAGGATTTCATAGATCCCCAACACTGGAAGCAATTGACACAGCGGTCTAAACCTGGGAATGCTATTTTGGCATGGCTCAAGATAGCTGCAGCAACTCGCAAGATAGAAGCTCAGAAAGGTCCACAATTGGAAAGAGAACATGACCTTCATGCGGGTATGGCAAGTGCTGCCACAGATGTTAATGAATCCTTGAAACTAGATGAAGACCCTGACGATGAAAGCGAAGATGAAGATGACTTTTTTGAGATAATTACAGCTGATTCTGCCAATCGTTTTCTTGACATTGATGACAATGATGATACTGACTTTGAAGAGGATGAAGACGATGACTTGTTTGCTGAACTTAGAGAAGATTTTGGTAATGATTATATAGACCGTGTGAGGGCAATTAACAGAAAGCTGGATGATGTTGATAGAGAGGCACAGAGACTTCGTAGCAGAGAAGTTGCTTTCAATATCAGTGAATATGGTGAGCAGGATATGCCAGCAGGCATGGGAAAAGAGCAAAAATCGCGTTGGAAGTTTGTTAACCAGCTCAAGAAAAAATACAAATACCAGCTGTTGGGATGGCTGCAGAATACTGACAAGATGGATGAAGATGAAGTAAGCCACGTATCCCAGATCTGGAGACTGAGAGTGCGCGAGCGCTGGCGACTCTATCGTTACTGGATAGACATATACTGCAGACAGCTGCGTGGAGAAATACGTGATGTGTCACGTAGCTATGAGGAGAAGGCTCGTCGCTACCAGGAGATTCTTCACCAAGAGGACAAGGCCATCCTAGAGCGAGCTACTGTTATTGGTATGACAACAACTGGAGCAGCTCGGTATCAAGCCATACTGCGGGAGATCGGACCTCGAGTGGTAGTTGTGGAGGAGGCAGCTGAGGTTCTTGAGGGTCATGTATTGACTGCTCTCAGTGAGCGCTGCCAGCATGTTGTTCTCATTGGTGACCACAAACAGCTTAGACCTAACCCAGCTGTGCACAGACTAAAGACTGAGTGTGCTCTGGACATTTCTCTGTTTGAGCGGCTCATCAATAATAACTTCAGGTGACTTTTGTGTTCTTAGATTCTACCCAAATGTTTCGTCCTGTTCATTTATGTTTTATGAAGTTCCATGAAACGGATGTTCTTCAATATTATTATATTTTGCTTTCCTTAGTTCGATCCTTAATGATGTTATCTATTATTAATTGTGTTTTTTGGAGTTCCAATTAAATTTATGCTATTCATTATAAGTTACGGAGTTATGCAAATGATCCAATGTTAAATAAGTTTGCTGGAGTTCCAAAAAACTGATTTTATTCACTATCAAGTATGTTTTCTAGAGTTTCATACAAGTAGGTGGTATTTCTTATTAGTTGTTTTTGCTGGTGCTCTAGACAAGTAGACATGATGATAACCCTTTAGGATTCCTGGGGCTCAAAATCCTGTTTTTGAACATAGTTAGTCAAAATATAGAACTAAATATAATGGGTGACTCTAGAATTTTCAAAGATACTGTATTTTTTTTTTTGGTTTATTTTCGGTGAATGAAAGCTCTTAACTTATCACTTTAATGGTTATGTACCAGTTGAGTTAATATAGAGCATATAGTCTATGTCTATATATATATATATATATATATATAATATGAAGAGGGCTTACTTGGCAGATGTTTTTTGCTTTACAATTTTATGTACTAATTAAGCAGTTAATACCCTTTGCTATCAAAAATAGTTAAAGAACTGGCAATAAATATGCAACTTGGAGTATTCAATGGCTGTAGTCATGCTGCCTACAGGGTAAAAATTCACTGCAGCTAACCTGAAGAAAATAAATATATTGTCTATCATACAAGGAACAAAAATGACCAATGAAGGATAATAAACTTTGCATTGAAGAAAAATGGTGATGTATTTTTCAAAATGAAACGGAAAAGAGAGGCAAAGGGTATGGAAAGGTGAGGGGAGATAAAGAAAGAGAGGGTATATGTAGAGAGAAAATAATGTATATGATCATTGTTAATTTCCTTGTTGCTCAAACTAACCCATTCAATTCACTAGGTTTGATCAGCTGCGTTACCAACATCGAATGCGAGAAGAGATATCCGATTTGTTGAGGATACCAGACCTTTACCCTCAACTCCAGGACCATGACAAGGTCAGAGAGTATCCTGATGTGCGCAACGTGACCACAAATGTCTGTTTTATCCAACATCATGAGCGCGACCAACGTGAGGAAGACACAAATACTTTCACCAATTACTACGAAGCCAAATTCATCGTGGGCTTGTGTGAATATCTCCTTCTACAGAATTATTCTCCGCGGCAGATCACTGTGCTGTCCCCTTACAAAGGCCAAATCCAGCTTATTAAATCACAGCTGAAGCATATGGTCCGCTCGAAGACTATGGCAGAGAGGATGGAAAAGGGTGGGCTGAAGATCTCCTCAGTAGATAACTATCAGGGTGAAGAGAATGATATCATTTTGCTCTCCTTGGTTAGAAGCAATGATGAAAATGACATCGGCTTCTTGAAGGCCAACAACCGATTGTGTGTTGCATTGTCTAGAGCCAAGAATGGCCTGTATGTCATTGGGAATCTGGAAGGCATTGCCGAGAAGAGCAGTATGATGCGGGATATCCTACGCCTGGCTAGACACAAAGGATTTTACCAGAATTATCTCTCCTTGTCCTGCCCGCGCCATAGAGGCTCAGAGACAAGGATTTACAAACCTGATGATTTCAAGCAAGTTGCAGATGGTGGCTGCAAGCGTCCGTGTCAGGTACGCCTTGATTGTGGTCATGCCTGCAAGCGCATCTGTCATGCAGATGATCCCAGACATCTTGATGCTGCATGTCAGGAGCCATGTGGTCAGATGTGCCAAGATTGTGGTCAGCATTGCCGTGGAGGTCACCCTTGCGGCAAGCATGAAGTCTGCAAGAATCCAGTGCAAAAGACGATCCCGATGTGTGGCCATGTGCAAAATGTGCCCTGCCATTTATCTGCTCAGAATTTTGAGTGCCAAGAAAAATGCCAAGAGAGGTTGCCTTGTGGTCATAAATGTCAGCAGACATGTGGCAAAAGACACGATCACATCCAGGATACTTGCCTTCAGCTAGTTAAGGTAAGACTCCATCACGATATTTCAGTAAGTTTAGATACTCAACTCTTCACAGTAACAGGTATTGTTGGGTCTTTACTTCAACTCAACTCTTCACAGTAGCAGGTATTGTTGGGTCTTTACATTCCACAAATTTCATGTAGATCAGGATCTCTCTTATGGTTATATATTTAGCTATAGCTAACATTTTAATCTAACTGAAGCAGGTCTCTAAACTGGACAAATTAAGAATCACTGTCCACTTTCTAGATATGAGACTCATAGATGCTAATGGTACTAACTATGGTGTCATAAAGCCTGATCTCACTGTATAAAAGTTATCAGAAAAATTAGTTCTTGATCTAACCAAGTGGACAACTGGAAGCTTTTCAATCAAAGGTGATACTGTGAAGAGTTGAGTTAAAGTAGAGACCTAACAATACCTGTTACTGTGAAGAGTTGAGTTAAAGTAGAGACCTAACAATACCTGTTACTGTGAAGAGTTGAGTTAAAGTAAAGACCCAACAATACCTGTTACTGTGAAGTGTTGAGTTGAAGTAAAGACCCAACAATACCCGTTGCTGTGAAAAGTGTACCTGGATTTAATAGGCCTATGTTTTTTTTCAAATTTGCAGGTTGCACCAACTAACTGCAGTCATGGGGAATTTTCACTCTATTGTAAAGATGCTCTGAAAGGACAAGAAAATGTAAATCTTCGTTGTCCAGAGCCTTGCACAGCGGTACTAGACTGTGAGCATATCTGTTCAGGAAGCTGTGGTCAATGTTTCAATGGTCGGCTGCACATCAGTTGTCAACAGAAATGCAAGAAGATTCTCATATGCGGCCATTCCTGTCAGGATATGTGCGGCAGCTGTTCGCCCTGCAAGTGAGTGACTGGCCCAAGTTTGATTTCGACTTCAGATAATCTTGTAGAAATGCAATTGTGAAGTTAATCTATCATATTTTATTGAATTTCAAAATTTATATGAGAAAATCAGCTTTAAATTTTTTAACTAAAATTTTATGCTTTTATTAGGGAAGTATTTTAGCAATTTTTTTTTCTTCTGCCCAAAGGCCCAAACAGATTTTTATCTGGAAAAGAGGAATTTACTTTTGTAACATTTGAATCCACCACTGCACTAAATTGTACTTCTTAACACTTAATTTTTTTTTCACAGCATGCATTTACATCTGGTTTAATTTTATTTTCATTTTTTAGGTCTGCTTTAAACTCACTCAAAATCTTTGTCTTTTTATGATTCACAGTTTCTCAAGTTCTGTTTTGCCCATTTCTTTCTCCACCTTTATGCTAGGCTGCCCTTGATGAACTCTAACTTCCCTTAATTCTTTTTGAATAATTTTGCTATCTGGCACTTTGGCTTTGCATAACAATAATAAGATGAAGGTGACTTTTAAAACATTCTTTGTTGTACCAAACACAGACTGCCTTGTGAGACAGCTTGTCAACATTCTCATTGTGATAAGAGGTGCGGTGAACCATGTCGACCTTGCCTTGAGCCTTGTGCATGGCGCTGCCAGCACCACAAATGTGAAGATCTTTGCTGTCAGCCTTGTGAAAGACCTCCTTGTGACGAACCTTGTCCTAAGCGCCTGGCCTGCGGTCACAGATGCTGTGGCCTGTGTGGTGAGGAATGTCCCAAGCTCTGCAGCACATGTGATGTCGAGGTGAGATTGTCAGAACCAGTGTACTGCCGACTGTTTCTGTTGATAGTAAACATGGTATTGACCTAAGTGGTTCTTCTATACATAGCTCTAGACTTGAACCAGGATTTCAACAAGCACTCCTAACGACTGCTATGTTGAGGTATAAAAACCCGAAAATGATGAATTTTCTGGAATCTATACAGGCTTAAAAAATTAAGAAGATTTTGATAAGAAAAAGCAATCACAGAAAATAAATTGGATTTTTTTTTATTTTGAAATATGATTGGGTCTAATAGTTAAGTTTTTTAACTAAACTGGGCGAAATGGTTTTGCATAACAGAGATAGATAGACCGAAATAGCAACTTCTTTCTACTTTAAAGAAGACCTGCCTGTTTAGAGCTGCATGAGGCAAACAAAATTCCCTTAAAAATTGTCAGATAACTGAATTAGAGTATAGAGACAATATTTAATAAAAGATTTTTAGCTCCATTTCATGAATGGACTTTTGAATGACTTATCTTCTGTTTCTTTTCAAAGTGTTCTAGTTACACTTTTTTTCCATTTTTTTTTTAAAAAGGAGTCATCAATACTAGAATGATGCTTTATGATCATAAATAATCTTTCAACTCAAAATATCAAGAAAAGATACGTTTCCTAATTACTTTCTTGTTAGACTTTTTTCTGCTTCAATAACTAGTAGTTTTCCAGTTTTCTAAGTTTCTTGGACGTTTTTCTATGATTTAAAAAACCAGTCAGGTTAGAATAGTTTTACAGCATGGATGCATTTCTGCCTCATTGCTGTTTAATTTTTCTGTTTTGGTTTATTTATTATTTATTATTTATTATTTTTTCGATTGTAGATGTAAATTTTTTTTTGTAGATCTTAACAAGCTGAACAGATCTCTGCAAGCTGTGAACAAAGGAAAGTTAGCTCTTTTCTCAAACTGATGTTTTTTCTGGTGTATCTTCCATTACAAATAAAGAAACTGAAAGCGGACAGTCTGTATGGCTATGATGGGGACAGGGCTACACGTTTCATCCAGCTGGACTGTGGTCATGTGTTGGAAGTAGAATTTGTTGACCAGTGGATGGTCACTGATGTAGGTTCTCAGGATGACATCAACCATGTTACCATTGGGCTAAAACCTTGTCCATTGTGCCGGGTACCCATCAGAAAGTGTTACCGCTACAGTGGCCTGATCAAGGTATTAACACTTAAAATTAGCTGAAACTGTTTGAGTCTTGGAGCTGATGAGAGAATTATTTGAAAACAGAACATAAAAAAGCCTGTGCTCCAAAAATTTTGAAATTTCATATCAGTGATATGAAAATTTTGCATGCAGCCTTTTTTATGTCATATGCTTTACTATTTTACTGCAATTGTGGATTGAGAAAAAAAGGGTAGAGAAATTGTATTTAATTTCATGTTTGGGTTTGACAAGTTTATAAAGAAGAAGTAAATCTGTAAACTTTCCTATGAATTGGACAATTTTTTGTTAGCATGAGCTCTGATTAAAATGATAAAAGACCATATTACCACTGATTGCATACAAATTTTTTTTTTAATTTGATATCCTTCGTGTTACCAGCGCCAGCTGCGGCTGATTGAGCAAGTGAAGAAACAATACCTTGGAGATAGGAGATCAGATCTAGAAGAACGTTTAAATCGCGCTATAGATGATCTTGGAGTGGCTGAGAGAAGAGATATACAAGCATTGTTACAAGATGGTTTGTTGAATTGAAACAGAATTGTATTGTAAATCAATTTTCACAGTACATGAAGTTACAGAATGATAGAAATCTGTCTGAAGTGAAAAAAGTGGCAAAAATTTTTACTGCTACTGCTTCTTGAAAATTCACATTGAGTATCTAAAACTTTAGTCAACCTTTTTTTTTTCTTATCAATTTAATTTTAATAATTTCATAAAATATACATCTTCATCGTTATACAAAAATTGTAGAATTTTTTTGTTCTCAGTGGAGGAATTTGAACAAAAATTTAATTCAATTGAGAGAATTTCTGTCATTCTCTTTAATCATGATCTTGCAGACATAACTATTACTTCACCATTTTGTTTATAACTGTGACGATCAATCATGTATGAAATAGAAGTTAAAATGCGTAAAACTTTTTGCCCACGGCTGTTTAATAACCACTGAAAGCGGCCCTTTAGTTTTCGGCAAGACCCACCTCAGGCATCGGCCAGCAGTGGGCAGATCGGTAATAAATCACCTGTCAGGCCGAGCGCAGTAAACTTAGGAGTCTATGAACTCTGTCAACAAGTGTGACTGTGCATCACCTGTGATTCCCAAGATTCACAATTTTGATCAGTTTTTAGATTGTGATATCGCTGCTATTACTTTTTCAAAAATTTTTGTGCTTAGTCTCATTTTAAAGCTCCAGTTTTAACCAACACAACGAAATAACTTTCACCATGCAGAAATAAGATTATTTTTAATTACACCAAAACGTCCACTTCACAAATGAAAAATGTTCGAGTTTATAATTATGACAATGCACTTGTTTCAGAATTAGTATTTCCTAAACCGAACAATATTTTACTCCAAACCCATTTTATAGCATAAAACAATTAAATGACCATGTAGAATGTGATGTTGTATGATTTTTTTTTTAATGTATCCCATCGAAAAACGAGCATTTTGTATATTCTTACGACTTAGGACATGATTTTCTCTCGGGAGTTAATATGTTTTGGAAAGTCTACTAGATCTACCATCGTAAAAACTATAGGCTTTCCTAGACTAACAAAATTAATGCTTCCTAATGAATAAAGAATCTTAACCGGGTAGCTGTGTTAAAAGATCGTGATCGGAAACTTAAATCAAGATAGCTGAAGAATTAAGAACTCTTTGAGGCTGCAGTTTGATAGGTGCATTACTCAACATATCATTGAATCACTGGCAAAATTTCACCACAAAATATTGTTCCAAAAGCTTCATTTGGGGTCCTTAAAAACTATCATCCCTGTAATGAATTGCGGCTACTACCAAATTCCTGCGCATCAAAACTGCTGCTCTGCATTCCTTACAGTTTAAGAAAAAAAGCTTCCATTATTTTTCCAGTACTAAAGGAATATGGTACCTTCACCTTATATGCTTTCCGTTAACATTGATGCAGCCAGTGGGATTACATGCATGTTTAAACATTAAAAATGATGCGACTAAAAAAAACCCCAGTTCAAATTCGTGAATCCCGTTCACCCAGCAGTTGACCTCATGACCTGATCAGGTTACTGAGAGTGGCTGGCGGGTGACTGGCGAACTAAAGGGCCGCTTCTTAACAGCCGTGCTCCCTTCAAGCTTGCTCATAAATCTTAAGTATAAATTTTCTTGGATTCCAATTTTCAAGAGGATAAGACATTCGGCTCAAATGTTTTGTATCCACTAACCTACTTTTATCCTAAGTACTGGCTAGTCTTGGGTGTTTCTCAAAGCTTTAATTATGAAACCTTTATCTACTTTGTCTCATCTTAATCTGTATTTGTCCTCTCCTCATCCCCTAATGTATCCTCAGCTCCTCCAGTTTTGTCTGAAACTATTATAGAGACGCAGTTTCACCAAGTGACTTTATATCGGCACATCCGTGCATTACGCCGGGTTGCGGTAGAGTTGAGAGGAAGATTCCCAGATCTGCTGAATCTGGCAACCAAGTGAGGGAGATAAATTAGAATTGAGCAGGGAGGGGAAGCGTTAAGCAAGAGTTGACAAACCTGGCCTTTTTTTACATTGTAACTCAAGAAATATAAAGCTGCAAGCAGCAATCTATTCAGCCTATCTTTTTTACTAATTTATGTTATGTTTTTTTTTTGTGGCTCAGAAACTAGGGTTGTCAGGTGTGGAGGAAAAATCACTGCTGGCAGCAATCACCTCCCCTATCATTGTTACTAATGATGTTTTATTTTTTTTATTTAATTTTTTTTTTTTTGGTGGCTCAGAAATTTGGTTTGTCAGATGTGGAGGAACAATCACTGTGGGCAACTATCTTTAAATCTTAACTTATGAGATTGTATCACAGTGTAAGTCATATAGTCATTAATTATTTTGAAAAATGGATAGAAGAGAAAAAAAATTTCTAGTTTTTCTTATGTTGTTTTTTCCTTCAATGATTTTTCCCAGAATGTACCTCTTGTTTTGAAAAAGGCGAAGCTAAACTGTGCTCATATCTTTAAATTCATTATTTTTCCTACATATATGCCATTTGATTTCATAGAGTGGACAGAGACTTGAGGTGCTTTGAGCAATGGGCTAAGCTCGCGAGAACTGTGTTTACACAACAGAATGAAAAAGACTCAAGCCTTGAACACCACCGTCTGCGCTTGCTGCTGGCTCTGTTGAAGATAACTGGATTGAGTCACACTAGAGCAGGTGGTCGGGGATTGAGTGAAGCTCAAAAACATGAAATTATCAAGGCGATACGGTAGGGTATTTTTACAAGCTTATATATACATTCAGTTGTGATAATTTTATGTATTTAATCCTAATAAATTGGATAGACAATTTCTAGATTTATACAGGCTTAGTTCACCCTATGTCTGACTGTAAAGATGTTTGATGTGGGATCATGGTTTTGGACCCCACCGTCTGAATGTAAAGAAATTTGATATGGCATTAAGCCCCACTGTCTGCCTGTAAAGATTTTTCATTTGGCATTGTGCACTTAGTCTGACTTTAAATGTATTTGATGTGGTATCGTGCCCCTTTGTCTGACTGTAAAGATATTTGGTGCGGCATCATGGTCCACTTCTGAAGGTAAAAATGTTTGTTATGTCATCATGGTGCAAATGGAGTGTGTGAGATCTTTTAAAAGTGCTAGGATTGTTAGAACCGAACTCAAGAGTGTGTGAGATCTTTTTATTTTGCTAGGATTGTTAGAACTGAACTTGAGAGTATATGAGATCTTTTCACTGTGCTAGGATTGCTGGAACTGACCTTAACAGTATGTGAGATCTTTCTGTCCTTTCAGGAAAATACCATTTTCCACCCCAAATTATCCTGCAAAAATGCCAAGAAAAAGTGAAATTATACCAGAAACAACAAATTATGCCCCAAAAAAAATGCCAAGATCTGTAATGTTGTTGCAAGCCATTAAATTTTGTACATATAAGTTTAGAACGGAAGAGTAATAATAAAATATTATAACAAACAAATAAAAAATACCCAAATCTAAAAGCAAGAAGAAGAAAAAAAAGAACTTGACAATTAGGGGAGGACAAAAGTAAAACAACAGAATGCATTTTACATGATAGATTCATTTGAAATGAAACTATTGTAATTCAGAAAGATGAGCAATTTCATATTTTGCTCAGTCAACGACCTACGGCGGTCTGAGAACATCCAATTGTACAGTAAAAATCTCCTTTCCGCATCTGTTGAATTAACACAGGCATATATATATTTTCTGGCAACTGCAGACAGCATGGGCAGATTTTCTGTCTGACTGTTCCAAAAAACTGTGAGATCTACAAGTATCCCACCGGACGCCCTCACTACCTATGGATCAATGCTCTCACAATACTTGTTGAGCTCAATTTCAGGAACAAGAAAGTACTGGTAATGGGGTCAAGTTTATAACATCACTCTCAAATGTCCCCAGTCTCGTCGGGTCAAAAAATTGAATCTCTTTCAGAAAAAGAATGCCTGGCTACCCCTCACTGCTGGAGTACTTTTTCACTTTTTATGCCACAGCAGATATAGCCTGGCAGAACAGGCTTTGAAGATTGTTTCTCTGATTTGACATCATCTCCTCGTTAAAGGACTGTGATGCCTCTGTCATGGTGATTCCACTATCCCCAAAAGCATCTTGCAGACTTTCAAGTCTAGACCCAGCCTGTATTAATAGAAAAAAGAAGTCTGTTGTCTTGCCTGGTGCTTGGCAGATGCCTTGTGCTGGTCCATGATAGAATTTCTGTCATGGTTCAGTACAACGTTACAAGTTGTGCAGAACTTGTTCCCAGAAACGTGCGTCAAGTCCTTTTATTCGAAATGTCACTGATATGCAGCGTGGAAGTACAAGCAAGATAGAAGTGTAGAACAAACAAAGAAAGGAACAAGCGCAAACGAAACAGTTTTCACAACAAAATCGATGGGTGAGACGATTCGAGGTTGCAAAGTAGTCTACCGGTATTTGTTTACTCACATCCCAAATCAAAATCCAATAAAATAGTAGTTCTAGTGTAATAGAGGGTCTTTTCAATACTGCACAAGTACATAAATTAATTCTACTACACATTCAAGTCGTCCACAAATCATATAAAAAAATCATCAAAAATACAACTAAAAAAATTTTTTTGTCCAAATGATTAAACACAATGCGGTAAAGACATGCAGGGAAGGAAAATTATGTCAACGCATATATGTGGATGCCATGGCATTTTCCCGGAGGGAAAGATCTTTTCACAGTGCTAGGATTGCTGGAACTGAACTTTAAGAGTGATTGAGATTTTTTCACTGTCTGTTGAGCTGTTCCAATGTTGTTTAAGAAAGGCATGGCTGATGGTAATGGCATTCTTAGGAAACTTTGTCATTTACTTTCATAATTTAGGAGGATTAAGCCTTTTTGTACAAACTACCAGTTTGAATCATCAATGCTTCATCTTGAATGTGGATTAGTATAGTAGTTAGAGAAAAGCATTACTCATTTACGTTTTTTTTTTTTTTACTTTTCTAGTTTTTTAATTGTTTAAGATTTGCTCTGTTCACAGCACTTGTATAAGAAAACTTAAAATTTGACAAATTGAAGCCCATTTTTTATTAGGTTGGTTTTATTTAACAGTAATTTACAGATGATTTAGGTGCTGAAAATGTTTGCTACCACTGGAATCTGGGGACCTTTAGTGGGGCTTTTATTCGTATTTTTCAATCTTTGCATTAGTTCTAATGGATCCATATTTACATATTTAGAATAGAAAAACACCCGTACAAATCATATGTAAGAATTCAGTGTCTGTCAAAGTATAATAACAATTCAATTGATTATACTTTTTTCAATCAATAATTTTTATCTTTTGCACAAGTCTTTGTCTCTAGATTTTAAAACGTTGTAGGGAAAAGGTTGCTTAGATCCTTTTCAGATTGAAAATAAAGAAAGAAACTTTATTGGCCAATATCACATAACACATCTTTGAATCTTTATGAAATTAAAATATCAGAAAGATAGTTCATAGGCAACCCACAGGGACTCTAAGATTTATACTAAGAAAGAAAAGTTTTTTGTTGGTTTCTTTTTGTTCTTGTTTTTTTTTTTTTTTTTTTTTTTCTTCCTTTGCCATGGGTCTTTAAAATGTAAAGAAAGCAAATGTTTTAAAATTCATTTATAAAGCTAGTTGGATTTTTTATGTGTCTTTTCTCATCAGAAAAAGAAAAATTTGTATGCTCGCAATGCAGATGATTTTTTTTAAGTTAGAAAAATGATGTATTGTTTACCTTCTTCATTTAAATAATCAATCAACATGCATGTTTAAGTCTTAAGTCACACCAGCTCTATATTTATTTAGTTACCAAATAAGTGTGCAATTTATTTCATTTGGGAATCATCTGGGACACTTTTTTTTACATTTATTATCATTATATATTGTTTTTTATTTAAAGTATTTAATGTGTAAAAATTTCTACCTATTGATAGTAACTAATTTGGGGTGATTTATTATGTAGCTGAAGCAAAAAGTTTCTTAATGTTTGACTCAAACTGTAGAAAACCCAGCCATAGCAAGAAATTTTAGTATCTTAGCTTTATGCATATATGTTAAAGGATTTTGTTTGTTCACAACTTTTATAGACTGTATGACAGTTATTTTATTGAGCCTTGCAAGCTTTCTTACTTATCGCTCAAAATGAATGATTGTGAGCTTAGCTTGATTTTCCCAGACAGATGCACATATATTCATTATGTTCGTGGAAGAGCATCCTAACCATAATAATTTGTAAGATGTACTTTGCGTAGATTAGGTATTCAAAGTATTTATCACCAACACTAAAATATTTAATTTGTCATAGAACCTTCATTATGTAAAAAAGTTTACGTACAAAAGCATTTTGCTGTAAAGTTTTAAAAAAACTCGATGAATGATTTTTTTCCCTTACTCTAGGAGCCTCAATGCAAATGGGCGGACATCCCAGGAACTAATTGATCAGTATGAGGCTCTGGTTGATGAGCTCTCAAAATTGATGCCAGACTCGCACATAGCCTTGACAGCCAAAGAGAAAGTGGCCATTGTGAGGGCAGTTAATGTTTCCACTGGTGCATGGTACCAGTGTCCAAATGGTAATTTTGAAAATTCATGTTATCAAAATAAAATATGCTCTGAAAGGCTTTGGCTCTGTCTAATCAATTCTAGATCAGTGATGAAAATTTGTTATTTTTCTGAGAGAATCGCTTCTTACTCTTTGAAAAAATTAATCTGTGTAGTTTCTTTAGAAATTGCTTCATTCGTACATGATGTCTATGTTTCTTTTTAAACCACTAGATCTGCCCTAATTCCAATGGGAAAAAATCACAATGTTAACAGAAGTGTTGTTTAGAGACATATTGTTAAGGGTCAAAATTCATGTCTGTCTATTCTCTCTCAAACCCAGGGCTGAGAATTCTCCGTCTAAAGGCGGATTTCCGCCCAACTTGTCATTTCCATCCGCCTAACGAAGATCGCGTCCGCCCGAAAAAAAAAAAAATTAAACAACACAAAAATTCCGAAGCCTTCTTTCCGATTTCGAGGCTGGTTTCCGGAAACATAAACCAACCAACACAGAGGAGTTTGGTGGTATTGATCAAGTGGAATTATCGAGATTAACATCGATACCATTTAATGATAATCTATTGTTGTTGTTATTACTTTCTTAATCGGTTTTGAAAATATCGATCGATATTGGCCGAATTTTTCTTTGTTTTTGCCAAAGCTTGGCGCAACTTTTCTCAGTCTTTCCACAACCGTTTGCGCGTAAACATCACATGGCGAGGCATCAAGACATTGTTAGGAGAGGAGAAGCTTGCGATGACAGGGATATTATGAACCCATGGCGATGGGAATGGTGTGACAAAACCACTAATGGTCGGCGTCTGGGGGAGTTAACAAGGAGTTGAGTTACGCAAGTCGTGGACTTACGGCCAGAGGGGCCTAAATGGCTTAATTTTAACGCAATTTTTCAAAAGTTTCCAGGGGGGGGGGAAATGTCTGTCTATCCTCTCTCAGACCATATGTATGTACTCCATACAAACATGATCAATAAACCATATGTCTGTCTATCCTCTCTCAGACCACATGTATGTACTGTATACAAACATGATCAATAAACCATATGTCTGTCTATCCTCCCTCAGACCACATGTATGTACTCCATACAAACATGATCAATAACCATATGTCTGTCTATCCTCTCAAACCGCATGTATGTACTGTATGCAAACATGATCAGTAAACCATATGTCTGTCTATCCTCTCTCAGACCACATGTATGTACTGTATGCAAACATGATCAATAAACCATATGTTTGTCTATCCTCCCTCAGACCACATGTATTTACAGTATGCAAACATGATCAATAAACCATATGTCTGTCTATACTCCCTCAGACCACATGTATGTACAGTATGCAAACATGATCAGTAAACCATATGTCTGTCTATCCTACCTCAGACCACATCTATGTACTGTATGCAAACATGATCAATAAACCATATGTCTGTCTATCCTCTCTCAGACCATATGTATGTACTCCATACAAACATGATCAATAAACCATATGTTTGTCTATCCTCCCTCAGACCACATGTATGTACTGTATGCAAACATGATCAATAAACCATATGTCTGTCTATCCTCCCTCAGACCACATGTATGTACTGTATGCAAACATGATCAGTAAACCATATGTCTGTCTATGCTCTTTCAGGTCACATCTATGCTATTGGAGAGTGCGGGCAGGCCATGGAGGAGGGCAGATGCCCAGAATGTCAGGCCAGGATTGGTGGAAGCAATCATCAGTTGCTGAGCGATAATGTTCAAGCTCCAGAAATGGACGGAGCAGAGAGACCTGTGTGGGACAACCTAGATGCTGATAGAGAACTAGCAGAAAGACTGCAGAGGTTGGAGGTGGGTGATTTTTGCATGAATTGAAATGCCTTGATAACAAATCTTTCAAAGATGTTATAAGAAAGTTGAGTAGTGGTTGAAAAGAAAAAAAGGTATGTAAAAGATCTTCATTTTATTTCACTTCTCAAATACTTTATGATGTTTGAAAAAAATTGAAGAGAATTATGATGGGCTTCTGCAAATTTTGTCATTTCTTGTAAAATAGATGCATAGAAGTTGGACTTTAAGGTTCAAATGATATTGACAGTTACAAAAGGTTTTGATGATGATTCTGATAAGACTGATTACAGTTTTGTTACTGGTATATAAGCTTGCAAATGAGGATGAACATGGGATGATGCTAAAGATGTAGAAGATGCCAGTGCTCAGGATGTATCTTCCTCTTCTCTTGCATGATAATGGTATCAAATGATCAGAGGATTTTGATGTCGGAGCATTGAGCCAAATCTGAGTCATGAGAATCTTTTAACTCATGATATTTCTGCTTCATTTTCTCTCAGGACAAGCCATAAAGAATGGGATATCAGAGAAAATGTGGGGGAATGTTTTTGATATTATAGCTTTAAAATTACAAGTTATCAGTAAAACATGTAGGACTTAAAATAATATAAACGAAAGAAATTATGTTTAATGGACCTAGTGCCTATGAGCTAAAACAATGCTTTTTTCTAGATATGAACGTATGTTTATTTTTTAGGTTATGATACTTCATGAAATAAGTTTATAGACCAGATCTTTATACCAGGCTGGACAGTCATATTTCTTGACCACATGTCTTTCTCTTACTGTTCCACTACTCTTCAGTTTGAACAGATCTAACTTGAGAAGAAACCCATACTGAGGCAGATAGAGAAAGGACAAGTGCAGACCTTAAGCAAGGAGAGCGAGAGACAGATGTATTCTATTCTATAAGAAAAAACTTTTTCATTATATAAAAAGATTTGCTGTTTGCGTCTTGTTTAAAACCAAACTGAATGGGTAATGCTCAAGGTTCACTCTTTTGAAAAGAATACAGTTGGTGCATTTGTTATGTGTTCCTACAATTACAGCTATATAAGTTCCAATGTGAAGTGGGGTCTAGAATCAGTAAACAAATAATAAGCACTACTTTCTGTATAGGGATGGGAGCAGACTTAGGAGACAAAGAATACAGAGTCACAACTGAGTTGATGCTTTGAAAAGTTTGCAACCAGAAGCTTTGATGGAGATAGGAAAAGAACCATGAACCCTCTGCCTGTGTTGTTTTGTATGGCTATAACTCAACAAGTAAATAAAGCAATTACTTAAATTTCATCATTAAAGATAGTTTTTAACCACATAGCTATCATCAACAAAGAGTGTCACTTTAACAATGAAGTGAAGCGGCCCCCAAATTCTTGGGCCTCAAAACCGCTCTGCATATCTTTCTGTTCAAGAAATAGAGCTTTCACTATTTTTTACTGATATATATATGAATATATATTTGAGTGTGTGTGTGTAGCTCTGCAAAATGAAATGGATTGTGTTCTGTAGTCATACTACTGGTAAAATTTAATGCCTTTTTAAACTGCACAACAAAAAAATGTATCAAACACAATCCAAGTCAAAATGAAGAATCCCCTATCCATTTGGAAGTTGATCTCAAGACCTGATCAGGTTACCAGGATTGGCTGGCAAGGGGCCGGAAAAGGAAATGGCTGCTGCTTTACACAGATATATTTTTCATTCAATATGAAAAATTAATTTTAAGATACTCTCCAATGCACTTTAAATTCCCCAAACTTTGTTTTACTTCAATTGTCCACTTAGCAACCTACATCTATGGTCATTGTTGATAGCTGACATTAAAAAAAAATTGATTTGACAAACTCTGACCATGCTTTGTTTGAGACCTCTATGTAATTTTACTACTATTTTCACTTTTAGATTCATTTATTATTTATTTTAAAAAGCAATTTTTCTGGAGAGAAGTGTTGTATCAGAATGTTCTCCACATGGAAATTAACCTCTACCTTATTTAATTTTGTTTTGATTAGATTATAAAATATTTTTCTTGAGCCTTATTATTTTCAACACTTGTTTTCTTCTGGGCATTGGAATTCTTTTTTTAATCCTTTCTTATATTTTGCTTCTTTCACTTTGTTGAAAACATCAATCCAATTTATTTTAATATATTTCAGTCTCTTTCTTGACTTCAAATAATTGGAAGAAATTGCTAATAGTTTTCATATTTTGTTTAAGATTGCTTTTTTTATTTTTTTTCACAAGAGTTCCATTTTAGGCATGTATTTCATTGCTCCCCATGAGATTCTATGCATTTTTCTGTGGGTCTGCATTTTGGTGTCTCCAGTTTCATCTGTGCTTGGTCTAAGATTGTCCAAAAGTATGATTGTCTTACTTAGTTAGGAATTTTTGTTGGGTTTGTGACTGTTATTAAAATGTTTGACATGAGAGAAAAACTAGTAAGTGTTCCAAGTTTACATTGTAATCAAGGCACTGATTTTATAAGGACTGCTGATAGTGTGAGCCTTAATCGTAGTCTAAACTATTCAAAGTGGCTATTTAGTCAGTGTGGTAAGTGATTTAGTGATCACCACAGGTTGTGTTATCTTCTTTATTATTTGGCTTGGAAACTTTCTGTGTTTATTTGAAAATTACTGTTCTTTCTAATTTAAATTATATTTAACACTTGATTTCTATCTTTGATTTATATTTCATAATATTTTAGAAGATTTGAGGAAAACTTTAATAAAAAAAAATTAGTAGGTCTAGGTTGTTGTTACTTCAATGTTGTAATGTGAGAAAACATTCCTATCATATATAGATATATATTATAAACATTCCTATCATATATATATATATTTGATAGGAATGTTTTCTCACAGCGGTCAAACTTTTCCATCATTTTCCTAAAGATATGATTTGTGGTCTTATTCAGCAGATATAAACTAACCTAGAGTAACATCCCTTGTGCCAATAACCACCAGGATGCCTAGACTCTTATGAAAGGATAAGACAACTCATCATGCTGTAATTTCTCTAAAGCTTCACTTTGGTAAAACGCAGAAATTGCTCACTTTTTCAGATAGAGTTTCATTTGGGTAACTGTTTGCAGTCTATCTTTATATCAACAATTTTGTATGATGGAAACTGATATTTATAGAAAACTTTGTAGTAAACTTACCCATGTAATGGATCTGTAATCCTAATGCTTTTTATTTTTATTATATATTGTATCATTTTTACTTTCATTTGTTTATGCTTTGTATTTAGTCTAAAAATGCTTTGTGTTGCTCATAATAAATTTAAATGTATTATAATTCTTGTTATAATGCGTTTCTTGTTGTTCACATTGGTGATAATTGCATGACATCACCAGAGTTTGCTTAAGAAATACAGGATTTTTTTCCCTGAGATTGTCAGAAAAATGAAATTTGTCTGCTTTTATAAAAAGTACGTTTATATGAAATACATCATGAATTTGATTTTTATTTCTTTATGAATTATATTTTTCATTTGTATCGTGCTAAATTAATTATTTGATAGTTTCCACTTCCTCTTAGAGAGACTTTGTTTTTTCTGTATCTGTCAGTGTAATTGTTAATTAGAAAAAAAAAATAATATATGTGTAAAGATGTCACTGCACTCGGTCTTAGCTGTCTTGTTTTTTTGCTTTCTGGATTTCTTATGTGGAACAAATCAAAATTGTTGATGATCAAATTTTTGCGTATGTCATTCCAGGTAAAACTGAAAGAGTACGAGATTTATGAAGCATTCTACAAGCAAGAGCAATTTCACCATACCTCTTTCACGATTGCAAAGCAATCCAGTACGACAGTGACAGATTGAGGTGTGTTTTAAAGATTTGACATTGCAAACAGATAATGTCAGGATGAGGTAAAATGGAACTTAAAAACGTAGAGAAATAAGATGTGCAAATAATTTGCTAATCAACAAACAGAGTGGAGTCATCTAGCACCAAGTCTCTTCTCTTCCCATCTGGGACGAATAAGGGATGCAGAAAGTGTGTTTCTGCTGGCACCAGAGTGAAAGCCTCTCCTGATGGACGGGTGTTGTTTGACACAACAGTCGCTTGAACTATGGAGATTAGTATTGTAATCCTCGGTGAAGGCTGGCCTTCGACTTACACAATTTGCCTTAAATTTACATGTAAATGATTTGTCATCAGTCATTATAATTTTTCATTATTTTGTGTCTTATCAACTAAAGAAACAAATAATTACTTTTTATTATTTTGTGTTAGAAAACATTCGTATTTTTAAGTTTTTATTTTCATCCTGTCTTTACAAGATGGACGAAGAAATATTTCAGTGAATGATGTTATATTGGTTAAGCCAATGAAGTCTGAACAGACACCGCTACTGGGTTCACAAACTTCAACAACTTTGTCGTCAATATGGTGAATATAATCATTTAATTGAGCAAGTCCTTTCAGGGGAGGAAAAATATGTTATATATTTGGATGAGACCCTCTACTTTTCACCTTTTCTTTAACAAAGTCGAGCTGTATTTGTGAAAGAGAACAATGAAGTTAAGAAAATTACTGTCACCTAAGAAACGTTTCTTCATCACCTTGATGTTAGAGACATAATGAACAACTAAAACTTTCTTGATATTTCTATGACGTGACAAAAACTTGACTCACTAATGAAAGGCACTAAAGCCAAGAAAATGATAAACAGCAAAGGAAAGAGTTTAT
Organism: Elysia crispata; assembly: GCA_033675545.1. Taxonomy (NCBI): domain Eukaryota; kingdom Metazoa; phylum Mollusca; class Gastropoda; family Plakobranchidae; genus Elysia; species Elysia crispata. The sequence continues at coordinate 112,106 of JAWDGP010000555.1, read as the reverse complement.
TAAAACTGTGAGGTAAAAATATACATGTAAATTATGAATAAGGAGTTAGAAATTTGCGATATGTTAAGTTTGATTGCATTCAATAAAGTAAAAAATCTTAAAACTCAAAACAGAAATGTGATATTTATGAGAAACTTTAATATTATCAAAGACAATGCATAGTTTACATACATTTAGAGACACCAATTGTAGTGATTATCAGGCAAAGTCTTCCAATTCCTTTTTGAAAAATGACACTGAAACGTTCATAACAAATGAAATCAACGGGCTTTATTATGAGGCAAAAAACTTCAAAAAAAATTTTTTGTACTGATTTATTTTAGCTGCTCTCGGCTAGACTAATCTCTTTGGATATTGAAGTGTGACAGGATAGATTCTCGCCAAGACAGTATTTTTGGTGACCAGAAGTGCGCGAAATTTTAGTGTTCAGTAACATCTACGCACCACGGACTTGCAACAAAAGGGGGAGGTGAGTGGCTGATGACTCATTTCTTGTCCATATCAACATTAAAGTGACAGGATAATCATAACAAGCCCTCTCATCTAGTAATATGTGATTATAGTGACAGTTAGTCCTCTCTTCTAGTGACTTCAAAGTGACATCTAGCGATCTCATGCAGTGAGATCATAGTGACATCTAGCCATCTCATATAGTGAGACCATACTGACATCAGGCCCTCTAATATAGTGAGATCATAGTGACAACTAACGATCTCATGCATTGAGATCATAGTGACAACTAACGATCTCATGCATTGAGATCATAGTGACAACTAGTCATCTCATATTGTGAGATCATAGTGACATCTAGCCATCTCATATAGTGAGACCATACTGACATCAGGCCCTCTAATATAGTGAGATCATAGTGACAACTAACGATCTCATGTAGTGAGATCATAGTGACAACTAACGATCTCATGTAGTGAGATCATAGTGACAACTAACGATCTCATATAGTGAGATCATAGTGACAACTAACGATCTCATGTAGTGAGATCATAGTGACAACTAACGATCTCATATAGTGAGATCATAGTGACAACTAGCCATCTCATGTAGTGAGATCATAGTGACAACTAACGATCTCATGTAGTGAGATCATAGTGACAACTAGCCATCTCATGTAGTGAGATCATAGTGACAACTAGCCATCTCATGTAGTGAGATCATAGTGACAACTAGCCATCTCATGTAGTGAGATCATAGTGACAACTAACGATCTCATGTAGTGAGATCATAGTGACAACTAACGATCTCATGTAGTGAGATCATAGTGACAACTAGCCATCTCATGTAGTGAGATCATAGTGACAACTAGCCATCTCATGTAGTGAGATCATAGTGACAACTAACGATCTCATGTAGTGAGATCATAGTGACAACTAGTCATCTCATATTGTGAGATCATAGTGACATCTAGCCATCTCATATAGTGAGACCATACTGACATCAGGCCCTCTAATATAGTGAGATCATAGTGACAACTAACGATCTCATGTAGTGAGATCATAGTGACAACTAGTCATCTCATGTAGTGAGATCATAGTGACAACTAGCCATCTCATGTAGTGAGATCATAGTGACAACTAACGATCTCATGCAGTGAGATCATAGTGACATCTAGCCATCTCATATAGTGAGACCATACTGACATCAGGCCCTCTAATATAGTGAGATCATAGTGACAACTAACGATCTCATGCAGTGAGATCATAGTGACAACTAGCTATCTCATATAGTGAGATCATGGTGACATCTAGCCATCTCATATAGTGAGACCATACTGACATCAGGCCCTCTAATATAGTGAGATCATAGTGACAACTAACGATCTCATGTAGTGAGATCATAGTGACAACTAGCTATCTCGTGTAGTAAGATCATAGTGACAACTAGCCATCTCATGTAGTAAGATCATAGTGACAACTAACGATCTCATGCAGTGAGATCATAGTGACAACTAGCTATCTCATATAGTGAGATCATAGTGACAACTAACGATCTCATGTAGTGAGATCATAGTGACAACTAACGATCTCATGTAGTGAGATCATAGTGACAACTAACGATCTCATGTAGTGAGATCATAGTGACAACTAGCCATCTCATGTAGTGAGATCATAGTGACAACTAACGATCTCATGTAGTGAGATCATAGTGACAACTAACGATCTCATGTAGTGAGATCATAGTGACAACTAACGATCTCATGTAGTGAGATCATAGTGACAACTAACGATCTCATGTAGTGAGATCATAGTGACAACTAGCCATCTCATGTAGTGAGATCATAGTGACAACTAGCCATCTCATGTAGTGAGATCATAGTGACAACTAGCCATCTCATGTAGTGAGATCATAGTGACAACTAGCCATCTCATGTAGTGAGATCATAGTGACAACTAGCCATCTCATGTAGTGAGATCATAGTGACAACTAGCCATCTCATGTAGTGAGATCATAGTGACAACTAGCCATCTCATGTAGTAAGATCATAGTGACAACTAGCCATCTCATGTAGTGAGATCATAGTGACAACTAACGATCTCATGTAGTGAGATCATAGTGACAACTAACGATCTCATGTAGTGAGATCATAGTGACAACTAGCCATCTCATGTAGTGAGATCATAGTGACAACTAGCCATCTCATGTAGTGAGATCATAGTGACAACTAACGATCTCATGTAGTGAGATCATAGTGACAACTAACGATCTCATGTAGTGAGATCATAGTGACAACTAACGATCTCATGTAGTGAGATCATAGTGACAACTAACGATCTCATGTAGTGAGATCATAGTGACAACTAACGATCTCATGTAGTGAGATCATAGTGACAACTAGCCATCTCATGTAGTAAGATCATAGTGACAACTAACGATCTCATGTAGTGAGATCATAGTGACAACTAACGATCTCATGTAGTGAGATCATAGTGACAACTAGCGATCTCATGTAGTAAGATCATAGTGACAACTAGCCATCTCATGTAGTGAGATCATAGTGACAACTAGCCATCTCATGTAGTGAGATCATAGTGACAACTAACGATCTCATGTAGTGAGATCATAGTGACAACTAGCCATCTCATGTAGTGAGATCATAGTGACAACTAGCCATCTCATGTAGTGAGATCATAGTGACAACTAGCCATCTCATGTAGTGAGATCATAGTGACAACTAGCCATCTCATGTAGTGAGATCATAGTGACAACTAGCCATCTCATGTAGTGAGATCATAGTGACAACTAGCCATCTCATGTAGTGAGATCATAGTGACAACTAACGATCTCATGTAGTGAGATCATAGTGACAACTAACGATCTCATGTAGTGAGATCATAGTGACAACTAACGATCTCATGTAGTGAGATCATAGTGACAACTAACGATCTCATGTAGTGAGATCATAGTGACAACTAACGATCTCATGTAGTGAGATCATAGTGACAACTAACGATCTCATGTAGTGAGATCATAGTGACAACTAGCCATCTCATGTAGTGAGATCATAGTGACAACTAGCCATCTCATGTAGTGAGATCATAGTGACAACTAGCCATCTCATGTAGTGAGATCATAGTGACAACTAACGATCTCATGTAGTGAGATCATAGTGACAACTAGCCATCTCATGTAGTGAGATCATAGTGACAACTAGCCATCTCATGTAGTGAGATCATAGTGACAACTAGCCATCTCATGTAGTGAGATCATAGTGACAACTAACGATCTCATGTAGTGAGATCATAGTGACAACTAGCCATCTCATGTAGTGAGATCATAGTGACAACTAGCCATCTCATGTAGTGAGATCATAGTGACAACTAACGATCTCATGTAGTGAGATCATAGTGACAACTAGCCATCTCATGTAGTGAGATCATAGTGACAACTAGCCATCTCATGTAGTGAGATCATAGTGACAACTAACGATCTCATGTAGTGAGATCATAGTGACAACTAACGATCTCATGTAGTGAGATCATAGTGACAACTAACGATCTCATGTAGTGAGATCATAGTGACAACTAACGATCTCATGTAGTGAGATCATAGTGACAACTAACGATCTCATGTAGTGAGATCATAGTGACAACTAACGATCTCATGTAGTGAGATCATAGTGACAACTAGCCATCTCATGTAGTGAGATCATAGTGACAACTAGCCATCTCATGTAGTGAGATCATAGTGACAACTAACGATCTCATGTAGTGAGATCATAGTGACAACTAGCGATCTCATGTAGTGAGATCATAGTGACAACTAGCCATCTCATGTAGTGAGATCATAGTGACAACTAACGATCTCATGTAGTGAGATCATAGTGACAACTAGCCATCTCATGTAGTGAGATCATAGTGACAACTAGCCATCTCATGTAGTGAGATCATAGTGACAACTAGCCATCTCATGTAGTGAGATCATAGTGACAACTAACGATCTCATGTAGTGAGATCATAGTGACAACTAGCCATCTCATGTAGTGAGATCATAGTGACAACTAGCCATCTCATGTAGTGAGATCATAGTGACAACTAACGATCTCATGTAGTGAGATCATAGTGACAACTAGCCATCTCATGTAGTGAGATCATAGTGACAACTAACGATCTCATGTAGTGAGATCATAGTGACAACTAACGATCTCATGTAGTGAGATCATAGTGACAACTAGCCATCTCATGTAGTGAGATCATAGTGACAACTAACGATCTCATGTAGTGAGATCATAGTGACAACTAGCCATCTCATGTAGTGAGATCATAGTGACAACTAACGATCTCATGTAGTGAGATCATAGTGACAACTAGCCATCTCATGTAGTGAGATCATAGTGACAACTAGCCATCTCATGTAGTGAGATCATAGTGACAACTAGCCATCTCATGTAGTGAGATCATAGTGACAACTAGCCATCTCATGTAGTGAGATCATAGTGACAACTAGCCATCTCATGTAGTGAGATCATAGTGACAACTAACGATCTCATGTAGTGAGATCATAGTGACAACTAGCCATCTCATGTAGTGAGATCATAGTGACAACTAGCTATCTCATGTAGTGAGATCATAGTGACAACTAGCTATCTCATGTAGTGAGATCATAGTGACAACTAGCCATCTCATGTAGTGAGATCATAGTGACAACTAGCTATCTCATGTAGTGAGATCATAGTGACAACTAGCCATTTCATATAGTGAGATCATAGTGACAACTAGCCCTCTCATATAATGAGATCATAGTGACAACTAGCCATCTAATAGTGACAGTTAGTCTTCTGTCATACGGAAAGCTGAAAGGACAGCTACCCCTTTAAATATTACGACTCTTATAGAGACAGCCATCTTTCTGTCATATGGAGGGTTGATACTGACTGTTACCTTTCTGTCATATGGAGGTTTGATAAGGACAGCCACATTTCTGTCATATGAAGGGTTGATAGTGACAGCCACCCTTCTGTCATATCGAGTGTTGATAGTGATAGCCACCTTTCTGTCATATCGAGGGTTGATAGTGACAGCCACCTTTCTGTCATATCAAAAGTTGATAGTGACAGCCTCTTTTCTGTCATATCAAGAGTTGATAGTGACAGCTACGTTTCTGTCATATGGAGGGTATTGTGGCAGCCACCTTTCTGTCACATGGAGGGTTGATAGTGACAGCCACCTTTCTGTCATATCAAGAGTTGATAGTGACAGCCACATTTCTCCCATATCAAGGGTTGATATTGACAGCCACCTTTCTGTCATATGGAGGGTTGATAGTGACAGGCACCTTTCTGTCATATGGAGGGTTGATAGTGACAGCCATCTTTCTGTCATATCAAGAGGTGAAAGTGACAGCCAAATTTCTGCCGTATGGAGGATTGATAGTGACAGCCACCTTTCTGTCATATCAAGAGTTGATAGTGACAGCCATCTTTCTGTCATATCAAGAGTTGATAGTCACAGCCACCTTTCTGCCATATCAAGAGTTGATAGTGACAGCCACCTTTCTGTCATATGGAGGTTTGATAATGACAACCACCTTTCTGTCATTATAAGGTTGATAATGACAGCCACCTTTCTATCATATGGAGGATTGATAGTGACAACCACCTTTTTGTCATATCAAGAGTTTATATTGACAGCCACCTTTCTGTCATATAGAGGGTTGATAGTGACAGCCACCTTTCTGTCATATGGAGGGTTGATAATGACAACCACCTTTCTGTCATAATAGGGTTGATATTGACAGCCACCTTTCTCTCATATGGAGGGTTGACAGTGACAGCCACCTTTCTGTCATATCAAGAGTTGATATTGACAGCCACCTTTCTCTCATATGGAGGGTTGATAGTGACAGCCACCTTTCTGTCATATGGAGGGTTGAGAGTGACAGCCGCCTTTCGGTCATATGGATGGTTGATAGTGATATCCACCTTTCTGTCATATGGAGGGTTGATAGTTACAGGTATCCTTCTGTCATATCAAGAGTTGAAAGTGACAGATACCCTTCTGTCATATCAAGAGTTGATAGTGACAGGTACCCTTCTGTCATATAAACAGTTGATAATGACAGGTACCCTTCTTTCATATCAACAGTTGATACTGACAGATACCCTTCTGTCGTATCAAGAGTTGAGTTGATAGTGACAGGTACTCTCTGTCATTTCAAGAGTTGAAAGTGACAGGTACACTTCTGTCGTATCGAGAGTTGATAGAAACGGGTACCCTTCGGTCTTAGTTAGAGTTAATAGTAACAGCTACCCCTGTGTCATGTTTAGAGTTTATAGTAACAGCTTCCGTTGTGTCATGTTTAAAGTTTATAGTAACAGCTACCCTCTTTCATATTTAGAGTTTATAGTAACAGCTACCCCTGTGTCATGTTTAGAGTTTATAGTGACAGCTGCCCCTGTGTCATGGTTAGAGTTTATAGTAGCAGCTACCCCTATGTCATGGTTAGAGTTTATAGTAACAGCTACCTCTATGTCATGTTCAGAGTTTATAGGGACAGCTACCCCTCTTTAATGTTTAGAGTTTATAGTAACAGCTACCCCTGTGTCATGGTTAGAGTTTATAGTAACAGCTACCCTGTGTCATGGTTATAGTTTATAGTAACAGCTAGCCCCCTGGTATGTTGATTATGAAATCTAAGTCTTTTTCATTTAGATAGTTTATACCGACAACCAGGCTTCTGTCTTGTAAATATCACCTTCAGAAATTCAATGCTGATATCTCGGTTTTTTATGTTTAGAGTTTTTATTTCGAAAGTTAATACTGACATCTAGGTCTCTGTCATATATTTTAAAGTTATTATTGGCATCCATGTATCTGTGATTTGCATTTTAATACAGACATCTATGCTTTTTTCCTTTAACAAAAACTTTATATTAATATTTAGGACTTTTTCATTGACAACTTTAGTACTAGTTAAAATAGGTAGTTGTTACAGACATAAGTATGACCCTCTTTAGATAGTTGATTTGATTGCTGTGTACCCGTTATAGAGTTGATACTGACAGATAGCCTTTCAAGCTATATGGAGTGTATGCGGGCTGTTCTTATTGAATCGAACTTGACAAGGTTTTTTTCCCCTGTTCTTTAAGCATCATTTACTTGCAGATAAAGTTTTGTTCTGTAGAAAGTGTAAGCTGACAGATAGCTGATGTAGATAAACTGATAATTTGATGTTTCTCTTCTGTGAAGGAGACACTGACTAGTTTGATGTGTGTCTTCTGAAGGAGACACTGTTTAGTTTAATGTATATCATCTCTGGAGGATACACTGGAATGTATGATGTCTGTCTTCTGTGGAGGAGACACTGTCTAGTTAGATGTCTGTCTTCTGTGGAGGAGACGCTGACGAGTTAGATGTCTGCCTTCTGTGGAGGAGTCGCTGACTAGTTACATGTCAGCACTGTCTTATGTAGAGGAGACACTGGCTAGTATGATGTTTGTCTTCTGTGGAGGAGACACTGTCCAGTTTGTTTTCTGTCTTCTGTGGAGGAGACGCTGACTAGTTTGATGTTTGTCCTCTGTAGAGGAGACACTGTCTAGTTTGATGTTTGTCTTCTGTCGAGGACACGCTGACTAGTTAGATGTCTGTCTTCTGTAGAGGAGACATTGGCTTGATGTTTATCTTCTGTGGAGGAGACACTGTCTAGTTTGATGTCTGTCTTCTGTGGAGGAGACACTGTCTAGTTTGATGTTTATCTTCTGTGGAGAAGACACTGTCCGTTTGATGTCTATCTTCTGGAGGAGACACTGGCTAGTTTGATGTTTATCTTCTGTGGAGGAGTGTCTAGTTTGAGGTCTATCTTCTGGAGGAGACACTGGCTAGTATGATGTCTGTGTTTTGTGGAGGAGACACTGTCTAGTTTGATGTCTATCTTCTGACGGAGACACTGGCTAGTATGATGTCTGTCTTCTGTGGAAGAGACACTGTCTAGTTTGATGTTTATCTTCTGTGGAGGAGACACTGTCTAGTTTGATGTCTATTTTCTGGAGGAGACACTGGCTAGTATGATGTCTGTGTTCTGTGGAAGAGACGCTGACTAGTTTAATGTCTGTCTTCTGAAGGAGACCTTGGCTAGTAGTCTGTCTTCTGCGGAAGAGAAACTGTCTAGTTTGAAGTCTGTCTTCTGAAGAGGAGACACTGGCTAGTATGATGTATGTGTTTTGTGGAGGAGACACTGTCTAGTTTGATGTCTATCTTCTGGAGGAGACACTGGCTAGTATGATGTCTATTTTCTGGAGCAGACACTGGCTAGTATGATGTCTATTTTCTGTGGAGGAGACACTGGCTAGTATGATGTCTATCTTCCGTGGAGGAGACACTGGCTAGTATGATGTCTGTTTTGTGGAGGAGACACTGTCTAGTTTTATGTCTATTTTCTGGAGGAGACACTGGCTAGTATGATGTCTATCTTCTTTGGAGGAGACACTGGCTAGTATGATGTCTATTTTCTGGAGGAGACACTGGCTAGTATGATGTCTGTGTTCTGTGGAAGAGACGCTGACTAGTTTAATGTCTGTCTTCTGAAGGAGACCTTGGCTAGTATGATGTCTGTCTTCTGCGGAAGAGAAACTGTCTAGTTTGAAGTCTGTCTTCTGAAGAGGAGACACTGGCTAGTATGATGTATGTGTTTTGTGGAGGAGACACTGTCTAGTTTGATGTCTATCTTCTGGAGGAGACACTGGCTAGTATGATGTCTGTGTTTTGTGGAGGAGACACTGTCTAGTTTGATGTCTATTTTCTGGAGCAGACACTGGCTAGTATGATGTCTTCTATCTTCTGTGGAGGAGACACTGGCTAGTATGATGTCTATCTTCCGTGGAGGAGACACTGGCTAGTATGATGTCTGTCTTCTGCGGAAGAGAAACTGTCTAGTTTGAAGTCTGTCTTCTGAAGCGGAGACACTGGCAAGTTTGATGTCTGGCTTCTGTGGAGGAGACTCTATCTTGTTTCATGTCTGTCTTCTGTAAAGGAGACACTGTCTAGTTTGATGTCTTTCTTCTGTGAAGAAGACACTGGCTAGTCTGATATGTGTCTTCTGGAGGAGACGCTGATTAGTGTATGTCTGCCTTCTGTGAAGGAGACATTGACTAGTCTGATATATGTCAGACACTGACTAGTTTGATTTCTGTCTCCTGGAGGAAACAGATTTTCAAAGAAACGAGTCATTTAACATTCAAACAGGAAGTATAGGCATATCTTTTCAATCATGAGAGCTCGGAAAGTATCGGGGTGTGGTATCCATTAAGTCGTGGGATATCTTTCCTCAGTGAAGAGTTTATGTATCATTAAATTATGGGACGTCCCTTTTTCAGCATAACATAGGGATGGTACATCCATTGATTTATGGAATCTTTCTATTTCAGTACCAGTATTTGATATTTTTAAATAATTTGTATCCCTGCACTCATTTCTGTAACATCGTGTCATTTGAAAAGGAAACACATGTAGAACATATTTAGAATCCTATTTTATTTTACTATCAACTCTTTATGTCTATATTATACATATAGGTAATCTCAAGCCAATATTCGGGAAAGTTCGATAACTTTATGACGATCTATGAGTTTTGACATTATCTGAATGTTGTTAAGTTCCCACGCTAAGACTCTTTAAACAATGAAGAGCATTTTTCCCCTTACCTAGTATTGCAGCAAGTTGTTTCTTGTCACATGTCAGGGTCAGTGTTGTCTTGTCGAATGGTCAAGCAGTGCAGTGCAGACTATATCATCTGCCTGTAGACCCGTACTGTCTCCTAGACAGATGATACTGCGTAGACCTAAACGAGGAGCAGCCCCTGGGTCAGTGCTGGGCGAGTAAAACCCGAGACTGAAGATAGCGAGACGAGACAATCCATCACAAAGGTTTGTCCGCTGAGCCCGCCACGTCTGGGCAGGATGTGCGCGTAGAAAACGCTGAGTCATGCTACGCGCTTACTAGATCAAGGCCTTTTGATTGTAAAATTATTGGGCAAAGCAGTACGCTCTCTCCATAACCTTCGTATAACTGACTAGTCTACTCAAATTATTTATTGTGTCAGTCGTTACATCTTCACCCACTGCAACATAAGGATCTGATTCTATCATCTCAAGATGAGATTCAAAGTAGGGATTACATGTATCTAATGCTCACATCTCATTCGTTTTCTCGTTTTCAAATCGTAATTTAATGAGTGACATGTAAATTATGCATATTCCTGTATCAGGTGGGCATACTAAATATTTTTGTTAGCAGGACATTTAAAAAAAATTCAAAACTCTCTCTAATGTGTAGTCATTGGTTCCGATAAACAATAAAAGCAGCATCTGCCAGTTGTGATAAACAATAAAAGCAACATCTGCGAGTTGTGATAAACAATAAAAGCATTATTTGCCAGTTGTGATAAACAATAAAAGCAGCATCTGCCAGTTGTGATAAACAATAAAATCAACATCTGCGAGTTGTGATAAACAATAAAAGCATTATTTGCCAGTTGTGATAAACAATAAAAGCAACATCTGCGAGTTGTGATAAACAATAAAAGCAATATGTGTCAGTTGTGATAAACAATAAAAGCAACATCTGCCAGTTGTGACAAACAGTAAAAGCAACATCTGCGAGTTGTGATAAACAATAAAATCAACATCTGCCAGTTGTGATAAACAATAAAAGCAACATCTGCCAGTTGTGATAAACAATAAAAGCAACATCTGCCAGTTGTGATAAACAGTAAAAGCAACATCTGCGAGTTGTGATAAACAATAAAAGCAACATCTGCCAGTTGTGATAAACAATAAAAGCAACATCTGCCAGTTGTGATAAACAATAAAAGCAGCATCTGCCAGTTGTGATAAACAATAAAAGCAACATTTGCGAGTTGTGATAAACAATAAAAGCATTATTTGCCAGTTGTGATAAACAATAAAAGCAGCATCTGCCAGTTGTGATAAACAATAAAATCAACATCTGCGAGTTGTGATAAACAATAAAAGCATTATTTGCCAGTTGTGATAAACAATAAAAGCAACATCTGCGAGTTGTGATAAACAATAAAAGCAATATGTGTCAGTTGTGATAAACAATAAAAGCAACATCTGCCAGTTGTGATAAACAATAAAAGCAACATCTGCCAGTTGTGATAAACAGTAAAAGCAACATCTGCGAGTTGTGATAAACAATAAAAGCAATATCTGCGAGTTGTGATAAACAATAAAAGCAACATCTGCTAGTTGTGATAAACAATAAAAGCAATATCTGCCAGTTGTGATAAACAATAAAAGCAACATCTGCTAGTTGTGATAAACAATAAAAGCAATATCTGCCAGTTGTGATAAACAATAAAAGCAATATCTGCCAGTTGTGACAAACAATAAAAGCAACATCTGCCAGTTGTGACAAATAAGTAGACACTCCCTCTGCCATCGGCTGACAGTTGAGCTATTATTTACATTCACGATACGTGCACAGCCGTGTTGCTAGGCCTTGGTGACTTGTCCCGTCTTGATATTCTCATGTCTTGGATAAAATTTGATGTAATTTTCGTCTCTAATGTTAGACTAGAATATCCCCAACCACAGGGCACACCGGTCAACGGGTCCAGAGACAGACAGATAGACAGACATTCACAGTGCCCCCTACTTGGCATGAGTCGTGGATCATTATCATTACTACTCCAGTAATTGACCTGATTGGTTAGTGTTTTTAGTAAAAGTGAGTTATGCAGAGAATTATAAAAGCATTTACATAATGTGCCACTTCATGTTAGTTAAAATGAATCTTTATCTTTGGGCTGAAGATTCTTTTAGTTCTCTAGATTAAAGGTTGGAAGTTCAAAATGATATTGGAATAAACGTATGTTTAAAGTAAAAACATCACTTCTTAACTGCATGGAGAGATTTTGGCTTCGTCTAAAGTCGGCGCAGCTTGTGTTCGCATATTTAGTACTGGAACTAGCAAACCGGCCTTGAACCCAAGGGAGTTCACTCAACTGAAACCTTTACCCAAAGATTTTCTAATAATGCTATTATTTTAACTTTTTTTGCTTATTCCCGATTGTTGCATAATGCTACAGCTCTTCAGGGCGATATGAGTTTCATGTCTGAGGACAAGGGAGGTAACACGGGTGGGGGGGGGGGGGGGGGTTCAACTTTCAGGTCACCTAAGTTTATATTACGGCTGAGTGGACAGGCTGACCCTGTGGTTAGTGTGGCTAGATGGTGTTGAGCTGAAGTAAAATAAAAGTCTACACAGCTTTTCCCAGCATTTTTTCCCGCGTACAATGAGATTTCTCGTCAGTTGCTCTTTATAACAGAAAAAAAAACATCGTTTATAAAAGAGCATAAAGGACAAAATGACCAACGAAATTACAAAACTGGGCAGTATGACCTCTCCTCCTTAGCTTGATCATTTCTTACCTTGTACGTAAATGATAGCCTAACTTGGGAACTAAATATAGCTTTAGATCTAGGTCACCTACAGACGTAGGTTGGATGTAATAGATCTACATCGGTCGGACGTGCAGCGTTTGTCCATACAAGCCACAGTAATACTAGAATCTAATAGTGACTTCAGACAGCCGGCTAGCAGAGCGGGCGCCAGCGGAGGAAAAAAACAACATGAAATTAGCACAGCAGCAGCTGTAGGCGGGCAGTTTCCCGCTCCTTTCTACAGCCACAGGCGTGTCTGTCAGTGTGTGCAGTCGACCGTTGCTGATTATTATTATCTAAAAAAGCTGGAGAAGAAAGAAGTGTATTTATATCGCTGGCCCAACAGCCTCCTGCACCAGTGTGCCGGCACCAGTGGTTCTGGAAGGGTGGCTTTTTTCATGTGAGGAGGTGCCATGTTTTATTACTATCAGGAATTTACGACAGAGGTGGGTCCTGTACTTAGTTAATGGATTAGTTGAAATTATGATTTCAGAGGGGGTTGTAAAAGCTAGGGGTATTATTTTACTTTCAAATTTATTGCACCATCTTTACTTTTTGCCATGCATTGCTTTTGTTTTGTTTCTATTATGAACTGGTTTGGCAAGATAAATATAATGAAAGTTAATGTAAACTAAATTGCACTGAACTTTGTCGAAGAGTTAATGTTACATCCTAATAATCTAGAGCTAGCGAAATGGCACTTGTCACTGTTGAGGTTTGTTGGTTTTTAGTTGTTTTTTTTTTTTAACTTTTTTTGTGTGTTGAACTGCAATGTATTTTGGATTTCTGGGGTCCGAGTCTAATATTTAAATTCAAGAATCAAATATTGCCGCTTCTCTCAAGATTCTGAAATCTTTTTTCTCAATCGAGTGAAATACAATTCAACATCTCTTGAGTAATGAAATGGTTGGAAGTTTTGTCTAGCCATCCGTTTCCTTTAAGAGCTATCTCGAGTCAATGTTTAAGTATTTGTTGCCTGTTATATCTAAGATAGCCTGCAGAATTTGTTTAATTTATCACAATTGTCAACTGGCCTTATTGAGATATTACTTAAAGATTATCCTAAACTTCCCAAGTTTCTGCATTCGAAGCAGGATGGTATGTATTCGGCTGTGACAAAACGTCCTGCTTCTAAAATCCTGCTAGATCTATGGTATGGCCATTAACTTAGAAATCAAAATAGGTAAATCGAGTAACAAGTAATTTCACTGATAAATCAAATACCGGAATCTATGATGAAGACAGTCTTGGGTTGACAGTGTCTTGAGATGATAGCATCTTGGGAAGATAGTGTCATGTACCGATATTGGCTTGAGATTATAGCATCTTGTGAAGATAGTGTCATGTACCGATATTGGCTTGAGATGATAGCATCTTGTAAAGATAGTGTCATATACCGATATTGGCTTGAGATTATAGCATCTTGTGGAGATAGTGTCATGTACCGATATTGGCTTGAGATGATAGCATCTTGTGAAGATAGTGTCATGTACCGATATTGGCTTGAGATGATAGCATCTTGTAAAGATAGTGTCATGTACCGATATTGGCTTGAGATGATAGCATCTTGGGAAGATAGTGTCATGTACCGATATTGGCTTGAGATTATAGCATCTTGTGAAGATAGTGTCATGTACCGATATTGGCTTGAGATGATAGCATCTTGTAAAGATAGTGTCATATACCGATATTGGCTTGAGATTATAGCATCTTGTGGAGATAGTGTCATGTACCGATATTGGTAAGAGATTATAGCATCTTGGGAAGATAGTGTCTTGTGGAGATATTGGCTTGAGATGATAGCATCTTGTGAAGATAGTGTCATGTACCGATATTGGCTTGAGATGATAGCATCTTGTAAAGATAGTGTCATGTACCGATTTTGGCTTAAGATTATAGCATCTTGGGAAGATAATGTCATGTACCGATTTTGGCTTGAGATTATAGCATCTTGTGAAGATAGTGTCTTGTGGAAAAATTGGCTTGAGATGATAGCATCTTGTAAAGATAGCGTCATGTACCGATATTGGCTTGAGATTATAGCATCTTGTGAAGATAGTGTCATGTAACGATATTGGTAAGAGATTATAGCATCTTGTGAAGATAGTGTTATGTACCGATATTGGCTTGAGATTTTAGCATCTTGTGAAGATAGTGTCATGTACCGATGATATTGGCTTGAGATTATAGCATCTTGTGGAGATAGTCTCATGTACCGATATTGGCTTGAGATGATAGCATCTTGTAAAGATAGTGTCATGTACCGATATTGGCTTGAGATGATAGCATCTTGTGAAGATAGTGTCATGTAACGATATTGGTAAGAGATTATAGCATCTTGGGAAGATAGTGTCTTGTACCGATATTGGCTTGAGATGATAGCATCTTGTGAAGATAGTGTCATGTACCGATATTGGCTTGAGATGATAGCATCTTGTGAAGATAGTGTCATGTAACGATATTGGTAAGAGATTATAGCATCTTGTGAAGATAGTGTCTTGTACCGATATTGGCTTGAGATTATAGCATCTTGTGAAGATAGTGTCATGTACCGATATTGGCTTGAGATGATAGCATCTTGTGAAGATAGTGTCATGTACCGATATTGGCTTGAGATGATAGCATCTTGTAAAGATAGTGTCTTGTGGAGATATTGGCTTGAGATTATAGCATCTTGTGAAGATAGTGTCATTTTATATTTTGGCTTGGGATGATATTATTTTGTGACGATAGTGTCATGTTCTATATTGTCTTGAGATGATATTATCTTGTGAAGATAGTGTCCTGTTCTATATTGTCTTGAGATGATAGTATATTATGACGATAGTGCTTAAAGATAATAGTTAAATGAGACGACAGTGTCATTTGACGATTGGATCTTGTGGCGATTGTGTCATTTGACGATATTATTTTCTGAAGGTAGTGTTTTGTTACGATAGTGTCTTGTAATCAGTGTATTACGGCGAAAGTGTCTCATGACGATATTGTTGTTTGACGATA
Organism: Elysia crispata; assembly: GCA_033675545.1. NCBI lineage: Eukaryota > Metazoa > Mollusca > Gastropoda > Plakobranchidae > Elysia > Elysia crispata. The sequence continues at coordinate 96,193 of JAWDGP010000555.1, read as the reverse complement.
GGATTTTGTTACACTAGTGACTTGTTAACATAGTATCTTCCGGCAATAATGTCATGTGACGATAATGTTTTGTTACACTAGTGACTTGTTAACAGAGTATCTTCCGGCAATAATGTCATGTGACGATAATGTTTTGTTACACTAGTGACTTGTTAACAGAGTATCTTCCGGCAATAATGTCATGTGACGATAATGTTTTGTTACACTAGTGACTTGTTAACAGAGTATCTTCTGGCAATAATGTCATGTGACGATAATGTTTTGTTACACTAGTGACTTGTTAACAGAGTATCTTCCGGCAATAATGTCATGTGACGATAATGTTTTGTTACACTAGTGACTTGTTAACAGAGTATCTTCCGGCAATAATGTCATGTGACGATAATGTTTTGTTACACTAGTGACTTGTTAACACAGTATCTTCCGGCAATAATGTCATGTGACGATAATGTTTTGTTATACTAGTGACTTGTTAACAGAGTATCTTCCGGCAATAATGTCATGTGACGATAATGTTTTGTTACACTAGTGACTTGTTAACATAGTATCTTCCGACAATAATGTCATGTGACGATAATGTTTTGTTACTCTAGTGACTTGTTAACATAGTATCTTCCGGCAATAATGCCATGTGACGATAGTTTTTTTGTTACACTAGTGACTTGTTAAAAAATTATCTTCCACCAATAGTGTCATTTGGTGAAAGCGTCATTTGACCGTAATGTCTTGTGACGCTAGTCTTTTAAGATTATAGTAGGAAGTGATGATAAGGACTTCAAATTATTGTGTCATGTGTTGCTCCTGTCTTGCGGCATTAGTGTCTTTGACGAGGGTGTCTTGTGATTAGAGTGTCGTGTGACGTTAGAGTCGTATGGCTATAGCGTCACATGACGCTAGTTTCTTATGTCTATAGTGTCATGTGATAATAGTGTCTTGTTGTGCTAATGCCCTGAGAAGATAGTGTCCTGTTACTCTAATGTCCTGAGAAGATAGTTTCTTGTTGCGCTAATGTCCTGAGAAGATAGTGTCTTGTGACGTTAATGTCCTGAGAAGATAGTGTCTTGTGGCACTAATGTCCTGAGAAGATAGTGTCTTGTGGCACTAATGTCCTGAGAAGATAGTGTCTTGTGGCAATAATGTCCTGAGAAGATAGTGTCTTGTTGCGCTAATGTCCTGAGAAGATAGTGTATTGTTGCGCTAATGTCCTGAGAAGATAGTGTCTTGTGGCGCTAATGTCCTGAGAAGATAGTGTCTTGTGGCGCTAATGTCCTGAGAAGATAGTGTCTTGTTTCGCTAATGTCCTGAGAAGATAGTGTCTTGTGGCGCTAATGTCCTGAGAAGATATGTTTGTGGTTCTAGTGACTGAAGACGATAGTGTCTTGAAACGACGGTTTCTTGTAACCATAGTGTCTTGCATGAAACTATAGTGTCTGGTAACGATAGTGTCTTGAGGATATTGAGAAGAAAGAGTCTTGTGGCGATGATATCTCGTGAAGTTAGTATCCAGCGGCGATAGTGTCTTTTAACGCTAGTATCTAGCTGTCATAGTTCCTTGTGACGCTAGTATCTAGTGGCGATAGGTCGTGTGACTCTCGTATATTGTGGCGATAGTATCTTGTGACGCTAGTATCTAATGGCGATAGTATCTTGTGACTCTTGTACCTTGTGGCGATAGTGTCTTGTGGCGCTAGTATCTTGCGGCGATAGAATCTTAAACCACAAAAAAATTTTAGAATGTGTGTAATGTCTTGAATCAAAACATTATCATGGTAGGTCAAATACCGCAAAAATCTGCGATGAGAACGCCTTGCAAGCGAAAATAAAGTCGTTTAGTTTAACCCACAAGTAATAGACAGTGTCATTTCTCGGCACCGTGCCATCTGAAGGAACCCAACACCGATGTCATTCTTTTTAGATCTTTATTTCGCACCATCTTCTACACTACAAAGGGCAAGTTTCATTTCTTTCTCCGCTATCTCCTCCAAAACCGTTGAATACACAGTGATGAAGTTTGCTGAGTTTTGATCTGCCAAGATCAGTTACCCATGCGGTGCAAAAAAAAATGAAAGAAAAGTTATGGATTTATGCTAAAAAATGCCCTTGGAATTTCATTATGTTTTTATTCTAATTTACTCATCAATATTGTTTGCCCAATTTGTTATGATGAACCAAATAACATTTAAAAGATTGTTCTCAATTTTTGAAGGCGCATAACCCTTTTAAAGTGAGCAATAATGAATATCTTCAAAAAACCCAAGTTGATTTCGTGAATAGAGTGAAAAACAGAAAATTAAATGGAATATGACCTACTCCAGGTCAAGACACAGGCGTCATGGAAAACATGCCGTTCTGTGCGGACTAGGAAAGTAGTAGTGATTTGATTGGTTAATATTTTAAGAACAATGATATTGCCACTGTTGCTTTTACTTCCGGAGTGGCGGTTGCGAATGTAAACACCACTTCTGCTTCTCTTGTACGCGTTTCTTACTTTTACATTTATTTTATTTTAATGTAAAAAATCGACTACAGCCATTAACTGTCAACTAAAGGCCGCAGAAACATTCATGTTTATTTTCATTTTTGCCACTCTGTAGTTCATTTGTCTTGCACGAGTATACATGTTGTGACTAGATATAAAACACAGTAGTTATAAGCTTCAGCAATTCAGGGTAGCCCAATACATTTTTTAAAAAGCGGGGCCTTAATTTTTTTTCCTCTGTAAATTGCCCGAGCAGTTGCACGCTTTTACTTTATATTGGAGAGTACTTTTTCACAGCATCAGTTCGAGCAGTACTGTAAAGCGTCATCAGCACCACATAATAGTCTGTCTCAGTGGAGAGATAAACTGAAGAGAAGGCTGCTGAAAAGATTGCACCTAAGTTTTTACTTTTTTGCTGGAAACCTCTGCTTTATTTAAAGAACGTCTTCATGACAACGTAAGAGGAATTCTGGTGTCCCAAGGCGTTTGTAATTATTCTAAAACTGCACTATGAGAGACCCTTGAGGAGATAATAATCTGTTATTGATGTAAAGTTTGCTTTTCTTTAGTGCAGCTATATGGCTCTGGAGGAGATGATCTGTCCTTGTGATAAAATTTGCTAGTGGTCTTCCCTACCTGTTCATTGTTGTAAAGTTTGCTGTTCTCCAGTGCAGTAGTATGACTTTGGAAGATATAAGGCGGGTTTTTGTTATTTTCGTTTGCAAAATTGGCATTTCTGCAATGTTTTTTAATCTCCCACATGTTCATTTGAACGGGCGATCATGCTTGTTGCACATATGCTGCGCTTTCGTCTCAAATTTATAAAGAGTTAAATCCTCTACCGCGAGAGGATCTTGGACTCTTGGTTCAGCCATAGAAGAGACTTGTTGCTTTCGAGAAAATTAATGCATGTGTGAAAGACGCAGACGCAGGTGTTTTCAAGTTTCTCTCTTGGTCCATGGAGCATGTCCGTGGCGGGGAGGGAATGCGTGGTTGGCTAGAATCGCGCCATCAGACTGGCAGGACGAACGTTTCTTTTGGCTGTTATTATTTAGTGTAGTAGTAGTAGTAGTAGTAGTAGTAGTAGTAGTAGTAGTAGTAGTAGTAGTAGTAGTAGTAGTAGTAGTAGTAGTAGTGGTGGTGGTGGTGGTGGTGATAGTAGTAGTAGTAGCAGTAGTAGCAGTAGTAGTAGTAGTAGTAGTAGTAGTAGTAGT
>JAWDGP010000555.1:50000-90000 GCA_033675545.1 Elysia crispata | reverse complement strand
TGTGTGAGTGAGAGAGAGAGAGACGGGGTGGGAGGGAGAATGTGTGTGTGTGTGCGTGAGAGAGAGATGGGGGTGGAAGGGAAAATGTGTGTGTGCGTGAGAGAAAGAGAGAGAGGGGGTGGGAGGGAGAATGTGTGTGTGTGTGTGCGTGAGAGAGAGAGAAAGGGGGGAGGGAGGGGTTGGGAGGGAGAAGGTGTGAGTGTGCGTGAGAGAGAGAGAGAGAGAGACTTTGAGAATTTTAAGAAGTTGAGATTTAGATATTTTCGGTGATATATTTTCAAACTGCTTTAATGTGTTTTTCTACATGATTGGCTGTGATGCTGCAGTACGAAATGATCAAAATGATTTCTTCAGTAGTTCAGGTGGTTCCTGGAACTCTCTACAACTTGCTAGATTTTTCTGAGACTCGCGTATATCACAGCGCGCCTTTTGCTGTTACTGTCGCTCTTTAGATTTGCTACGTAGTTGTAAAACGCTGTGGTTGTCAACTTGTATTTCAAGTATTGTCCCTCATTTTTTGTTTTGTTTTGTTTCGTGGTTGTTGTCGTTGTTTTTCCTGCTGATGCGAAATTTTTGTTGAGCATTAACAGATGTTTGTTTCAATTGCTATTAATTTTTAGGGTGGTTTTCATTTCATTTTGTCTTCTGTTTCTAATTTGCTTTATTTTATTTTTATTGCACTTTTTTTTCGTTTTTGATGTTGTTGTTAACTGTGGAGATCAGTTGGTAACGTTATCTTTTGGAAGTAATGTGTGCAAGTCCCTCAGGTATCCTCTGCGACTTTGTAAGCCTACGTGTACATGGTTTGTCTTATACCGGCCTAGCACTTCCCCTCTACGTGTACATGGTTTGTCTTATACCGGCCTAGCACTTCCCCTCTACGTGTACATGGTTTGTCTTATACCGGCCTAGCACTTCCCCTCTACGTGGACATGGTTTGTCTTATACCGGCCTAGCACTTCCCCTCTACGTGTACATGGTTTGTCTTATACCGGCCTAGCACTTCCGCTCTACGTGTACATGGTTTGTCTTATACCGGCCTAGCACTTCCCCTCTACGTGTACATGGTTTGTCTTATACCGGCCTAGCACTTCCCCTCTACGTGGACATGGTTTGTCTTATACCGGCCTAGCACTTCCCCTCTACGTGGACATGGTTTGTCTTATACCGGCCTAGCACTTCCGCTCTACGTGTACATGGTTTGTCTTATACCGGCCTAGCACTTCCCCTCTACGTGGACATGGTTTGTCTTATACCGGCCTAGCACTTCCCCTCTACGTGTACATGGTTTGTCTTATACCGGCCTAGCACTTCCCCTCTACGTGTACATGGTTTGTCTTATACCGGCCTAGCACTTCCCCTCTACGTGTACATGGTTTGTCTTATACCGGCCTAGCACTTCCCCTCTACGTGTACATGGTTTGTCTTATACCGGCCTAGTACTTCCGCTCTACGTGTACATGGTTTGTCTTATACCGGCCTAGCACTTCCCCTCTACGTGTACATGGTTTGTCTTATACCGGCCTAGCACTTACGCTCTACGTGTACATGGTTTGTCTTACACCGGCCTAGCACTTCCGCTCTACGTGTACATGGTTTGTCTTATACCGGCCTAGCACTTCCCCTCTACGTGGACATGGTTTGTCTTATACCGGCCTAGCACTTCCCCTCTACGTGTACATGGTTTGTCTTATACTGGCCTAGTACTTCCCCTCTACGTGTACATGGTTTGTCTTATACTGGCCTAGCACTTCCGCTCTACGTGTACATGGTTTGTCTTATACTGGCCTAGCACTTCCCCTCTACGTGTACATGGTTTGTCTTATACTGGCCTAGCACTTCCGCTCTACGTGTACATGGTTTGTCTTATACTGGCCTAGCACTTCCCCTCTACGTGTACATGGTTTGTCTTATACCGGCCTAGCACTCCCCCTCTACGTGTACATGGTTTGTCTTATACCGGCCTAGCACTTCCCCTCTACGTGTACATGGTTTGTCTTATACCGGCCTAGCACTTCCCCTCTACTTCTGGAGTGTGTGCGTGTGTGTTTTTTGTTTTTTTGTTGTTTTTTTTTTTTTGGGGGGGGGAGGGGCGTTGGCGGGGATTTTAGCACTAGTAGACGGTTTTCTTGTGTCGATTGTGCTTTCAAAATGTTCATGATATTATTTCAGACCAGGCAACGATTCCTGAACTGATCCATCTGGGAGACGAAAGCCTCCACTTCACGTTGAGCCAAGAAAAGAAGAAATAGACATTGGGAGCCGCATAGAATCCGAGCGGGCAAAATTCTAAAGGTTTTTCTCTGAAAGAGATCAAGCAGGCATGACTAGATCAGGGGGAGCCACTCGCAGGACAAGAAACAGTTCCGGAAGTGACGGCAACTCGTCCCGCCCACCGAAAGTGATGCGTCATCGCTACTTGACGAGGTGAAACCAAAAGGCTCTTTTCCGCCTCAATTCAAAATGATCTTAAAAAATAGGAATTTTGTATGTCAAGTATTTTCTTTTTCCTTCTTCAAACATTAAGCAGTTTGGAAAAAACGGACAGCCATTCTCAAATTTCTTTTACATTTATTTTTCAAACACCTGCTGTCAATTTGAAAGAAAGAAAGAGAGAGAGAGAGAGAGAGAGAGAGAGAGAGAGAGAGAGAGAGAGAGAGAGAGAGAGAGAGAGAGAGAGAGAGAGAGAGAGAGAGAGAGAGAGAGAGAGAGAGAGAGAGAGAGAGAGAGAGAGAGAGAGAGAGGCGGTACGAAGGTAAGGAGACATGCCCCCTCACACACTAAAAGAGAGACAGATAGAAAGAAAGGCAGAATTCTCTTTTATTGTATGGAGAGTAAGTCAGGGACACACAGTCAAATGCTTTTAAAAGAGAGACAGAAAGACAGAGAGAAAGAGAAAAGAGAGAGAGAGAGAGAGAGAGAGAGAGAGAGAGAGAGAGAGAGAGAGAGAGAGAGAAAGTGAGGATTGTTTGGGCATAAAAAGATATAGACTGAATCAACTTAAGAGACATTTCGATTGACAAATGAAGAAAAACAGAGCACTGCTGCTGCTACTACTACTACTACTACTACTACTACTACTACTACTACTACTACTACTACTACTACTACTACTACTACTACTACTATTACTACTACTACTACTACTACTACTACTGCCATTGATGCTCCTGTTGCCACAATTACTTTTACATCACTAAAGTGGAGAAGCAACCACACCTCTAGATCTACCTCAATTCAGAAAACCAAGATGGAAGACGGAAGGTAACATTTGTAAGGACAAATGGTATGAACAGGGATCGAACTTTCGCGCACCGCCTTGCCGAGACAAGACGAGGCACCTCAATCATATAGCCAGCCTCCTGAACTTGAGCTGAAAGCAAAAGTAACAGTCTCTAACAAGAAGTTGAAATTAGAAATGATTTTTTTTTATTATTTAAACTTTATATTTCAATGCTGTATATCACTTATAAAGCAACAAACATACATGTGATAATGTACAATTTTAGGAACTTTCAGAAAAACCAAAGTTATCGTTTCAACCACAGATGCTGGTGTGAGATAATGATGAAAAACATCTAATTCCAATCTATTGAAAGATCCTTGAAAACTCTCATTAAGAGCTAAAGATTCCAGCGGAAAGTTGCCTAGAGATGCACTGCCCAGCTTTTTAAAGCGCATGATATCAGCATTTAAAAGGTTTTCTAAAAAGATGAAGTCTTTGCTATCTAATCTCATTACATGTTCTTGGCCATGAACTGTTTCACGCGTGCTTGTATTTTTTGTCTATTTCCCTACTTTATGATCTGCCAGATAAAGCATGTTACAAGGCTTGAGGAATAGGCGTATGTATCAAAATACAGATAATGTATGCATTATTTGTACGTCCCCCTCTTATATTTTCAATAGATGAACTCAGTTTCTGATTTCTCCAAGGTGTAAATTATTTTATTGATTTTTATTTCTAGTAAATGTTTCACAACCAATTTATGGTTGGACTACCGTACTTTAAGTTCCTTACTGACTTTTGCGTGACGTGATCAGTTTATTTTGTTTCTTCCTTTTTTTTTTTTTTTTGTTATATCAGCTACCATTATGAGGCAAAGGGGCGATTTTTCATTACCCATTCACCAATTCACTTTCAAGACCCCTGATGCTGTTTTTTTTTTTTTAGAACAAAACTTTCCAATTTTTTTTTTTATTTTTTTAGCGTTTTGTCACCTAACATTGTATGATAGTGTGGCAATTTGTTACAATTTATTTGCCAGTGCACTTACAAAACCCCTGTTCACTTTTTTTGTTTAAAAACACAACAGCTTTCGAACTTTTTGACGTATTGTCAGCTAACATTGTAGCGCGATGCGATCTACCCATGCTTTTACCGGTATTCACTGTATCTGTGATAAGCAGAGGAGCCGCACGAGGTGCTATACCCATGTTTGTTCTCACTGTTTCTGTGATAGGCACAGGAGCCGCACGAGGTGCTATACCCATGTTTGTTCTCACTGTATCTGTGATAGGCACAGGAGCCGCACGAGGTGCTATACCCATGTTTGTTCTCACTGTTTCTGTGATAGGCACAGGAGCCGCACGAGGTGCTATACCCATGTTTGTTCTCACTGTATCTGTGATAGGCACAGGAGCCGCACGAGGTGGTATACCCATGTTTGTTCTCACTGTTTCTGTGATAGGCACAGGAGCCGCACGAGGTGGTATACCCATGTTTGTTCTCACTGTTTCTGTATTCTGGGTACAGGGGCCGAGCGAAGCCATCTACCCATGTTTGTTCTCACTGTTTCTGTATTCTGGGTACAGGGGCCGAGCGAAGCCATCTACCCATGTTTGTTCTCACTGTTTCTGTATTCTGGGTACAGGGGCCGAGCGAAGCCATCTACCCATGTTTGTTCTCACTGTTTCTGTATTCTGGGTACAGGGGCCGAGCAGAAGCCATCTACCCATGTTTGTTCTCACTGTTTCTGTATTCTGGGTACAGGGGCCGAGCGAAGCCATCTACCCATGTTTGTTCTCACTGTTTCTGTATTCTGGGTACAGGGGCCGAGCGAAGCCATCTACCCATGTTTGTTCTCACTGTTTCTGTATTCTGGGTACAGGGGCCGAGCGAAGCCATCTACCCATGTTTGTTCTCACTGTTTCTGTATTCTGGGTACAGGGGCCGAGCAGAAGCCATCTACCCATGTTTGTTCTCACTGTTTCTGTATTCTGGGTACAGGGGCCGAGCGAAGCCATCTACCCATGTTTGTTCTCACTGTTTCTGTATTCTGGGTACAGGGGCCGAGCGAAGCCATCTACCCATGTTTGTTCTCACTGTTTCTGTATTCTGGGTACAGGGGCCGAGCGAAGCCATCTACCCATGTTTGTTCTCACTGTTTCTGTATTCTGGGTACAGGGGCCGAGCGAAGCCATCTACCCATGTTTGTTCTCACTGTTTCTGTATTCTGGGTGCAGGGGCCGAGCGAAGCCATCTACCCATGTTTGTTCTCACTGTTTCTGTATTCTGGGTACAGGGTCCGAGCGATGCCATCTACCCATGTTTGTTCTCACTGTTTCTGTATTCTGGGTACAGGGGCCGAGCGAAGCCATCTACCCATGTTTGTTCTCACTGTTTCTGTATTCTGGGTACAGGGGCCGAGCGAAACCATCTACCCATGTTTGTTCTCACTGTTTCTGTATTCTGGGTACAGGGGCCGAGCGAAGCCACTACCCATGTTTGTTCTCACTGTTTCTGTATTCTGGGTACAGGGGCCGAGCGAAGCCATCTACCCATGTTTGTTCTCACTGTTTCTGTATTCTGGGTACAGGGGCCGAGCGAAGCCATCTACCCATGTTTGTTCTCACTGTTTCTGTATTCTGGGTGCAGGGGCCGAGCGAAGCCATCTACCCATATTAATTTGTTCTCACTGTTTCTGTATTCTGGGTGCAGGGGCCGAGCGAAGCGGTCAGCCAAGCTGGGAGGAGACCATGGAGGACGCTCTAACTTGATCAGTGATGAGGAACTCAGGAACCGAACCCGTCTGCTCCAGCCGCTGCTAGTTGGTAAAGGAACCGATAACCGGCAAAAATTCATAAACACACATTGATTTTAGTACCAGGTGTACACCTACTAAAGTTCAGACCAAAGGGTTTTTTTAATTACTTTAACCTGTAACAACAACACTGATTCATTGAGAGGACTCAATTATATCTGTAACAAAAAAGGAATAATACAGTTAATGTATTAATGTTTACATGTTTAGAACCTGGTAGAGAACTAGAAGTTACAGTCGTAAGAACTAGACCACTTCAGAAACGGTTGAGGGGGTGGGAGGGGAAGCAACAGACGAGTCAGTTTTGACCACAGTCTATGTTAGCAATGGGCCGGATACACAGTGCAGTGTGTGGCTCCCCATGATCTGACCGTTGTGGTATTTATGAAGAAAGGAATAGTGGAGTTATTCGATAGATTATTGTGTTAATGGCCTGTTAGATATGGTAGAAAGGGGAGAGGGGGAGAGAGAGAGTGGAGGTGGGAGGGAGAGAAAGAGAGAAAGACATGCTAGCATATACCGGTGGATTACTAGGAATCAAACAAAAATGATTTGTTTTATGTTTATTTTTAACTTTCTGAAATTGAGCAATCAAAGTAAAGCACAGGTTTCAATCGACACTAGAAAAAGAGTAAAAAAAAAACGTCGTTTTATATGACTCTCATATACATGTAATTGTATGTTATTGGTTAACGTGTAACACATTTGCGCAAGGTAAGCTAATTTCAAGAAATGATATATGAGCCAAAGGGGCATAACCTTTAAAAAACATTTAACTGCACCACCGAAGTGTAATTGCCTTGCTTGTTATTTCCCTTGCACAGAGCACAGTAAAGCCGTGACTGTCACTGGAGTGGACTTCAACAAGAAGAGGAATGGAAGCGACCATCACACCTCAGAGTATGACATCAAAGACCTAGTGGTCAGGCGTGGTCAGCCTTTCACCATCACCATCAAGACGGACAGAGCAGTGGACGCCAAGTGCGATGTTGTGGTCCTCCAGTTTAGCTTCGGTGAGGTCGTCTTCATCTGTGTTTAGATTTGGTCTAGAGTTGATCTAAACTGTTGATCGTCAGGATTGAGCGCCAAGCTACAGCAAAGCGTTACCAGACCGGGGGTAGAATCTCGGGTCGTTAGGAAAACCAAGGAGATAAAAGATGTACACTTGGAACTGTCTCCATATAAGTTTCTTCAATGAGCTGGTTTTGGGGGGGGGGGGGGGGGTCAAAATATTCTCAGCTCAGAGAATCCTGCAAGTAAATAAGTAAATTATGAATTTAATTCATGAGAAAAAAAATAATTGTTCTCTCTTGTTGTGTGTGTTTCCTTCGAGTTATTTTAGTCATAAAGGTACACGGTTGGGCTGTATCCACATGTCTAGTGCAATGTAAAGTGCTCTGCCCTTTGATGGATTATCTACACTACAAGCAGGACGCTTTGTTTAACCTTCTTCCATTTACTTATCAACTCTCACTATATTCCTTAATTAAAGAGTACTTGCAAAGATTAAGTTATGGCTCTGCTCTATACTATTATCAACTCTCACTATATTCCTTAATTAAAGAGTACTTGCAAAGATTAAGTTATGGCTCTGCTCTATACTATTATCAACTCTCACTATATTCCTTAATTAAAGAGTAACTTGCAAAGATTAAGTTATGGCTCTGCTCTATACTATTATCAACTCTCACTATATTCCTTAATTAAAGAGTAACTTGCAAAGATTAAGTTATATCTCTGCTCTATACTATTATCAACTCTCACTATATTCCTTAATTAAAGAGTACTTGCAAAGATTAAGTTATGGCTCTGCTCTATACTATTCACGATATACCGTGATGAATGTATACCCAACACTCCAGTTTGTCATCCCAGCAAATGTGCTTACTTAGAAATCAACGCTAAGGTAATATATTAAACAAAACAAAAACAATTACACCTATCCTCAATTCGTTTTCTCCAGAATAAATCGATCATCCTGGCAAGAGTCTCCCGCACAAGATAGATTTGTTTTCAATATATCGATCTACCACCTGTTACAAGTGTACCATGCTACATCAACAATCTCCCGCACAAGATAGATTTGTTTTCGATATATCGATCTACCACCTGTTACAAGTGTACCATGCTACATCAACAATCTCCCGCACAAGATAGATTTGTTTTCGATATATCGATCTACCACCTCTTACAAGTGTACCATGCTACATCAACAATCTCCCGCATAAGATAGATTTGTTTTCGATATATCGATCTACCACCTGTTACAAGTGTACCATGCTACATCAACAATCTCCCGCACAAGATAGATTTGTTTTCGATATATCGATCTACCACCTGTTACAAGTGTACCATGCTACATCAACAATCTCCCGCACAAGATAGATTTGTTTTCGATATATCGATCTACCACCTGTTACAAGTGTACCATGCTACATCAACAATCTCCCGCATAAGATAGATTTGTTTTCGATATATCGATCTACCACCTGTTACAAGTGTACCATGCTACATCAACAATCTCCTGCACAAGATAGATTTGTTTTCAATATATCGATCTACCATCTGTAACAAGTGTACCATGCTGCATCAACAACCTGCCGCACAAGCTAGATTTGTTTTCGATGAATAGATTTACCATATATTACAAGTGTACCATGCTACATCTACAAACTCCCACGCTAGATAAATTTGATTTCTATATATCGATCTACCATCTGTTTCAAGTTAGCAGTGTAGCATTATACTACGTAAATCCCCCCTTCCCCCCCCCCCCCTCAATATCCAGGCACCCGCCCTCAAGGGAACAAGGGCACTTTGCTCAGGCTCAATGTTGACCTGTCTTCTCCTGACCCAACCTCCTCTAGCCCAGTGGCAGGAGGCTGGACAGCCCAGGCGGGGAAGTGCGATAGCTCCACCCTGGAGGTGAAGGTCACTTCCTCTGCTACTGCTATGGTGGGCAGGTACAGCATGTTTGTGGAGTCAGCTCTACAGGGACAAGCAGACACCAAGAGAAGGCTCGAGATAGAGAATGAGGATCTTTACATCATCTTCAACCCGTGGTGTGAAGGTACACTCTAGATACACTCTAGATACACTCTAGATACAATCAGCTCTTCCTCATTCTCTGTCATATCTCTGTGTCTGTGTCTGTCTCACCCCCCCCCCTCTCTCTCTCTCTCTCTCTCTCTCTCTCTCTCTCTCTCTCTCTCTCTCTCTCTCTCTCTCTCTCTCTCTCTCTCTCTCTCTCTCTCTCTCTCTCTCTCTCTCTCTCTCTCTCTCTCTCTCTCTCTCTCTCTTCCTTTTTTCTGCCTCTCTTTCTCTGCCGATGTCTTTTTGTATCTCTGCGTCTGTCCCTGCCTCATTCTCCCTCCCTCTCTCTCTGTCTTTCTTTCTTTCTCTTTTTTCAAAGCATATCTATCTGCATGTATCTCTCTCTCTCTCTCTCTCTCTCTCTCTCTCTCTCTCTCTCTCTCTCTCTCTCTCTCTCTCTCTCTCTCTCTCTCTCTCTCTCTCTCTCTCTCTCTCCTTTTTATCTCCATCTGTTCAAGTTAAGGAGACAGCTGGACAGTAATTGCAACCAGAACTTCTTCTATGTTGCCCGCTCTGTGTCAGCACGTGACTTCAGAGTGCAGGGAAGAGTCTGTTTCCGGGCGCCCATGCCTATCCTGACTTAAAGTAATGGCCATCCTTGACAGTCTCGTATGTATGCCTGTTGGCGGCCGGACAAGCTGACCATCAAAGTTCTTATCCACCAGGCTAACTGTGAAAGCCCATGCTGACTTGCTCCTGTCGGCCATCGTACAACTCATTTGGTCTCTCTCCCCAGCGGATGTCGTCTACATGAGCGACCCAGCCGAGCGGTGTGAGTACGTGGAGAATGACAAGGGCCGAATCTGGATCGGCTCAGCCTACAACAATTTTGGGAAGCCGTGGAATTTTGGCCAGGTGAGAGAAAAAGATCAGAAGTGAGCTCTGTTTGATGTCCTCAAACAGTTGACTGGAGGCCGATAGCTCAGAATTATTTTGGAGTTGATAACATTTTACGATATAATTAAAAGCGAAAATGCTTTTGTCATCAATATAAATCCTCTGATATATGATTTCATCTTGATTTTTTAAGGATTGGTTCTGACTGAAATGTGGTTGTGATATCTGTGCAGTCATGACCTATGGCCGTTGGTCACAGAGGTGGTCTACCCGTCAGCTCGCTCTGTTCCTCCCGTCTCGTATTATTTCTCCTAAAGATCTCGGCGACATCGAAGGTCCTTAACCTTCTGGTTTTCTCTTTTAACTCTCTCTCTCTCTATCTCTCTCTCTATCTCTCTTTCTATCTGTCTGTCTGTCTGTCTCTCTCTCTCTCTCTCACCTCTCTCTTTCTCTCTCTCTCTCTTTCTTTCTGTCTGTCTCTCTCTCTCTCTCTCACCTCTCTCTTTCTCTCTCTCTCTCTTTCTTTCTGTCTGTCTATCTCCCTCTCTGCATCTCATCAGTTTAAGAACCTTAAGTTATTCATTCTCTACAGTTTGAGAATCTTTAGTTGTTTTTTTTTATTTGTATATCTCTCCACTTTGAGGATCTTAAGATTTGTTCTTTGTGTATCTCAACAGTTTAAGAACCATGAATATCCTGTGCTATTTGTTTATGTCTACATTTTGAGAACCTTAAAATGTGTGTGTGTGTGGGGGGGGGGGGTATGTATTTCTACATTTTGAGACCCTTAAGTTTCTCGTTCTATTTCTTTATGTCTACAGTTTGAGAGCCCTGTCCTTGAAGCAGCTCTTCATCTCATGGACTTGGGAGAAATCATGGATTCAGCCAGAAGGAGCCCTGTGGCATTTATCCGTGCAGTCTCCGCTCTGGTGGGTAACTTAACCCCGATTGACAGAAAACAATGCTGTTTGTTTAGAATATATAAAGCAAAGCTGTGTAGGTGAAAATAATTATATGAAATGTCTCCTCACCAAGTAAGACTGTACTTGTCATAATTGAGTACTCTCTCCACCAGTAAGACTGTGTTTGTGGTTATAATTAAGTACTCCCCACACAAAGTAAGACTCTGTGTGTGGGAATAATTGAGTACTCTCCACACCAAGTAAGACTGTGTTTGTGGTGATAATTGAGTAATCTCCACACCAAGTAAGACTATGTGTGTGGTGATAATTGAGAAATCTCTACAGCAAGTAAGACTGTGTGTGTGGTGATAATTGAGTAGTTTCCACACCAAGTAAGACTGTGTGTGTGGTGATAATTGAGAAATCTCTACACCAAGTAAGACTGTGTGTGTGGTGATAATTGAGTAGTCTCCACACCAAGTAAGACTGTGTTTGTGGTTATAATTAAGTACTCCTCACACCAAGTAAGACTGTTTTTGTGGTGATAATTGAGTACTCTCCACACCAAGTAAGACTGTGCGTGTGGTGATAATTGAGTAGTCTCCACACCAAGTAAGACTGTGTGTGTGGTGATAATTGAGTACTCTCCACACCAAGGAAGACTGTTTGTGGTGATAATTGAGTACTCTCCACACCAAGTAAGACTGTGCTTCTGGTGATAATTGAGTACTTCCCACACCAAGTAAGACTATGTTTGTGTTTATAATTGAGTACTGTCAACACAAGTAAAACTTTGTGGAGATAATTGAGTACTCTCAATACAAGTAAGACTTTGTCGGTGGTGATAACTGAGTACTCTCAGTGCTAAGTAAGAGTGTGCAGGTGGAGATAATTGAGTACTCTTAATACAAAGGAAGACAGTGTTGTTACTGTTGAAAGTCATGAATGGTAATATATAGTTTTGCCTTTTACATTATCTTCCTTTGATTCAAGTCTTTAAATAGTTGACCGATATTTTTTTCCTTTAGTACTTTATTTTCAGCCTCTCCTACGTTCCCCTGTTGTTGTTTTTTTGTTTGTTTTGGTTCTTTTTTTTTCTTTTTTTTTTTTGGTTTTTGTTGATTTTTGTTCTTTGTTATTGTTTTTTTTTTTTTCTTATTTTTTTTGGTTTTTGCTGTATAAATCATAAGGAGCCACTCAAGTTAGATCATAAATTCTCTTTTCCATCCTTACCTTAAAGGCCAATAGCTGTGACGATGATGGTGTGTTAGAGGGTCGCTGGACCGAGAAGTACCCAAAAGACTGTACCGTCCCATGGCTCTGGACTGGCAGTGTCAAGATTATAGAGAACTTCATGGAGACGGGAAAACCGGTCCGCTTCGGGCAATGCTGGGTCTTCTCCGGCATTGTAACATCATGTAAGGATCAATACAGAGATGGTGCTGCTGGGGATGTTGATGATGCTGGCTTTCGTGGTGGTGGTGGTGGTGGCAGCGGTGGTCTTGTTAGTAGTGGTAGTAAAGTGGGATAATATGATAATGGTGGGGTGTGGGGGTGGTGATGATGCTGGCATTCATGGTGGTGGTGGTGGCAGCGGTGGTAGTTGTGGTGTTGATGATCTTGTTAGTAGTGGTAGTAAAGTGAGATAATATGATAATGGTGGGGGGTGGGGGTGGTGATGATGCTGGCATTCATGGTGGTGGTAGTTGTGGTTATGATGATAGTGTTAGTAGTAACAGTAATGGTGCCATAATAATTGTGGTGGTGGTGCGGATGGTTGGGATGAAGTAGAGGCGTTAACATTGATGAATCTCGTTGTGAAAGAAATGATGATGGTTGTGGTGATAATAATGGTGGTTGTAAAGCTGTGTTGGTGGCAGTGGTGGTGATAATAATGGTTGTGGCGCAATGACAATGGTGGTGGCGCTGAAGTAGTGATAATTATGATCTTGGTGGTGAGGAGTGATAGCGGTGGTGTTATGGCGCCGATAATATTGGTGGTGTTTTGAAGTGGTGATGACAATGGTGGTTTTGTTTGTAGAGAGGTGGTGATGCCTCTGATTCCATTTCCCTATCCCTCCCTCTGTTTAATTTTGTCTTCCTCCTTCTCTCGCTCTCTCTCTCTCATTCTCTCGCTCTCGCTCTCCCTCTCGCCCTCTCTTATTCTCCTTCCTCTCTATTTCATTCTCTCTCCTTCTATTTCTCATACTCCATCTCTCTCATTCTATCTCCCTCTCTCTCTTTCTATTTCCATTCTCTCTCTCTTTCATTTCCATTCTCTCTCTCTCTCTCTTTCTCCTTCTCGCTCTCGCTAATCCTCCGTCTCTTCTCTCTCTCTCCCTCTCTCTCTCTCTCTCTCTCTCTCTCTCTCCGTCTCTCTCTCTCTCTCTCTCTCTCTCTCTCTCTCTCTCTCTCTCTCTCTCTCTCTCTCTCTCTCTCTCTCTCTCTCTCTCTCTTTCTCTTCCTCCCATTCACTCTTCAATAATTCTTCCCCATCGGTCCGACCATCAGTGTTGCGGTCTGTCGGTATCCCGACCAGATCAGTGACCAACTTCCAGTCAGCCCATGACACGGACTGCAGTATGACCATCGACAACCACTATGATGAGGATGATGAGCCTCTCACAGAGAGGGACGATTCAGTCTGGTTAGTTGGACGAGTAGCCTCCACTTATATCTCTAGTATTGTGAGGTTTGAAGCCTTTGAGTAGATGCACAACAGTCTCTCAACGTGCTGCTGTCTTTAGAACCTCAGAGCTTGTTTGAATGTTACAATACAGCACATTAACTAAGGTTAAACAGACAATTGACCTTTTGGTATAAGGTTCAAATGTGGCGTAAAATAATCGAAATCTATGCAAACTAGGAACCCACCATATTGCAATAATATGTTGCAGTTCTAAATGGAAAAGGAAAAGGATCCTGGTGTATAATATTGTTTTGACAACAAAGAGTAGCATTATTCATTAAGCCGTTTATTGTTTTATTTGTGGATTTTTTTTTGTTTTGCCTGTTTTCCTTGGATGCTTATTTGGTCTTACAACCTGTCTTCCATGTTGTAACGTGAAATGTTTTCCTTGGATGCTTATTTGGTCTTACAACCTGTCTTCCATGTTGTAACGTGAAATGTTTTCCTTGGATGCTTATTTGGTCTTACAACCTGTCTTCCATGTTGTAACGTGAAATGTTTTCCTTGGATGCTTATTTGGTCTTACAACCTGTCTTCCATGTTGTAACGTGAAATGTTTTCCTTGTGCAAGGAGTTGTAGCTGATCTTCAGCATTTCTAATCATCGATCAATTTGCTTCTTATGCATCATTGTTTTTAAAAAAAAATAGCTTAGCTTTTTAGGAGAATCATAAAATGCTTTGAAAAGATGTCCATTTTCAAGGGTTTAAAAAAAATGTAAAAAACAAAATGTATAATGCAGTAAATATCTGCTGCTTCGTTTTGAATATTGGTAGTGGCAGAGTAGATGACGCAACAAGTCTGATAAAGCTGACCAATCTGTTCCCTGTAGGAACTTCCACGTGTGGAATGAGTCTTATTTCCGGCGGTTAGACCTACCCAAAGGTTATGATGGCTGGCAGGCCCATGATGCAACACCGCAGGAAACCAGTGAAGGTGAGGCCCTTTAGTCCCCAGCTTAACTTCTACAGTGTACAAAAATTAATCTTACGATGCGCGCTAACTTCATATGGAACTAATGCTTTCAGAAGATTCGCTTCGAACTAAAGAAGGGGAAGCAAAGTTAGGTTACATATTTCAAATCTGGAAACAAAACTAAAAGTGGAAGTATGATGAACTATGAACAGGTAGGGTCTCAACAGTGGAAACTTAGTTTTTAGACAAGTTATTATTTTTTAGATTTAGGAGGTCATCATTGAGAAATTTGTGTGTGTGTGTGTGTGTTTAGGGTGAAGCTAGGCATTGGTTGTGCTAAGGCCTTAATGGAGAGAGTGAATCTATAGATGATTTTACGTAAAACATTCCTTCAAGTTAAATGTTCGCCTTGCTTCAGTACAACATCTTCTAATTGCCTGTGGATACAGCAGGGGTGCTAATTCTTCATGTAGCCTGAGGAATGTTCATTTTAACTCTGGTCATTCTGCTCAACTCAAGCAATTGCTATTGTTTTGTGGCCTGAGAGTTAGACTTTCCGAAAAGAAAAACCGACTAGAACCAACATCAAATTTTTGTGTTAAAAACAGGTTTCATAAAGCTAACTTCTATTTAAAGTAAAATAACAAGAATAGTTTAATTTTGTAAAATGCAAATCTGTTCAAAGATAGTTTTAAAACTTTATTATCTAGGTTTAAGTGAATGTGCGCCTAAGAATTCCTGCAAGGCAGTGTTCTTTTTGCACTTATGGCAAAAACTCGCAGCTTTCAAACAAGTGTTTTAAAGTATCTGAAAACAGTTTTGGAAAGTACAAGATGTGTCGATATTCTTCATTGTAAACTTTCTTCACTGAGCTGCTTTCATTTTCTTAGGTCGACTTGATTGGTACCAAATTTTCTTTTTGCATTTCCCAAAAGCTGAAATTAGAAGTAATGGCGGACTTCGCAATATAAAACCTGATACGAGTGAGGAAGTTACCAAATGACATGAAGAAGAGGTGTAGCGCAACATAAGCCAATCCCAAGTACTGAAGCACAACGTTAATCATATTTAAACAAAAACTGTGAAGAAATACATGTACATGTATATCCTCTGTTCTTCTTAAAACATCCCAATAAAACATTTTCTTGTGCTGTAGGTGTGATGCGTTGTGGGCCCGCCCCTGTGAAGGCTATCAAAGAAGGGCATGTGTATCTCAATTATGACACGGCCTTCATCTTCAGTGAAGTCAATGGAGACAAAGTCGCATGGAGGGTATGGCGACATTTAGATTATCTTACAACTTTCTTTTCTCTCACTGACTCTCTCTGTCTGTCTCTCTGTCTGTCTGTCTGTCTGTCTGTCTGTCTGTCTCTCTCTCTCTCTCTCTCTCTCTCTCTGTCTCTCTCTCTGTCTCTCTCTGTCTCTCTCTCTCTCTCTGTCTCTCTCTGTCTCTGTCTCTCTCTCTGTCTCTCTTTCTCTCTCTGTCTCTCTCTCTCTCTCTCTCTCTCTCTCTCTCTCTCTCTCTCTCTCTCTCTCTCTCTCTCTCTCTCTCTCTCTCTCTCTCTCTCTCTCTCTCTCTCTCTCTCTCTCTCTCTCTCTCTCTCTCTCTCTCTCTCTCTCCCCCTTCTATCTATCTGTATACACCCAGTTTATTTTCTCTATATTGTGTTTTTCTCTTGGCTTTTGTCGTATGCCAAACAATGAATAATCAGTGAATCGAAATTCCAGGAATCCGAAATTCAACACCATTTTTTCAAATTGTCTGTTTTCCGCAGGTATCTGAAGATGGTGATATGGAAATCATCGACATTGATGCTTATGCTGTGGGTAAAAACATCAGCACCAAGGCTGTTGGAAGCAACTTGAGACATGATCTTACAGGGGACTACAAATACCCAGATGGTATATTCTTTAAGTCATGGCATTTCAATACAATGAGTAGACTCTCAGTTGGGGCAGCCATTTAATGTCACTTATCAGTTGAGCCACCACTTGTATTGAGTCACAAGTGTAACCTTGAAAAATGTTTTCTGTGAGAATTTTAGCTCTTGAATGCTGTCAAAGAAAAGCAAAAATTCAAAATATTCCACTGCAATATTTCATTCACCTAATCTCAATAGATATTGTGAATAGATTACACTTGAGACTGATTCTTCTGTTAGTTGTTATGCTTATGATGCCATGTTTGGCTCAGTATTAAATCGGTGGCGAGTAAGACTAACAGCATATAAGACTTGCTCAGAAGTCGGGTAAAAGTTAATGATAACACTGAAACAGGGCTGGACAATTAGTGCATAGAATCACTTGTTAAGTTGTCACTAATAGAGTGAAGATTGTAGATTAAGGATATACATGTATATCTTACCAGAGATTTTACTGTGGACCCAAATGCTCACATCTACTTTAATAGCAGGAAAGTTAATTGAGACTTACTGCTATACTTGCTCATTGACGTATCTACTGTCTTTGTGTCAAGTTCTTACTTTTAGTTGGAAAAGTTTTTACATGTACGACCTAACTGATGTATATACTGTCAAATCTTTACTTTCACTCAGTTAGAAGAGTTTTTACCACATAACTGTTGATTATGCTGTCATATCCTTACTTTCAGTAAAAGGCCTGAGTTTTAGCTTCTCAACTGATGGATCTATTATCAAGGTCTTACTTTCAGTAAAAAGCCTTAGTTTTGGCTTCTCAACTGATGGATCTATTGTCAAGGTCTTACTTTCAGTAAAAAGCCTTAGTTTTGGCTTCTCAACTGATGGATCTATTGTCAAGGTCTTACTTTCAGTAAAAAGCCTTAGTTTTGGCTTCTCAACTGATGGATCTATTGTCAAGGTCTTACTTTCAGTAAAAAGCCTTAATTTTGGCTTCTCAACTGATGGATCTATTGTTAAGGTCTTACTTTCAGTAAGCAGACTGAGGTTTTATTAGCCAACTGAATCTACTGTCAAGATAAATACTGTAAAGTGTAAGGCCTAATGTAAACTATGGAAAATAATACTAGCTTTTACAATGATCTATCAGTATCTATATATGTACATCATCTTACTATTTATTTATCCATTGTGTAAGCCTGTGACAAACTTTTGTGTTCTAGGCTCCCCAGAGGAGCGTAAAGTGGTTGCCTTTGTGAAGCAGTGTGGAACCAGAGCTGAGTTCATCACTCCTGAACATGTCAGAGATGTAGAATTCAAGATCATCATACAGGAGGGAGCTGTTCTCGGCAAAGATTTCCAGGTACTGCCAAGTGGTTGCTGGGTTTCTTTTTTGCTATTAATTTCTGTATGCATGTTTTTTTGTTGTTTTTTTTGTGTGTGTGGGGGGGGGGGGGGTTAAGGGGGTGGGGCGGTTATCATCAATAGTCCTGTGTGGACTTGTGAGGAACAAAATAAGATTAAATGAAGGTCTCTTCAAAACACTGCAGTACACTTTTATCTGTTCATTCATCCTTCAAGTTATTATCAGCCCATTTTGCACCATCCAAAATAAATTTGTCATGTCATTATAATTATCCTATAATTGGTTTGGGGTGTGATTATAAAGTTTTCACTATGTCTCTATATTGATACGAACTCAATAATCACTATTCCAACCACTCCTAGTGCCAGCTACTAGTACTCTCTCTAGGACCCAAACTTTGATCCAAGGATAAGAAATCCAAACAGTATGCATGTTTCTGTCTCCTTTTGGGGGGGGGGGGTTCTTTTTTTTGCAGTCTGAGAGAATGTGTTAGAGTGTTTTCATGTACATCTTAGTCTTGTCGTTACTTGAGGAATGTATAGATGCTTCAATTATGCATCAGTACATGGCTCAACGTTTCCCAAAGATCCACTGGTTCATTCTTCACCCCAGATTGTAGCCAGGCTGAAGAATAAAGCGAAGGAGGTGAGACATATCCGTGGCCGCATGACAGTGCTCAGTTCCTTCTACACAGGCGTGCCTGGCAAGCGGATCAAGGGCAGCAGATTTGACGTGGACGTCCTCCCAAATGGTGGTCAGTGTCTGTACTATGGTTGCTTTTGTTGTTTATGTATGTTTTTTACTGTGGTTGTTAATGTTGCTGTTACTGTGGGTTTTGTTAATGTTGCTGTTACTGTGGTTATTGGCATTGCTGTTGATGTTGCTGTTACTGTGGCTGTTGGTGTTGTAATGTTGCTGTTAGTGTTAGGTTCCTCTTGTTGTTTAAGTTGCTAGTATTGCTGTGGTTGCTAGTTATTAATAAAGCCGTTAATTTTTGCAAAACTATGGTTGCTCTTGTTGTTAATCTTGGTGTTACTGTGTTTGTGGAGATTTTTTAATGGAGATAATCAATCCAATATTGTTATCTCAGTTATGCCAAAATCAACAAGTTATTGTGTCCTTAACTGT
This sequence comes from Elysia crispata, assembly GCA_033675545.1. NCBI lineage: Eukaryota > Metazoa > Mollusca > Gastropoda > Plakobranchidae > Elysia > Elysia crispata. Next base: position 71,150 of record JAWDGP010000555.1, on the reverse strand, counting down.
CACCCACTTCTAGAAAATTATGAATCGTTCACCACTACACCATCTTCTGTTTGTTAACTTCTTGTTCTAGAAAGTGACCTGACTCTAGATATCACCACGGATGAATACCTGGATAAACTGAACCCTGAGGCAAGTCTTCAGGCTTACGTTTCCCTCTCGGTGGATCACACAAAGCAGCACTATGCGAGGTCCCAAGCATTCACCCTGTCCAAGCCGTTCCTGACAATAACGGTACGTTTGTACTTTCACCAGTTTCAGTTCTTGTCCCTTCATCTATTCATTGAATGGTTAAGGCTTTTTGCTTCACTAAAAGTCGCAATAGTCGCATTGTAAGCATGGATACAGAGGGAAGTTTATCATTTAGGGAAACATATTATTATTAATATTACATGTATATTTTGTATTCGGATATTGGAAAAGAGCTAAAAAAGTGCTAAGATAGAAGTCCAGAAGTGAACGGCTTTGCATAAATTTATAATATTTGTATTTACATGTATATACAGTAGAAACCTCAAAAACCGAAGTCTGATTATTCGAATTTCTCATAAACCGAATTTTGCAAGATGATAGGTTTTTTTTTCTCTTTGGCTTTGTTAGAATCGGATTCATATTTCGAAGTATTTCTGATTTTATTCTCTTAATTCGAAGTTGATACCACCTCATAAGGCATCACAAAAGTGCTGCATGCATCTCTCAAGCTGCAAACAATGCCAATCACTGCCCGAGAAAGGCTGATCAGTGCGCTAACAAATCAAGAAGGGAGCAGATGCATTAACAATTAAGTGCCAGTAGCAAATCTGTACTGAAACTGATAGCAACGTCGGACGGGGGAAGGGGAGGGTTGCTTGTTGCAGGCTCAGTACACACTCACTCAACGAGTCTTAGACTGTTATACCCATTTTGGTAACTCGAATACTCCTAATTCGAAGATTTAATCTATTCCCATACAATTCGAATTATGAGGTTTCCACTGTACACGGCGTCTCAGCCATGATACTTTAGCTGCACTGCCTCTTGTAACCTGAGCCCTCTTGACCTAGCTTGACCTCGGGTGATGACCGGGTCAAAGCAGAGCCTAGAGTCTTGCTCTCTCAACTCGCGTATTAGTTAAAGTTAATGATAATCTTTTTTTTTATTTCCTATCCTGCCAACTTAACTTGTACCTAAATGAAATATTTATATATTAAAGAAGAGAAGCAGCTGTGTTGTAGGAACAAAAAACTACAGAACTGAGATGCATAGTTTTATTATAGATTACCCGTAAACAGGGCACTTTTTCTACAGAGTTAAGGACGAAATTGATAATTAAATCTTGCAACTATAACAAAACCTGCCGATGAAAGTTTTAGAAATTTAGATGTGTAATAAACAACATATTCAACATTAAACTCACCAAAAATTAGGCTGTTGACACAAAAAGTTTCTGAGTTATTCCAGTAAACAGTACTTGGGGTGTAATTATACTCCGTTATTTGGCACAGATTTACAGGATGTTTGTGTTGAGAGTTTCCTGCTTACAATTTTCGAATGGTATGCATCCTTTTCAGGATGGTGTGAAAATAAATAATAATATCTTATCACAGTCGCGATTTTTTAATGAATAAATTAATAAGTCAGGTGTGATGGGATTTTATTTATATATATATATAAATAAGTTAATCAGGCGCAATGGTTGAATAAATCAATAAATGTACAGGATAAAAAAAAAAATATATATATATATATCACAGTCAGGTGTCTTCGCATTGAAGAGCTGGAGCAATTTGCAATAAATGGGCAGACAAAATATGTTTCAATCTGTCTAGTTCGTTTGGGATGCCAAAGGCCCGTTCTCTCTTTAATTTCGATATTGCCTGATGGTTCAGCTGTGTTCCTTGCTCTCCCAGGAGCCCCAACCCGAATGTTTGTTGTCTAATGTATGGGATGCAATGTCTCTCTAATAGATGCTGTTTGGGGATTACTTTTTGGGGAAATGTTTTTCTGTAGATGGACATGTAGGTGTCTATAGAAGATTGAATGTCTGGTAAATAACTGTGTTCAATGGGTTTTGTGTGAGAAATTGCTTTGTGAACATTGCTGAGAGCTGTGTTTAAGCTGTTGAAATGTAACTGAATTAAGTGTGCTTCGTCAACTATGATTGGATCGTAAGTGCATGCTTGAGTCTGTGTGACTATCTTATTTGTGAGGTCCCTGTAGACACTGGGGTGTAAGTATTTATGATAGTGGTTAGTTTTGTGTCCATCTACAAATGGGCACCATTAATTTTGTCTTTATTTAAGCTGTACACCGCACGAGCGTTTTGAATAGAAATGTCACTGTATCTCTTTTTTAGATTCTTTATGCTTAAGTAGCACTTGACACACGAGTACTGTGAATGAGTGTCTTCAATGTCATTTTTAATGTTCAGATCGTAAATTAAGAAAATATCTCCAGAAAGAGCAGAACACAAGTGGCTCCTACTATTGTGCTTTTGTTGTTTTCTCATCACACGCAATCTAGCACATATACGACACAGACCGTTAACATTGTTTATATGAGTCTCACTGAAGTCTTCCATAGTTGGTAAAAGCCTTTATTTAAAAAGTTAAATTAGTTTATGAGATATGCTGTCAACAGAAAAAAAATTACATCTTCGTAAAGCTATTATTTTGAATTTTCCTATGGCCGAGAAACAAAGTTTATTCATCGTGTGGAATTTTTATAATTAGCCTTACAACTTACTTAATTATGTTTTCAATATTCAGTTTAAAAAAATATATACTCCTAATTCATGAACATCTCACACTCGCAATAATTAAGTTAGAATTATCAGATTTTCACGAATATATTGAGGAAAAACAGGGAGTTGTGGAGAAAAAACAAATATAATCCAGTCTTGAGTAGTTGCAAAGCAAGAACTGATTAAAATGCCGAAAAATTGCATGGTTTTATTGATAACCGGCCGAGACATGCAGCACCAAGCTATAATAGTCGGGCCGTGCACCTGACCTCAGGTCACCTGTCAAGGCGGCACTGATTTATGGCAGTAGGGCCATCTCTAGCGCTCAACTAAAGTAGAGCGAAGAAATAGAATTTGCTACGCCGTGTGTATCAAGCCTGTAAATTATGTATAAGTAAATTGAGATTATTTTTTTTTAATTAGCTATAGTAATTATGGATGATCAATTTATCTGAAAAACAGTTATTGAACATTTACAAAAATAACATTTCACATTTGATGAAAGGGTTGAGCAAAAGCGAAGGAATTTGTTAATGAAAATCAATAGAAAACAACCTTGATTTATACGGTGTTGGTATTGTGGCTAATTCAGAGTCTCATGTCAATTGGTGAGGGGTGTTAAAACTGTTATGCGTCATGTCCACTCTAGGAAACCCCAACTAATGAGATTCACACTCAACACTTAAGTAATTTGTGCCGCCTAGACATTCAACAAGTAAATAATGTTCGGGAGTTAAAGTTTCTCAATAAGTTGTATTACATACATGAAAATATCAGATCTGATTTTATGTGATATTTTGAGCTTCTTTAAAATTTATGCACAAAATGCCTTTCATCCGTACTCTAGATCTAGAAACAGCATGGCTGGCTTGAACTGAGCAATATTCAATCACCGAAAAAAGAATGGCATTAGAGGGTTTAGCATGTCACACTGGAAAGAACCTAATGATTTTGTCTGGCTCCGTGTTGCATGGATCAATAACGGTTATTGTCCTTCATCTCCAGGTTCCTGAAGGGATTCAGGCGCGGGTGGAGACTAAAGGAGTCGTGAAATTCACAAACCCGTTGAGCATCAGTCTGACAGGTGCCAGCTTCAACCTGGAGGGTGCTTCTGTCATGTCAGCTGACACCTACCAAATACCGTAAGTTTCTTACATACATGTACTTCTTTTACATTAAGACATTCTATACCATAGAATTTTTTTTAAACATTTTTTGACTTGTCTTTATCTCTCACAGTCACCCCATTAAACCTGGCCAGGAAGTGACTCATGACTTCGTCATCTGCCCAAGACGCAGTGGTGTGCGGGAAGTGGCAGCAACTTTTACATCAGATCAATTGAGTGGAGTTGATGGTAGTGCTGAATTTCAAGTACAACCGTAATCCTATGAGGTTGAAACTGAATGCAATTCTGCAGTAGGAAGGAAAACTTCAACCAATTGGCGAACATAGGATCTACAGCGAGCACTGTCAACTAGTGGAATGCTATTGAGGAATAGTTTGGTTTTTTTTTTAATTGAGTTATGAATTCTTAGCTGCTCTTCTGGTTCTTTATTTTAGAAATTTTTAACACAAGGTTTTGTAAATTGTATTCACGAATGTGGAGGATGTTAATGAAAAGACAATGGTTGTTTCTCTACACTTTTTTTTAGGAAAATATGTGTGAAAAAAATAAGTGCATTTTAAAAAGTTAGGCTTGTTACAGTTGTTGACTCTATTGAAACTGAAAGGCAGCAAAAATTAGACGGGAGAAGAGTATGAGATTTAGGAGGAGAGTAAGAGAGTGACAGACAGACGGACAGATTGAGTGAGTGTGGATGAAACAAAAGATGGAAGAGGGGATGGGTGATGGGGTGGAAGAGAGACAAGTTAAACAAAATATACATGTGTGCAACCAAACTTAAACATGACTTTTTTTTACTCAGCCATCACCTTTGAATCTCATACTTTACAAACGTTTTGAATTTTGTTTTCTGTTTTTCATTGCTCAAAGCTTTCACACTCTGCATCATGTCATACTAATTAAAAATTAACAAAGGTAAAGATTTCAAAGATCTCAGATACATGTAAAGAAGCTCAGTTTCCACTTTGCATGGCACGTTAGAATAGTAGCTTATGATCTGACGATATTCCCTGGTTTAAACACGCGGCCATATAGTAGTGCAAGAAGTATGCAATAAAATTACCCATACCCTTTTTGTCTTGAAAATACAGGTAGGCCTATTACACTTTGCTTCTAAACTATGCATTTTTTTTTCATCATATCCACTGTGATTTCTCTTTACAATTGATATTCATGCTTTGTGTTTCATACAGGCAATTACTTTGCAGATGTTTTGATGAGTAAAGAAATGTATGAATAATCCAATCAGTTGAAAACGAGGAATGAAAGAAAGAACAAAATAAGATAAGTAGGCAATCGTATCAGTTCGCTTAAGTTACATTTAGTTGATAGCTAAAACTATACATGTATACCTGATTGTTAAAGGCAAGCCATCATCTGTCTTCTAAAATGCTTGTGCGTCCAATGGCAAAATGTTGGTTCTTTTTTAAATACTGGTTGTCTTTGCTGCAATCAGTTGTTCAGGGAGGCTAAGGAAATAACTTTTTGTCAAACACTCCTATTAGGGGCCGTGGTGGCCATATGGCAAAGCAAAGTGAACCAGCGCAACTGTAAGTCCAAGTTTCAAATCCCACAAAAGAAAGAATTTTTTTAATCATTTCACTTAAAGTCTACTGGTAGCTGAACATATAACTCTTTATATTCGTACATAAAGTTATTCCAGTAGTTTGCGTAGAAATTGTTCCTTGTCTGGCCCTCTTTTAATTTCATAGAGGATAAATCATAATTTTTCCTTGTTTAACCCTCTTCCATAGATAAATCATGATTGTTCCTTCTTTAGCCCTCTTTTATTGAGGATAAATCATAATTTTTCTTTCTTGGGCCCTGTTCTTTAAAGGATAAATCATAATTCTTCCTTGGTTGGCGTTCTTCTATAGAGGATTAAATCATAATTGTTCTTTTATTTATCATAAATCATAATTGTTCCGCATTTGGCCTTCTTTTGTAAAGGATAAATCATAAATGTTTCTTGACTCACTCCATGTTGGTAACGCCTGTTTTCTTCAAGGGCAACTCTTAACAGTAACATATGAACTCCTGCTTTCATTTTTTTTAATTTGCTCAAATACTTTTTGTTTTGTTGCAATTTGATTTGCTCAATTGGAATACAACAATAATACATGTTTGATGCCTTCACAGATGTGAAGTCTTGCCTCACATGTTATAACCCTGTCTATGTTAATTTGACTTTATCATTATACCAGGCAGCAATACATGAAGTAAAAGAGAGCAGTCCCAGTTCAGGAACACCACATGATTAAATCATTGGTTGGATCCTGACACAGTTCTGGGGACCGGAAACAATTAGGTTACTGTGTTCTGCCAGTGTTAAAGCTTCTGCAGTAGGATTGTCTATTTGTTTTCACTGGAAATATTTTGCTTTTCTCATATTCTCTTGACATATAATCATTCAATAAAACAGTAGAATAGTAATGTCAGTCCCTTTTTTGTAAATTTATATTTGTACTACATATAATTAAGTTTAAAAAAAATGTAATTTCACATTTATGCCACCTGATTAGAAGTCGGTAGCTTTGCCTTAAGTTTTTGGCAGCCTGTCAGACAAAAGCATCTGCTCAAGCGTTTAAACATTGAGTCGGAAAACATAAAAGATGCAAATGGGGGAAAATATTTACAAAAATAAAAACAGGACTGGAGAATTACAAATGTATGGTGTATATCAGTTGTGACTGTTTCCCGTTATTTAGCGACCACGAGTCAAAGGGGCCTTTATCATCATAAAAAAAAACGTTTGTTGAAAGCAACTCTGAACAGGGGGCATGGAAATAGAATTAAGTCATATTTGTATTTGACACATTTAATAACCTTTTTTTAACGCTTTATATGGAACAGCAAAAATCATGTCGCAAGGAGAGAATTATGTCGAAACAGTTTATTCCTCATTCTTGCCAAGTTTGTGAGAAAATTGTCATTAAATTTGTAAACTTTTCATTATTTTCCAGAAAGAGGCTAATATTATTAATGGATCCAGCTGAATGAAATCCTATGCAGCCATTTTCACTCTGTGGTTAAAGAAATTACAGAGGTTGAAATTAATTCAAGTGTGGATCTTACTTCACACTTCCGGTCTCTTTCAATCTAAACCCGAGTGGAATGTCTTTGTTTCAATGCATGAGGACCATCAGCACATTTAGATCTACAGACATCATTGATAGATTGGGTGTGAAAGTATGAAAAAAACATTTTGGTTTTAAACGCAAGCCAACTTTTATTCAGCAGTTTTCATTCCCAAAGATCTCAGAATCAGGAGTGAAGAAGAGTTGAGAATTGCCATTTCTCACATGATAAATCATCTTTTATTATTTAAACAGCTGAGCAAGTTTGTTTTTCAATTCACATAAAACTGTAGCAAAACACACAAAATATAATTATATACATGAGTTGTGCAGATGGCTCTAATTGCTGTAGGGATTATGCATACTTAGTAACATTAGTCTTTTACAAAAGAAAAAAAATATTAAAAATCACTTACTTCAAAATCTCATTGAAAACACACATATGCAGAGCTGTCAGCACTAGACATGTTTGTGGAATCATTCACTGGCCTTTATGTTGCAATGGATTTAGGAAGTGCCCATTCCTGCATTAAGCAGATGCTGCATTCAACAGTTTCTTCACTCATGATCTCAGAGAAACTATCACTGAGATTAGTGTAAACAGAGGACCATTAAAGTAGATATCTTTTTATCTCCCTGTCCTCAACAGATTAATGAAAAGGTCAAGGATAATTGGTTTTTAAGGTTATATGCAAACTGCACAAAAAATATATCTAATGGCGCAGATTCAGAAAATAACCTCCTCCTTCTGAACTGGAGAGATAGAGAAATCTGTGGAGAATCCCAACCCAAATGTTTTCTGATTAACTCGTTAAGGAAGTAAATTTTTCTTTTACTGCTTGCTGCAGGATGTCGCCATACTATCACACTTAGTCTCTCTTTCTTGCAGACTCAACATGTACACACTGACTCCCAGTTTGGAAACTTACAACTCACTCTCTCTCTTTAATAAATCAATTCACTACAGGTACAAAGATCCCTGTCATAAAACTTGGAAGCATCAATTCACTAACTCTAAGTATGTATTTAATATAAAGTTGAGGAGCATTTAAGTTTTGGTCGCAAGAACAAGTGAAACAAAAATTTAAAAAAAAAAAACATCCATTCACATATTGGACTGCTGGGCAAGGAATGTGCGTATCCTCTGTAACAACTCTTTCTTCACTTCATCAGGCACAAGAGCTGGTGAAGACGAAAAATAAAGAGTCATTAAAAACTTTCAGAAAAAGATTATCATAGGCTGTTGATAAGATGCAGTAATCTAAACAGATGTACAAACCAGCATGCACATTGCTCGCAAGAAAAGTATGGCCAACCCAAAATAGTTTTAGAATAAATTTTTATAGGTTTGATGAAAATATAAACAGTTGAACTTGAGGTCAGGGAATTTTGAAGAGAAAAAGAGACTGAAAGAGGGACAGACAGACAGCGAGAGCGAGAGAGAGAGAGAGATCAGAGAGACAGAAGAAGGGAGGGAGAGAATGTATCATCGTATGTTTATAAACTGCTTCCCATAAAAATTTTATTTTTCCTTTTTGACAATTATGCATTAATTAGTTCACAACCCAACTTTAAACATAAAAGATACACAACAATTCTTCTTTGAGGCAAACCTCAAAAAAAAATTTAAAAAAATGCATTGATTTTAGGTCTAAATGATATGAGTATCAATGATCAGCCAGTGCATTTTTAACATCTGTGCATTTTCAACAGATGGCAGACCAGATTTATCTAGATAATAAATTGAGTCTACAAATCTTTTAAAATGAAACGTCTTCCAAGTCCTCAACAAAATACACCTAACTCTAGCAGCTTTATGCAAGGGGCAATAACTCACACTATTCTCCGTACGTCCATTTTCACTCAAGTTGATCTTTTTGTGGGTCCGTATCCCTACTTATAGTATTTGTATAAGCTCTTGCACATGGCTTGATTTTCAGTTAAGTCGTTCTTTTTTGGAGAGGTAGAATCAAGAACGTTATTGTTTTCATTTTTTTTAACCAATAAAAACAAGCTCTCCCCTGACTCATTGGTTAGTAACCATTAGACAATACACGGGCAAGTTATCCAGCGCTCACAGGAGAGATACAGCACGTCTTGTCTTTACTGTTCTCCCATCCCATCTCTCCTTGACTGTAGTGCTAGGCCTAGAATAATGTTCGTGTTTACTCACATTTACATTTTGCCGGCATTGTATTTGTAGATAAATGGAACTAAGTGGACAATAGTGAAGAGTAAAGAACAATGCCGAAACAGGTTACAATAAAAACAAAGAAAGGGAAAATTGATTTTTTTTATGCAACAAAAACAAAACAGAGCCAAAAAATCGAAACAAACACAAATTTAATATTCTGCTTATAGTAGCATGGTATAAATTTACTACTTTTTTTTCCTAGGAGATAACTCCTTTATTTACTTAACTCGATTTTTCACAGAAGTCGATGTTGTTAGTTATGTTCCCTGAAAATAGGGTTAAGCAGTGTTGACTGTATTCATACTGCTCTAGTCTAACAAAGCCCTCTAAGGCTTAATTGTTCTTAATTGTTTGCCATCCCTATACAACAGTTTCACACCATGATAGAATCATTAATAACAATACGTTTCAAACCAAAAATGCTGGAAACAAGCATAGTCACATTTCTATGCATGAAGATACAATGTACAAGTACGTTGAAAAAGATGTATTTTTTTCTTTGTTATATTATGCAGATATTATACAGAAACTTCCCTTTCACTTAGTGTCACTATGTAAAACTTTTACACCAATATTGTTCAACTTACATCTTCCTCTTGGTGTCATTTCCGTGACTAGGTCGTCCACAGTTATGTGCTCCAAACCTTTCTGCTGCACTATCTCTGTCCAAAGAAAATAGAAAATGTTATGAAAAGATGTGTGAAGCGGAAAAACACATGTAGCTCAGGTCATGGGTTGCCCCAATAGTTAATAAATGAGACAAAAGTAGCATGCATATAACTCTGAAAGCAGACTCAAGAGTCAGATATAGATTCAAAATCAATTTCATTTTTTTTCAATTGGATTTAAGACCCAAAAAGCCCTAAATGAAAAGATAATATGATTACTATTAAATATTAATTGCAACCTTAGTACTTCCCGACTAGGTGGTATATGCAAAATCTTGCATGCTACATGACAGTTCATGGCTCATTCATACTAGAGTCGTGCTGTCAAATCACTTGACTAACACAGAATATAGGTCAGCAGGACTTTTTTCTACAGCTTAGATTCAATTTTTGTGTACAAACATGTTAATTTTGAAATTGTCAGTGATTTTTGTCAGGATAATTAGTACCAATTTTTCAGATTTTCCTGTCTACACCTAAGATCATTTCCAGGCGTCTGTGTTAGTGATGCAAGAATTTAAATTTTGTAGAAAAGGGGATCAAAACTTGATAATAAATCTGTACAATGTGTAAAGTCCATCAAACTGATTTCAAATCTTGATCTAAATCTAGTTCAAGAGTCTAATACACCCAGCTTTTGTCACATGCAGTGAGCAGAGTGGTGGCCAACCCACCATAGGCAAGTCCCATCCACTCAAGGTCTGACAAAGTTAAGTATGAACCAAATGCTTAATGAACAAACTGTCTCACAAGCAGTGTGCCTCCCCACTAACGTCTGCCTTCCACATGTGTCAGGTCAAATTCGTAGGTATGTTAACTTGGTGAAAGTGTGGTATAGACTTCAGGACAATTACTAGAGAAAAACTTAGTTTGACATTAATTTTTTTTTCTACATCCAACATCTCTCTCTTAGTCCAACAAAGCAGTTTGTGGCTCAAAAAATTTAGAATTGTTAAAAACAAGAATCTGCGTATCCTTATAATTGACTTGTAAAGGACTTCTATCAACAAGGTGATGACTGTTCATTTCATTTAGCTTTTATCAACCATCACAACTTTGATTCCCTCCAGTTCCACAACCACTTTAGTAAATGTCACCTGTACTATGCTACAATCTATAGAGGTATTGTGTAGTTTAAATATTATATAATTCCTTTATAAACAATAAAAAATCAAAATCAGACAATTCATGATGTTAGAAAAGTAATCCAAAATGGTCACAGCTTTTGGCAGCAGACTTTAGAGCAATAATCCTGAATAAGACCATCTCAATTACTCCTCCTGTTTCTCTCTTTCTTTTAATCTTTAGTTGAATATTTTAGGTTTCTCAGATTAATTCTTTAAACCTTTCTATACTCTAAGTTTTGTCACAGCTTCATGTTTAGGTCTACTATTTTGATAAGTGAGATTTCATTGGTCATAGATTGCAACCGATTAGAATTGTACATTTAATATAGTTGGATAGTACTCTAGGTGACTTTCAGGATAACAACAGAAACTGGTGAGATTTTCAAATTACTTTTTTAATTTATTGTAGTCAAACAATGAAGAAAATGCTTCAGATTAAAGTTTAACCACATGTATTGATATGGGTGAGAACGTTAACTGACCTTTGCAGTAAGCTTTAAGTTCATCTCTCCATCCACATTCGATTAGTCGAGCCCTCAAAAGTTCTTTCAATCTGATAGATGAGGATGACCAATCAAATTTATAAAGTTTGATACATAACCCAACAAATGAATTACAACATACGTACAGTAGTTAATTTCTCTCCACTTAATGTTGCTGAAATCTGAGTGAATTAATAAAAAGTCCCTTGTACACTGCTCGATGACAGGTTCAATCTAACTGTCAAGCCTAAAAATAAGATTGTTAAAAAGTTTTTTCTTTACTTGTAGTCTCATTCTTCATTCTAGACCAAACTCAAACACAAAAAATTTATGGCATGAAGGATTCACCTTTACTTTTAGAAGACAACAAAATAAATTAAAGTACAAATATTGACCTTTTTTCAAAGCACACTAGTTTAAAAAGCAGTCAAAAATTTCTATCTCATTCTAAGCTTTTAATAAAGAACACCTTAAACATTACATGTATTTAGTAAGTACAGTGCACACCATTTATATCGACATTGCCTCTATCAACTTTTTCCTTATATCGACATGCTTTTGCAAATCCCCTGTAACTGGTCAAAAGAGGCTCCATGACAAAAAAACAATCTCATTCCATCTTTGTCTCTCTCAAAATGCTTAATGCTGTTAAGTTACATCGCAAAGCAGGTGGCAATCCCTTTGGTACCAGTAACTTTGTTGCTGTGACTGGGGGCAGGGGAGAGTGAACCGTGCTGCGACCATTGGGCCTGTAGTGTAGTGTATCACATTCAATGATTCACGGGGACTGGAGGGACTTAGCCTACTGGGCTGGACGATAGGTGTTTTGGGGCCTTGCAAAGTTGAACTCCAAGCAATAGAGTGATCAGTGATGCACAGGCAGTCAGGCCTGTAGTACAACAATTGCCTGTACAGAACCCACAAATTGAATTTAGATATAGGAGAGGAGGGGAGGGACAGTCTGTATGTGTGCAAGAGGAAAGCCATAGGTATTTATCGAATTTTTCAAAACAAGAGAAGTAACCGAAAGTTTAAAAGCTACTAGTGGTTGCTTCTCGTTTAGTATAAAACCCTGTGATTAAAGTACATCTAAATGTAATTTGAAAAAAAAAAAATGAGGTATTCAAATTATAAGGCATCTCTATAATGACTTTTGCTTATATATGACGATATATCAGGAGTGCACTGTTGTTGATTTAACTTGTCTTGCATCTGAATGAAACACAAAAAGATCAATATAACTAGTATGTATGTATCTCAAAACAAATTTTTTATTGTATGGATCATTCATTTTTCCCAGTTTTTTACCGTTCTCTCTCTCCAGTTTCAACCAACTTTTGGTTAATTGTTGCTCTCATCTGTGCATCTTTCAGTTTCCTTTCTTGTAAGCTGAAGTTTAATAGTGATAGCAACATTATTTAATCATTGTTAAATACCACACTCACTTTGATCAAGAAAATTAAGCTAGTTTCAATAATTTGGCAAAAGTCATTTTATACTCATGTGAATGGTTTTTATTTCCAGCTTTGCGAATACCATTTTTGAAAGTTTTTCTTAACCACAAGTTATAAATTTTACACCTTTATTGAAATCAACCTGTAGTTTTAAAAATTGACATGTTAGCAAGACTTCTTTTATATTCACCTTTGAATGAATACCAATATGGTCATAGAGTGTCAAATTACTTGCGCTGAACATGCAATGCTCACATATGAGAATAAATTTATGTGAACTCATAGTCACGGATCTAGAAGTGTTGCATTGTCAACAAAAAGAAAAATGTTGGGCCAATAATATTGCTTGAAAATAAGTAAAAGGACCTATAAATTGGTGATTGAAATTTAATTGTTTTAACTAGCAGTAAGTGGACAATTAACCAGCCTGTTTTGCTTTCCACACAATAGAAAGACCAACAAAAGAAAGACTTGTTGATGCTGATATATTATAAACTCTATTAATTCTTTATGAAAGGAACCTTTTAGATCAGTTTTTTTTAGACTGTACTTCATTTTGTTGTTCGAGATTCAAACTCATATATTGCAAACATTTGATTTCATTCATTATTTGTGTTTATTGCTAGTAGTAGTTTGATTGTAAATGTGGATGTGCTTTCTGCACTCTAAATTACAACAGATTGTGTGCGCTTTGCTATAATTTCTAAGAACTGGGAATGGCAATGGGCAAGAGAAAAGATAAAGAGACTGCAATGCTTGAGGGGTGCAAGTTGGTATTTAAAGTTCGCACCCACTATTTTTGTACCCTACTTTTTTAATAAATGGATCGAGTCGTTAAAAACTTCAAAAGCTATTGAAGTGCAATAACTTGAAGCGGTAGGACTTTCCATTGGGTACATTGGTTTAATATAAAGATAAGATCATAACTAACTTTCTTACAGATTTAAATTCTATTCTTGTAATAGTTACACCAAGCCCAATGTTTTTCTATAGCCTAATCAAACGCACCCCTCTTTAGTACGCCAATGTGAAAATTGAAATTGGGTCTGATTGTAAAAATAAATTTCTTAACTATTTTTTTCGGTTTCTCTAGCCTAGCATTAGATCTGATATTACTGGATCAAATCTTAATTGATCTAGATCCTACTAGAACTTGAGACGTGTATGCCAAAGATAGAACCTAAATCTAGATCTAGAGGCCTAGATTATCTATTCTACAGGATTTGTCTAGATCAAACTGTAGATTTAGATCTAGATCTAGATCTAGATCTAGTCTAGTTCTAGATTCCTAATTACCCCACATTGATAAATGATTTGGTACAGAAATATTGAGCGGAGCATCTGTACATTAAACTTGAGGTATAAACCAAGCTTTCGTTTAAATCAATAAATGAAATCTAGATCTAGTCATATATGAAATGTTCACAGATCTAGAGAATGCAAATTCACATACTCAGCCATCTTTATTTTTCAAAAGATAGAAACAGTCTACAGGGAGATGTAATTCAATTAAGACCATAAATCAAAATTTATAAAAAAAAAAATTTCAGATTTATTTCTGTTATATTAAACTTAATATTTTAAATTAAAATTTTATACCATTTATTTAAAAAATATTCACAAATAGAGACTTTTTTTAAAAATTAAAAATATTACAATGTTTAGTCCCTCCATAGATACTGAGACGCTAAAATGGCGATCAAAACAAGTGGTTTACTTCCGTGTAAACTGTGGAGATGACAGCTGATAGAAAAATGTATAATTATATATCTACATTGTATGTGGAAAGTTATTTTATAACCATTATGCAAAGACTCTTTTAACACCGGCTTTTAATGATGTGAGAAAATTTTAGGATCTTAAATGATATAAAAAATTTTAATTATAAAACTTTGTTGTCCTAGTGTGTGGATTGGTGAATTCTGGTGCTTAGAAAAATGTCTCAAGCTTTGGCAGAAGTAGAAACCAGAGGATTGGGTACAAATGGTAAGATTTAAGTTTTTTTTTTTTAGTTTTCTTTAGAACTTTATTTAAACAATATTTGAGGATCTGAGGTATAAACCTCAAATTGCTATTTTTTTTTTTTTTCAAAACTTTGATAATCCACATTATTTTAAACGTGTGGGTCATAATCTTCATGCTTTCGTAGTAACGGAATGGTGAATAAAAAGAACGTAATTGGAAAAAAAACAATAGGAAAAGACTTATCAATTTTTCCCAATCTATTTAAACATATTTCTAATATTTCATATTAGGACTGACAAAAGCACCCAGAGACGCACTGCATTGCAGGAATTCATACCTGTCCTATTTGTTGTTGTTGTTATTATTATTATTATTATTATTATTATTATTATTATTATTATTATTATCATTATCATCATCATCATCATCATCATCATCATCATCATCATCATCATCATCATCATCATCATCATCATCATCATCATCATCATCATTATTATTATTATTATTATTATTATTATTATTATTATTATTATTATTATTACTACTACTACTACTACTACTACTACTACTACTACTACTACTACTACTACTACTACTACTACTACTACTACTACTACTACTACTACTACTACTACTGTTGTTGTTTGTTTTTTTTTTTGTTTTGTTTTTTGTTTTTTTGTTGTTTTTTTTTTTTAAGATTCTTTAAATAGAATTTGCTTTTAACAAACTTACTTTTTATCATTATTGAAGAAGTTTCGAAACCACCATAAGTCGGAAATACCAACGTCCAAAAATACTGATTTTTTTTTTTTTTTTTTTTTTATTATTATTATTTTATTTATTTATTTATTAATTTTTTTGTGATGAGAAAGAGTGGAAGTTCGTGTGGTTGTTCCATACTCCATCTATCATATAGGTTGATTTACAAGTAAAACAAATTAGGAAAGGGTATAAAAGTGAGAGAGAGAGAGAGAGAGAGAGAGAGAGAGAGAGAGAGAGAGAGAGAGAGAGAGAGAGAGAGAGAGAGAGAGAGAGAGAGAGAGAGAGAGCGCAGATTACCTCAAACAATTATTATGCAGGTAATAAATGTACCGGTAGTTATTTTATAGCTCCATGCCATACACCATTGACTCTTTTAACAGACAAGACAAAATGTTAACTAAAAATTTGCATAAGCAAGAATTACAAGAACTAGAATTTTAGGTAGTGCTCAACAGTAGTTAGGATAAGGCTTTAGTTGAAAATGACCGAAACAAAGCGTGCTTTATGGAACTATCGATTTATACACTTATAGATGTTTCGGCATCCATCGCCTTACCACTTGCTGAGCACTATCTAAAACTCTACTTTTCATAATTCTTACTTTGGATTAATCCAATGGCCTGCCTCCTCTTGATTTAAATTTTAAATTACGATAAAATTAATTTGTGGTACACATAATATTATTGTTATCGTTCGACCTAGATGTTTGTGAGTTCAATGGCAATGATAGTAGTTAACTAATTTATTTTGTAAAGTAAAACTCCTACAGATTTTTCAAAATATTTATTTTCATGTAGGTTGAAATAATTGTGCGACTTAGAATTCCCGGGAGGCAGCGCATTTTTATGCACTTGATGCGAAAATTTACAGCTTTCTAACAAGCGTAAATTTAAAGAGGATCTAAAATCAGATTGTGAAAGTACAGATAGTCGATTGTCTTTATTGTTATTCCGGATTCAAAGGTTGCTTGGGTGCGATTTGGATTTTCCTAATCAGGGTGCAACTCACTCAGTGAATAAGGAACTAAGGAAGGCTTAGTAAATATCCTAGCCATAAATCTTTCTTTTTAGTGAGCATAGTGGCGTATTGGCATAAATAAGCTGTGCTCTCTTGACTCTCTTGAGAGGCAAGGCGATGGGTGCCGAAGCTTCTATATAACAATGGTTAAAATCTCACAATGGCAATTTTTTCACTTAAAACCTTATCCTGACCACATCTGAGCACTATCTAAAACTCTAAATTCTATAATTCTTAAAACTTGCAATAGCAATTTTCCGCACAACAACAGTAAATGAAAATTATGTAACTTTATAAGAAATGATCTTTCTTACTAAGGCATTATGGGATTAGCTGAGCATCTCTCATGCCGAGAATTCTTTAATGTCGTCCCTTCTTCCTTTTACTCGACTGCAATCTTGACTAGGTTGGTTTCTAGCACTCTCTTTAAGACTGTTGGATGTAATGCTCCTCTACTTCTTATCCCTCCCATTTTTTTTTTCTTTTTTTCTTTTTCTGATATACTTAGATGAGGGAGTCATTTCTGAACTTTCAGAGAATTTATTTGCTTTTTTTGTGTTTCACTCACTCTCTCTGTCTCTGTCTCTCTCTCTCTCTCTCTCTCTCTCTCTCTCTCTCTCTCTCTCTCTCTCTCTCTCTCTCTCTCTCTCTCTCTCTCTCTCTCTCTCTCTCTCTCTCTCTCTCTCTCTCTCTCTCTCTCTCTCTGTCTCTCTCTCTCTCTCTCTCTCTCTCTCTCTCTCTCTCTCTCTCTCTCTCTCTCTCTCTCTCTCTCGCTACCTCTATCCCTCTCGCTCTCTCTGGAATTCTTGCCAGCTATTCCAAACCTTTAAAGTATGTTTCAATAATCACCATAAAGAAACTATTGATCTAGCCGATGAGGCTGTTGTTTCAATCTAGTGAATATTGCAACTGACAGATGTGTGAGAGATTGGGAAGTAAATCTACATTCTAAGCATTGCGAAGATGTTGGGTAAAGCTGGATTCAATGTGACAACGAACGGGATTCTATCTGTTTGACTGTTTCTAAGGTCGCGTCTTTGTAGAGCTGTTGTTCTGTCTGTCTCTCTTGGTTTTTTGGATGGCGGATGTTATATGTGGGGGAAGCCCCGAGCCCTCAGGTGTGTGAAAAATTGGTTGAGCCTTGTCTAGCGTTCGAAACACTTGTGCCGCATTTCAGATTATTTCAGGTAAGATCGTTTGCTATCATTTATAGCGCCCATGGTTGAGCAATCAAATAATTGTTCACTTGATGTTAAAAAATTTAATTAGCTATCTATCGATCGATCAATCTATCTATCTGTCTCTGTCTACAGGTCTCTCTCTCTCTCTCTCTCTCTCTCTCTCTCTCTCTCTCTCTCTCTCTCTCTCTCTCTCTCTCTCTCTCTCTCTCTCTCTCTCTCTATATATATATATATATATATATATATATATATATATATATATATATAATGGGTGAGCGGGTGTGGGTGTAGTTCATTTTTTAATCAATTTCACCCATGCTTTTCTCTCTCTTTCGTGACAAACTTTTCGACATTATGAATGCCATTGACACAACCGACTCTTACCGATCAGCTTCGATCGACCACCGTGAGACAAAAAAAAAAAAAGGAGAAGAATCATTGACTGAGCGGAGTTGGGAAAGAATTGTTCCCACCGACGTTCAGTTCTGCGTCTCAATCTGTCTCTAGCAGTGTTTAAAGAATGGTCCTGGGGGGTTTCTTTAATTTGTTCTCCCAGTGCGGCCCTCGAGAAGTTTTGCATTGTACTTTTTGTTTACGGTACTCAAAACTGGGGCGGTGTCTCTAGGTCTGGTTTCTGCCGTGCTTCATTTCGTCTCACTGAAACATATCTAAGTTGTGTGGTAGATCTTAACTAAACCTAAGAGAAACAGACCGACAAACAGACAGTTGCAACTGGAAAGAGAGTGAAAATATAAAGAGAAGAAAGGGAAAAAGAATAAATAGGCTAGAGATTTAAAGAGAATTGTGGAATATAGATACAGAAAAAATAGAACGAAAGAGAGATAGAGAGATATGATTGAAATGGTGGAGTCTGTTCTCTTTAGAATTTTGATACAGAAGACAACATTGTCAGGTTCCCAGTAGAGCTAAAGCCAGTCAAACCTCAGATCTGGGCTCGCTGACGTGGGAACTATGGCTTCTCGGTTGAGCTTCCACTGCTTCAATATGCAATGTATTGAGTTTACTGTAATAGATTGACTTTAAGAGTTAAAGGTAGTTCGAATATAATCTTTTCTCTCTCTCTCTCTCTCTCTCTCTCTCTCTCTCTCTCTCTCTCTCTCTCTCTCTCTCTCTCTCTCTCTCTCTTTTCTCTCTCTCCTCACTCTCTCAATAACTCTATTTCTCTGTCTCTCTCTCGATCTTTATATTTATATACCACTCTCACACGTTATTTCTCTCTCCCTTTTGATCTCATCCCCCCTCTTTCTCCTCGTCCTCCTCTCTTCTTCTTCTTCTTCTTCTTCTTCTTCTTCTTCTTCTTCTTCTTCTTCTTCTTCTTCTTCTTCTTCTTCTTCTTCTTCTTCTTCTTCTTCTTCTTCTTCTCTTTCTCCTTCTTCTTCTCCTGCTCCTTCTCCTTCTCCTTGTTGTTGCTGTTGTTTCTGTTGTTGTTGTTGTTGCTGTTGTTTCTGTTGTTGTTGTTGTTGTTGTTGCTGTTCTTCTTCTTCTTCTTCTTCTTCTTCTTCTTCTTCTTCTTCTTCTTCTTCTTCTTCTTCTTCTTCTTCTTCTTCTTCTTCTTCTTCTTCTTCTTCTTCTTCTTCTTCTTCTTCTTCTTCTTCTTCTCTTTCTCCTTCTTCTTCTCCTGCTCCTTCTCCTTCTCCTTGTTGTTGCTGTTGTTGTTGTTGTTGCTGTTGTTGCTGTTGTTGTTTTTGTTGTTGTTGCTGTTCTTCTTCTTCTTCTTCTTCTTCTTCTTCTTCTTCTTCTTCTTCTTCTTCTTCTTCTTCTTCTTCTTCTTCTTCTTCTTCTTCTTCTTCTTCTTCTTCTTCTTCTTCTTCTTCTTCTTCTTCTTCTTCTTCTTCTCCTTCTCCTTCGCTTGCTTCTTCGCTTGCTCCTGCTCCTGCTCCTTCTCCTTGTTGTTGTTGTTGTTGTTGTTGTTGTTGTTGTTGTTGTTGTTGTTGTTGTTGTTGTTGTTGTTGTTGTTGTTCTTCTTCTTCTTCTTCTTCTTCTTCTTCTTCTTCTTCTTCTTCTTCTTCTTCTTCTTCTTCTTCTTCTTCTTCTTCTTCTTCTTCTTCTTCGCTTGCTCCTGCTCCTGCTCCTTCTCCTTGTTGTTGTTGTTGTTGTTGTTGTTGTTGTTGTTCTTCTTCTTCTTCTTCTTCTTCTTCTTCTTCTTCTTCTTCTTCTTCTTCTTCTTCTTCTTCTTCTTCTTCTTCTTCTTCTTCTTCTTCTTCTTCTTCTTCTTCTTCTGTGCCTTACGGGCCCCATGTATCCATCCTCTCTCTATCTGTATTTCTATTTTCTGTGTATATATTTCTTTTTGTATTTCCATTTACCGGTCTTTAAATCTACTTATCTATCTATTTAATATATTTTTCCTTATTATTATCACTCTTTCCAATCATTTCGTCCTTCGTTTTGTTTTGCTTTTGGTTTTTTTCTTCCCGTTGTTGTTGTTTTATTTTTTTTTTTATTCTTGCTCTCTTCTTGCTTTCCTCTCTGATTTTCTTACTTACAGCGTGTCTGTTTATCTTTTCTTTCCTTTCTCTTTCTATCATCCCTAATCCTCTCTGATTTTCTTACTTACAGCGTGTCTGTTTATCTTTTCTTTCCTTTCTCTTTCTATCTTCCCTAATCGTCTCTGATTTTCTTACTTACAGCGTGTCTGTTTATCTTTTCTTTCCTTTCTCTTTCTATCTTCCCTAATCCTCTCTGTTTATCTATCTATCTCTATGTTAGTCTCTCACCGCATGTCAGATTCTTTCACACTATCTATCTGTATAATTGTCTTTCTTTATGTAATACTAATTAATATTCTTTTAAGCCCCGCGGTTCTTCTGAATTCCACTTCCGCTGAGAAACAATTACACAGTAACAGTTCTTGACAGTCAGGTTTACACAGTAAATGTTCTTGACAGTCAGGTTTACACAGTAACTGTTCTTGACAGTCAGGTTTGCGATGATTGCTGTCGACCTGACTAGCCTTGTGCTGGCGGTATCCAATGGTTTGCGAACCTATGTCAAACCCTCAGATTTACTGGAGGAACCTCTCTCTAACATACAGAGTTAGTCATACCATACACTATCTGGTCATACTAACAACCCAAGAGTCAATTTGCTTCGTCTGACGCCTCAGGTTATGTCAATACAGTCCTTCCTTTCCATTTCTTTTTCCATGGTTCCATTTTCTTGTGGCTGGCTTGCTAACGGCGCCTGGGTAGAGGTCTTTAGTGGAACAATTATAATGCAACGGAAAAGTGCTTGAATTTTTCTTCTCCTTTTTTGCTTTCTCTTTCTTTCTATCTATGAAAAAAAAATAAAAGCGTTATTCTACGTTACACTAGAAAAAAAAAAGCAACGATTTATCTTTATCAGGCCAGCACGGC